>CM062817.1:1245845057-1246445057 GCA_031772625.1 Pinus tabuliformis | reverse complement strand
TGATTGGGCTTATAAAGCTTAGAACTTTAAAATCCAACTAGTAATTTTTATATTTTATGAATTTTGATTTTGAACTATGTTGATCCATAGATTTCATGAAAATCAGATTTAGGTTAGTAAGATTTCAACTAAGGAACAAAGACCACTTTATATTGATTTTCGTGATTGTAGTATACCTAGGGGGGATAATATGGGGTACAAAGGGAGGTACCTGTTATTCATCAGATCTGATATGGCTTGTGGAGTGTTCTCCTTCCTTAAGGAGTGAATGTATGGTGTTGCCCTACCTTAAGGGTTTGATTAATAAAGTGAAGCATTTCTATATTCAGATCTTATTATTCTTGGGTTTATTTCTATTATCTTATATTTTTGGATCAGATCTATAACAGTGATCTTCTACTTTGATAATTACTTTCCAATGATTTCTTTATTAATCCTTCTCATGTCACATTCATCATTAAGCAATTATACATAGAAAATCTCAACAGTAAAACAATAATGACAGTTGGATCATGAAAAGACAACCAAACACTAGAGACACAATTTTACACTAGGAAAACCCTAACTAGAGAAAAAATACAACCTTTTCTTAGCAAAAATTGTTCAATTTAACAGAAGCACAATATGAGATTTATAGAACAACCTGGAAATTCCTAGGGCTTAACCAACCCTTCTTCCATGAACAATAGACTCTCAAGGCCTCAGCCCAACCTTCCAATCAATCTAAGCCTATAAGTCCTCCTTCTTAGGGCTTCGACCCTATCACATAAGTTCTTATACAAAATTGTTTCGTCCTTTTGGCAGACCTGAGGCCTTTAGGCCTCCTTCTAAGGTTTCGTCCCTCTTTGCCAATATGGAACAAATCCAAGACTTCAATATTATTAGAACCTCGGTCTTCTTGAGGCAACAAACAGCAAAAACCTTCCTTTTCTTCCTCGCACGTGTAGACAAATGATAGATGATGATCTGAATTGATGTGTCAAATGAAGGAGGTCGAATTGGTATATATAGTGATCAAAAGGTGCCGAAGGTGCACATCTCTTTGCATTGGGCCAGCTTAAACAATATGGAGTGGACTTGTACTTTTGGATGTAATTTGAAATTCAAATAATTAGAATTTAAATTATTTTTTTCTTCTTTTAACTTGAGCCGACTTGTCACTAGGGAATACCTCGCACAGCTACCAACATCAATACTCCCTATCACCGAGAGAGACATTCTCAACCACTCCAAGCATGTCCCTAAAGTAAACAAACTTCATCCTAAGACAAAGGTTTTATAAGAATGTCAGCAACCTACTCGTCCATAGAAATGCATTGGAGCTTTACTACTCCCTTCCGTACCATGTCCCAGACGTAGTGGTACCTTGATCTCAATGTGCTTCAACTTATCATCGCGGTTGTCTCTTGAACCTGATCAAACAATCCTGCAAGTAGTTTCTAAAGCCACATTGTTTCACAACTCGCCAAACAAGCTATAATATACTCTACTTCAGTTGTGTTGTCATCTTCCTGCTCATCATAGCAGATCCCAAGCTAAATCATCATCCTAATGTGCTTTTCTTGTCTTCTGCACTTTCTACCTAATCCGAATCTATATATCCTTGCAGTTGTACTTCATCATTTGAGACGTATTTCAATCCAAATCCAATTGTACCATTCTGGTACCCAAACACATGTTGAGTTGCATGTCTCAGCTCAACCAGAAACTAACCAGCTTCCTTCACTAGATCCATTACCATCGCTGCTTTCTAGTCACCCTAACTGGGTGCTTCCTAAAACAGATCCTATTGTGGCAATCCTGGTTGCTCCCTCTACCACTCAGCTTCTTCAAATTGGTTACCGTGGAGTGTCCATGGACTTGCAGTCCATTACCCCAAATCTCTAAAGAATCGTAACAATATACTTCCTTTGACCAAGAAAGATCCCACTCAGCTTTTGCCACACTTCGAGCCCCAAGAAGTAATGTATCTAACCAAGATCCTTCATCTCAAACTCAAAGGTCAACTCCCTCTGACACTGAGGTAGGCGTTGATTACTTCCTCTATCATGTAAGCAAATCCTCCTGTCACTAGACTCACTACTACTCCCTTTGTTACGTGAGTCATTTTGCTCCCATCAGAATCAAGTCATATAATAACAAGATCAACCAAGACTCATCAAGTATCCATCAATTCGAGAATACCACGCTCGATATCCATACAAAGCTTTCTTCAGTCTGCAAACATGAGATTCCTTCTCATGTACCTCAAAGCCCTGAGGTAGTTCTATGTACACTTCTTCCTCAATTACTCCATCGAGGAAAGTGGTATTTACATCCATCTGATGTAACTTTCAATGGAAGCACTACAAATAATAGTTATAAAGTGTACTTGGCAACTGGAGCAAATGTCTCCTCATAGTCCTCTCCCTCTTTCTAGGAGAATCCTCACGAATCTCGTTTTGTACTTCTTTATGTTGTCACCTATCGCATACTTGATCTTGTATTTCCATTTGGAAGTCACCATTGACTTCTCTTCGGCACAATTTTCTCCACCATGGCATCCTTCAAACTTGTTGGCCTGCCTGCTCCCTCTGAACTAGGAGATCTTTCGGTCATCAGGCACATTTCCAGATGTTAGTACAATTTCTCCCTCTTGAACACAAATCACTCTAGTTGAGTTTATGCCTGATCCTGGGAGAATCTCCTTGCCACAAGCTTTGCTTCAATCTGCCCGATGCTTCCATCAGCTGCTAGATCCTTCGTAGCCTGCACGATGTATCTGCAATCCTCATTAGGATGTCATAGAAGAAACAATTATAATGAAGCAAAAGATACAAAGACAAGAGGTTGACCCAAAAATAAAGAAATAATTAAGGAAGAAGGATATAAAGTACTTATCTTTTTTAATGAGGATGGAAAGGAGTTGTCAACTCCATCTTGATCCTTGCCTTCTTGCAAAAGTCATAGAAATCCATCTGCAAACTCATCATCCTCATCATCAGTTACTAATGCGTGTGTGAGCTAGGGTTTCTTCATCTGTGAATTGTCCATTCGCGCCAAGGACTTAACTACAATCTAATGACATTTTCATACTACAAGTGCATACCCTTACTAGCATTCAACATTCTTGGACATGATCTAGGGTTTCACACAAACCCTTATTCAAGTCATAACCTTCAGTTCTTCTAGGGTTTACAAAACCCTAAGTCTATCAATTCTTCCAAGAAGGGGTCACACTTTAGCACAAGAGTTATGACTTTTCTTGCTTTATATGTGAGAGAGCCTTTCTCCTCAGCTCCCTCTGGCTCTAGAGTAACTTTCAATCTTGTTTTGGCAAGACCCTAGCAACATATCTCAGCGAATGCAAACTTCAACAGCATATACAATGGATCTCTTACATATAAATGAGCAGCATTCTTTGATTTTGTCTCTTGCTAAACAGATTTCAACTTTGTCCTTGAAGCTGCCCAACTAAGCTTGAATCAAGGATGTTCCATCTTTGTCAAACTACTAAGATCAATGATCCAATATAGCTTTTGTAATACTTGTATTATGCCTCTTTACCTTAAAGAAACAACACCCTTCAATATTTGAGCCATATTTACAAATCTCAACAAAGAATGCTTCATGAAAGTAAGATGTCTTCAGAAAAGGGAATAAGACCATGCCATTCCAATGTCCTCCAAAAATCTTTCATGAGAACTCGCTTCATCAACCAATCCTCAATATTTGTGCACACAATGACCTCCAAGTGGCACGAGCATGTGATACTTAAAACGGTCCTTCACAAATATTGAAAAATACCTTAAATTTACCAATATTTGTCAAAATAATCACAACTATGAAATGCCATTGCCATTCTGCAATTAATGGTATTGATGACTTTGGTTGCTCTATCAGAAAACATGCAGTCAAGATCTAGATATAGAGCTTGGAAGCTTCTAGATCTCCTTCAATTGTAAACATTCTCCCTTAAACCATGAATCTCAACCTGAGAACTAAGAACTTGAGGCTTCTCTCCCTCTGGTTCTAGCTTCCTTGAATCAAAAAATCTTCCAATCTATTCTGGCAAGAATTAAGTAATGCCACCTTAGTAGTATATGCAAGGTATCAGTCAAAAGCTCCTTGTCCTGTATACACGGCTGCTAACAGACTTCATAATCATCTTATAATGAACAACAGCCTTCTCCACAATCTTAGGTTTATGAGTAAGGATTACAATTCTAGGAAGCATCAATTCAAACCTCCTTTTGCAAACAGACATTAGTTGACCTCCTACACAGAAAGACAACTTTGCTGGCCTCTTCACAGTTCTGGGGTATGTTAGATTCTTCTTCCCTCCGAACTTAGGCTTCTCGGCTTCCTTTGTTTACCTACTGAGGCCTCTTGGCCTTCTTGAGGTCACTCTTGAGGCCTTTTGGCCCTCCTAAGGTCACTCCTGAGGCCTTTGGGCCCTCCTAAGGTCACTCGGACCTCAACTAAATCTCAGCCAGCATTTCTACTTGGACAGAACCTCTTAAACAAACACGGCCCTATTTCAAACTTGAATCCTTCGAGGTTGCTCTTTCACTTAGCCTTTGATCCCTTGTTGAATTTTCATGATCTTCCACTCTAATAATTACTTTCCAATGACATCTTAATTAATCATTATTGTGTCGCATTCATCATTAAGCAATTATACATAGAAAATCTCAGCGGTAAAACAATAATGACAGTAGTGTCATGAAGAGACAGCCAACCACAATAGACAAAAAAATTTACCTTGGGAAAACCCTAACTAGGGAAAAACCCCAACAACCTTTTCTTAGCAGAAATTGTTTCAATTCAACAAAAGTACAATCTGAGATTTATAGAACCACCTAGAAATTCCTAGGGCTTAACCAACCCTTCTTCCATGAACAACAGACTGTCAAGGTCTTGGCCTAGCCTTTACATCAATCAGACTTCAGCCCTCTCACAGAAGCTCTTATACAAAATTGTTTCGTCCTTCTGGCAGACTTGAGGCCTTTAGGCCTCCTTCTAGGGCTTTGACCCTCTTTATCAATATGGAACAGATCCAAGGCTTCAATATTATTAGAATCTCGGTCTTCTTGAGACAGCAGACAGCAAAAACCTTCCTTTTCTTCCTCGCACATGTAGACAGATGATAGATGATGATTGGAATTGATGTGTCAAATGAAGGACGTTGAGTTGGTATATATAGTGATCAAGAGGTGCCCAAGGGGCACGTCTCTTTGTGCTGGACCGACTTAAACAATATGGAGCTGACTTATACTTTTGGAGGTAATTTGAAATTTAAATAATTAAATTTAAATTAATCTTTTTCCTTCTTTTAACTTGAGCCGACTTGTAGTTGGGGAATACCTCCCTCACCTACCACAAATGAACACTTTACATTCTAGTTCAGCAAATTCATTGAGATGCCTTACCAAGAGTTTGCATGAGGCACAAAAGCAAGTAGGAGAAACAAAGACTTATTTTCAAAGTGAGACATCCCTTTAAGAGTTTTCTCAATTATGTTGCAATAATGCCTTCTATCATTGATTCAAAGCCTTTCAATAATGAGAAAGCAGTTGTGAAAAAATATGGCAAGATGCCATGACGGAGAAGTATAACTTCACTTTGAAGCATGATGTCTAGGAAGTTGTGACAAGAATAGTGGGGAAATCAATGATCGATTCCAAGTGGTTGTACAAGGTAAAGCGTGTAACTGATGGCAACATAAAGATGTCCAAGGTAAAGTTCATTGTGAAAAAATTCTCCCATGGATAGAAAGTTGACTATGACAAGACCTTTCATCTAGTTGTCAGGTATACTTCCATTAAAACCAATATGTCTTTCGTATTAGTTTTTGGTTAGTCTTTCCACCAGATAAATGTAATGGCTTATCTTCTAAATGGTCCAATGGAGAAGGAAGCATACATTAATCAACCAAGGGGCTTTGAGGTGCATGGGAAAGATATGTAAATCTGCAGGTTGAAGAAGGTCCTTGGGAAATTGAAGCAAGCACCAAATGCATGGTACTCTAAGATTCATGAGTACTTTCTCAACTTGGGCATCACCAAAACTACTACAGATTCCAATCTTTATTATTTATTTCATATATCCAAACTAGTTGTCTTGGTCCTGTGTCTAGATGATTTGATCCTTAGTACTTACAACTAGTTCTAAAAAGTTAATTAGATGGTGCAAGAAGATGCTAGCCAATGAATTTGACATGAATAACAACTACCTGTAGAAAATTTATGCTCAAGCTGTAGCTCACCCAGTTTCAAGTTCTTGCAAAGGTTTAATGCCCAAACCCCATCATAACATGAACTGATATATGTATGTTAGCATGCATTTAACTTGAAACATAAGAACTACTCTACTCTTTCCTTTCGAGCTGATACAAGAGAAAATAAGCAAGCACACACACATGAATTTACACACTTGTTTTTGGTCAAATGACCCTAGAAAAACCCACAAGGAGAAAACCAGACTTCAAGGAGAAATTAGATTTCAATTTAGGAAACATTTACATAGTGGAGATAAAAACACTTATCTCCCTTTAATATAGTTGAAGTCTTTGCCACAATACATAGATTTTTAAGCCCACGCACAGTCTTCAACACAACTGTGATTTGGCTTCTATTTCTGTGCACATAACTGTGACTGTAGCTCAATTTCTAAGTCAACAAAAAGAGTGAATCCTCCAAGAAACTCGTGCCAATACCTCTATCCTGTAAGCATTGTTTTCTGCACTGGAACAGATCATAAATTATGCTACCAGGCTACTCTAGTCTGGGCATACTCACCCAGAAAATACAGGTTGTTCCTTCCACTGTCACGGCCAGACTACTCCACAAGTCACAGCCTAGACTTTGCTCAGAATATGGACTGGCAGTCCTTTTCACAGCGACTATCCTCAGCAATATTTTTTACCTGAACTCCAATGAAACTTGACCTCTTCTCTGCTGAAACTCAGCCTGAAAGTCACCTGCAAACTCAGACCTAACTCGGCCTCTATACACACAGACTCAACCTAAAAAGAAAGCTTAAGATCAGCAAAGTTTAGGCCTCAACTCAATCTAATAACCCCTGCTAAAATGCCTGGAAACAGCAGCCTGAAAAAATTGATGCTAGGGCCTGGGAATAACCTCTATTTTCAGCTTAAACTCAACCTTACTCCCAGAATTTAGGCTTAACCCTGCAGACTTGGCCTAAAATACCTCTCAAAAGGTCAGCCAGAAAACCACTGTAAAAATCACCTGAAACAACCACCCGAAATTTTTGGGATTCGTGCCAAGAATCTTGCCTAGAATTTCAGGCTCCTTCGTTGTGCTGCTACAACTCTTTCCTAGACTGCAACATTTTCCTCCTTTCTATCCTTGAGCTCCTCCTCGCTCTCCTCAAGTCCTTGTGAGAAGGAATGAGAAAAATTATTTTCCTTTTCCTTTTGTCTTTCTTTTGTGAGGGAAACCTAACCCTAGAGATCTAATGGCTGAGATTAAATCTCATCTCATTAAATCAAAGGTAGAGATCAAATCCCCCACATGACCCCTTTCTCATTTTGTCCCCCTGAGTTAATGAGACTCCTAGTACTTTTTAATGTTTTAGTACCATGGTCATTTTTTCTCTCATAAAGCAACTTCTAAAATATAAATCACTTTAATAACATAAAGTTTACTTAGTTCACACCAGCCTAGATCCATCTTAACTCATCTACCAAGGGTCGAGAAGGATCAAATCTCTTTTCACTCTAAAAGAGGTTTGTATCTAAAGAGATTCCATCCCTCTAAGCACTTGATAGATCCAGAGTTAAGATGGATCTAAAATGGATTTTTATTTATTATAATTAATTATGATTATAATTATAAATATAATTATCAATTTAATATTTTATTTTATTTTTATTTTCAGTTTTATGTAATTTGACATTACAACGTCTCTACATTCTGAGTTGGAGAGCACCTTGTTGGCATTATTGTCATTGATGGCAAAAGATCAGCAAAATAGAAACAAAGGAAAAAGAGCAGCAACAAAGCAAGGAGCAACAACAAGCATGCATGGTTGTGATCAAGGAAAAGAAGCAGAGAAAGACATATGTTGTTATAGTTGCAAAGCAGCAAGTTATGTGTGGTATGCTTGATGACAGTACAACAAAGGAGCAGGTTGCACAAGGAGCAGCACAAGAGCAGCAAGCAAGGGAGCACCACAAGGCCAACAAAGGCATAGGGGCAGCGCAAGACCAACAAAGGCATAGGGGCAACAACAAAGGAGCAGCTTGCACAAGGAGCAGCACAAGAGCAGCAAGCAAGGGAGCAGCACAAGGCCAACAAAGGCATAGGGGTAGCGCAAGACCAGCAAGGCAAGGAGCAGCAACAAGTTATGCAGGAGCATTGAAGATATGTTGTAGCAATAAAGCAAAAGAGCAGCAACATGTGATATGGCACGGTGATATGTTGGCATGCTCGCATATGGTGATATGTTGGCATGTTGATGGCTTTGATAAATCATGATGATTAGATGTAAGTAAAAGCATAAAGGAGTTGTGATATGCTTGGATAATGTTGCAGAGATTGTTTAATGAAGAATTGTGGTGACACTAATTTGTTGTTGAGCTGAATTGTTGTGATGCAAAGGCAAGACTCCATGACAGCAAAACAAGACGAGACTCAAGGAGGTTGAGACAATGACATGAAGATGTTGTGATGCAAGTCCAAGGCAAAGGCAAAGATGTTGCAAAGATTGTTGTGATGCATTAATGATAAATATTGTTATTTGATGTTGGCTTATGTTGATGAATTTAATTATTTCATGTGGATGAAATATAATATTGGGTGCATTGTTTATTTTTGTGTTCTAATATCCAAGATATGAAGAGTTTGGAAATGAATGAGTGGAAGGCAAAGAGTCAAGCCTATTCACTTCATATTCTTATGTGGACTACAAACATCCAACAAACTTCCTTTATAAAAGATGTTTTTGGAAGCAAGTTGAGGTTAGAGAGTATGAGAATGTGGGAGAGCTTATTGAGGTATTACGCATTAGTTACCTGGCACATTTAAAGCTTATGTGAAGCAGATTTGAAGGGAAGAACATGCAGAAATGAAGATGGAGATATGCAAAGTTTATGTCCAGGTAAACCAGCACATTGTTGTTTCTTGTTTGAATCAACGGGTTGTAGTCTCCTTTCAAGTTGTGGCTTGACAAATATCTAATTGGAGTTGGTTGAGATAAGAGCCTCCTGTGGGTTGTAGCCTACAAAAAACATATGGGAGTTGGAACTTCCTTGCATGTTGCAGCTTGCAAAAAATTCAGGTAGCAGCCTCCTGTAGGTTGGAGCCTACAGAAAATCAGATGTAATAAGGAGTAGGAGCTTGCCTTTACACAACAATAATAAAATCGTGGTTTTCTCCCTTTATGGGTTTCCACATATATCTGGTGTCAATGTGTTGTTATTATGTGTTGATGTGATGTTTTGGTTTGCTTATTACTTGTTGTGCACATATTCAATCTGCTGGTCATTATTTGTTAAGTTGTTCATGTAATGTTTCAGTTAATGAGATTAATGAAAAAAAAATTAATGTCCATGAATATACTACACTGATTGATAAGCCATGGTATTGTAACAAAGCATATTTACAAGTTAATAGTATCCATGGTAAAATGGGGGGAATATTGATGGTTAAGAATCTTGTTATATTGTAAGTATTAAATTTTTATTTTAAAAATGTTATAAAATTAAATTAAATTATAATATTGATTTTGAAATGAGTTATGATTTTTGGGCATGTGGTATTGATAAGCCATGGTATTGGCTCAAAAATCCTCTTTAGAAATTAATAATATCCATGCTAAAATGGGGGTCAATGTTCCTGGTTAAGAATCTTGTTATAAGAATTAAATTTTTATGTGCTTATTAATTAAATTTAAATATGGTTAATAATATTTGGGCAAGTGGTATTGATAAGCCATGGTATTAGACCTTGATATTGTAACAAGGCCTATTTACAAGTTAATAATATCCATGGTTAATAATTTTTTTATATTGTAAGTTTAATTTAAGTATTAAATTTTAATTTTAAAAATATTATAAAATTAAACTAAAATATAATATTTATAGGATATTTTAATTTTGAAATGAGTTATGGTTTTTGGGCATGTAGTATTGATAAGCAATGGTATTGGCCCATGGTATTGTAGAAAAACCTATTTAAAAGTTAATAATATCCATGGTAAAATGGGGGTGAATATTCATGGTTAAGAATCTTGTTAGATCTCAAGTATTAAATTTTTATGTGCTTACTAATTAAATTTAATACAATCATTATTTTAATTTAATGTAAAATGGATCTTAATTTATAACTACCATATGTGATATATATATATTATGATTTTCTTCTATCTAATAAATTTTAATATTTTATGAATAAAAACAAACTTACTATAAAAAAATTGAATTTAGAGAATGTTTACGTCTAACAGCTAACATCTAACATCCAAATCCTACATATCTACCCCATATTGGGTTGTAGGGTGCCTTTCAGCGCAATAAAGTCACCTTTAATACATGTGACTTTAATAAATCAAAGTACCTAGTACGTATCTCATAAAAAATACTTTAGCTCCTTGACATTAAAAAAACACATAATGTCACTAGATAAAAGGGTTATTAATGTGTCTTCCTAGGCCAAAAGGATAAATGCCTAGGAAACACTTCCTTGGAACCATTTTTCTCAACAATCCCTCTTACCGAGGAAGTTTTTTCCCACCACTCCATCTTTATCTCTGAAGTGGATATGCTCACCCTTGGTACCATCATGTCGCCCACTACTCTCGCCACATCACCATCCAACCGTTTTGGTGATCTACTCCCCCTCACTGACTCATGTGCTTCCTTCAAGGTATCATAAAGCCTTCTCAGCTTCCTCCTCCCTAAAGAAGTCTCCTACACAAGTATGGGAGCCTCATCTCCATCACCTAACACCTATGGCCTTGTCACCCTGATGAAGATGTTATCGTGGTCTGTAGTGATCTTGTACTCCGAGATCCTGCACTCTGAGAATCTGTCACCCTAAAAGCCCGTAATCCTCCTGGCCTTTGTAAACCTGTACCAGTGGACCCTAAAACATGTAGTGTGCTCCCCTGCCTAGGAACCTGTTGCTCTACACAATCACCCTCTTGTGACCTCCTCACGATCTTGGATGGCTGAAACATGAACCTGTAAAGTCTCCCCTCACTGACACCAATCACTCTAGCAGATGTTATGCTAGATCCCACGGAATACATCAACACTTGTCCATCCTGGAACACCACAACATATCCCTTGTCCTCAATACAGGAAATCGATATCACGTTCCTCCTCAGCCTCAATACATAAAGGGCCTATGTCACATTCAAAGGTGGCAATGACTCCCCTTGAAAGGATACAGTCCCCACTCCATTTGCTTTAACCCTAGTCTCATCTCCAAGCACCACCTACAAATCTAAACCCTCTGTAAGACTCGTAGAGTGATCACTCACTCTGGTCATATGGCTAGATACTCCACTGTCAATAAGTCAAACACTCGTGGATATAGGACTAGTGGCTAAGCTCACCACCAGCGCAAACTCTGACTCAAATCTAGAGGCGAACTCCTCCACCTCAACTAATGTTGCCACATCCTTCCTCTTCTTCCCCTTCTTCTTGGGGCACTTAGAAGCATAGTGACCCATCTCGCCACAAGCAAAGCATCTCACTTTGCTCATGTCCTTCTCGGACTTCTCTTCTCCCTCCTACTGCTTGGCCCCACTTGTGGACCCCTGCTTCTTCTTCTTGCCCTTAGTGGCAAGGGCAACATTCTCCTCCTCAGCTCCCCCACCACTCTAACTGCCTACCTTGGCACTCCTCCTGGTCTCCTCCTGGATGAAATCGTCCCACATCTTCCTCCAATCTAGGAAGTGCTCTTTGGGCACAATGTCATGAATGAATCCATCCCACTACTGGGTGAAACTATCTAGTGTGATCCTGACCAACTGGTCCTCTGGGATAGCCTCTCCCACGGCAACCAACTCATCCTTCACCTGTGAGATCCTAGTGAGGTAAGAGGTCACGCTATGAGTCTTGGTCATCTTGGTGTTTCTTAGATTTTGCCTCAACACCATCTTCCTATTCTCATTAGAACTCTGGTGTAATGTGACCAAGGACTCTCACATCTGGTAGGCAAACCTCATCCCAGACAAATGAGGAAATAGGTGGTCTCTGATGGCATCGACAATGATCCTCTTCGTTTTTACATTGTTCTTGTTGAACTCAATCACCTGAACAAGATCTATAGGAGGTTGCATGGCATTCTCCACTATGTCCCAAACCTCCAACTCCTCAAACAAAAGCGTCATCCTCTCCTTCCAGGGGCCAAAGTTTTTTGCCCCTGCCAATCTATCTTCCACCCTTATACCAGTAGCCATGACCCTCCAAACCAACACAAAATCTCAGATCTGACACTAGCCAGCCTTTCTCCCTCTCAACCAACAGTCCCTTGGGTTTCCGAAGATGTTTTAGGTTGTCTTCTCATTGTTTTAGTGACTTGAGCATAGGGTAGCTTGTTGATCTTCTTCTATCAGCTGAAGTTCCTCATATCTGAAGGCTCCTTTCTCAAATCTAGAGTTTTCCACGTTCTGATACCATGTAGAAAATTTATGCTCAAGATGCAGGCCACCCAATTTCAAGTTCTTGCGAGGGTTTAACACCCAAACCCCATCATAACATGAATTGATATATGTATGTTAGCATGCATTTAACTTGAAACATAAGAACTACTCTACTCTTTCACTTTCTAGTTGATACAAGAGAAAATAAGCCTTCATGGGACTAAAGGATCCAGTCGAGCTTATCTAGTGGTGTGCGTGCGACTAAGAATTTTCACAAGCGACTAAGCATTTTCACGAGAAATCCTTCAAATTCCTCGCGCAAATCAGATGGAAATTGACATGTAAATTGCTAGATACATATAGATCACTGTTTTGAAAAACGGTCGGCTCGAAACTGACTCGACCGAGTTGGTCCGAGTCATGCCCCCACCGAGTCGACTTGGCCTTCGAACCGAAACTGCCGGCCAAGTTATTACCGAGCCAGCCAAGTTGTCTAACAACTCAGCAGGCTCGGTAATAACCTAGCCAGCTCGGTGACAGCAGCCCGAAAAAGGCCAGAACAACGATTTTTTTTTAACTTGCTTTCTGGGGACTGCAAACCCATTTCTAATTTGCCTATAAGCCCTTTGGGGTCCATTCCCCTCACCTAAACCCTATAAAACCCATCCAACCCCTCTCATTTCCTCACAGGCATCTCATTGCATTTGAGTGAGAGTTTGTGAGGTGTTGTGGAGTTTGTTTTTGGAGCAATAATGAGGAGTCTTGGGCAAGCATTGTAGCAAGAGTGAGGAGCTTCTTGGGCAGCCATTTGGAGCAGCATTGAGAAGTTGGTTTGTTGGAACAACCTTGAGAAGCCAATTTGTGCCTAGAGGTATTTTTTTTCACTTGTAAAAATCTGTTTTTGCTTATTAATTTTTATGTACAAATCTGGAAATTGAAAAGAGTGTTTTTTGTGAAAGAAATGAACATTGAAGCAATGCTAATTTTTTTGTTTTCATTTTCAGATTTTTTTTCTTTCATTTCCAAGTCAAAAATGGCACCTAGAGTGAAATACGTTGTTTGGGCATATGTTGAAATGGTTGATAGTCAAATGCATTGCAAATTTTGCCATAGAAAAATTAAGGAAAGTCCTGGGGGCATTAATAGGCTGAAACAACATTTGGCGGGGATTAGAGGCCAAATTACTCCATGTGAATCAGATGAAATTTGGGAGATTATGAAGGAATTGTTAGCCAACTTTGAGAAGTTTAAAAAAGAAAAGGCTAGGCAAAAAGAGTTAGAGGCTGAAATTGGGAGGAAGAGGAGTATACAAAAAATGTTGGCTACCAACCCCCATTTTGATTTTGAGGGTTCTTCCTCCATCCCTTGTACTGATGCATCCAACCCCTTTCGATATGTTCCTCCCTCTTTGGAGTCTATTCAAGAAAAAGGTAGGGGTAAAATGAAAAAGAAGGGTGATATGAATATCAAAAGTTATTTCACTGTCACACCCTCCTCTCCATCAGATGCACATGGTCCTCAAGCTAGTAGAACTTTGCAGCCCACTTTAGATGACCATTGGAAAAAAGAATTGAGAGAGACTGCTTGTGATTACATATGTCGATGGTGGTGATATTGATATCCCCTTCAATGCTTCCTGTTCACCATATTATGAGCCTATGTTTGATGCCATACATGCCGCTGGAAAAGGCTTCAAAGGCCCTACTATGCATGAGATAAGGGGGTATCATTTGCAGAAAGAAATTGCCTCCATTAATGAGTATTTGAAAGATTTCAAGGACTCATGGGCAAGAACAAGATGTACCAACATGTCAGATGGATGGACTGATCAAAGGAACTGTACCATCAGAAACTTTCTTATCTTTTGCCCACAGGGAACCGTGTTTCTAAAATCAGTTGATGCATCTGATAAGGTAAAAGATGGACAATTGTTGTTTCAGCTATTGGATGAGGTTGTTGAGGAGGTGGGGGTGGCTAATGTTGTTCAAGTCATCACAGATAATGCCTCTAACTATTTTCTTGCTGGTAAACTGTTAGAGGAAAAACACAAAACCATCTTTTGGACCCCATGTGTTGCACATTGCATAGACCTCATCCTTGAGGAAATTGGCAAATTAGATTGGGTCAAAAACACTGTAAATCATGCCAAAAGCATCACAAAATTTATCTACAACCATTCATGGATTTTGACCCTTATGAGGAGACACACAGGGCGGCAGGGATATTATTAGGCCTGCCATCACTAGATTTGCTACTCATTCTTTTGACATTGCAATCTATGCTTTCACAACATAGAAACTTGCAAAAGATATTTTCCAGTGAAGAATGGAATCAAAGCCAGTGGTCTCACAGACAGAAAGGTAAAGAATTGAAAAAGAAAGTTAATGAAGAAATATTTTGGAGAAAGGCAGCAGAGATTGTGAAGCTTGCTGAGCCACTGGTTAAGGTGTTGTGGTTGGTGGATGGGGAAAGATTGGATATGGGCTTCATTTATGAGGCTATGGATCAAGAAAAGGAACAAATAAAGAGAGCATACAAGGATAAAGTGGCTAAGTATGGGCCCATTTGGGCAATCATTGATGAAAGATGGAACAATCAACTCCATCGCCCTATACATGCAGCTGAGTATTTTTTGAACCCACAGTATCATTATAAAGCTAAGGCGACAGGAGCTTTGAAGGGGGAGGTTAGAGATGGATTGATTGACTGCATTAATCGCATGATCCCATTGGAGTGTGATCAGCTGGACATACACCTACAGGCCACAATCTTCAGCAATGCCTCAGGTACCTTTGGGAAGAACCTAGCAAAGATTGCAAGGGACGCAGATGAGCCAGGTAAACAAAAATTTCAATTTTCAAATTCTTAATACTTATTTTGTTATATCATTTATAATTTGAAAGTTGGATATAATTTGTAATTTTGTTGAAACTTGAGCTAACTCATTACACTCCTATGTTTTTTGCAGCGCAATGGTGGGAGGCTTTTGATAGCCATTGTCCTGAATTGCAGAAGTTTGCAATTCGTATTTTGAGTCAAACTTGCAATGCTACTGGGTGTGAGCGCAATTGGTCTATCTTTTGAGAGGATTCACACGAAGAAGAGAAATTGTTTGGATCAAAAATAGTGAAATGATCTAGTCTATGTCCAATACAACCTCCGACTCAAATGCAACCAATTGTTGAGCAAAAAACCTGATTCAGATCCCATTGTGTTGGAAGACATTGATCCAACATCTGATTGGGAAGTGGAGAGTCATCTAGCAAAGTTTCATTCTAATGAGGATATTGATTATGATTATGAGATGATAGCATCACTCAAACATAATGTTCAGTTGAATGCAGATCATGATCCACTTGTACCAGCCTCAAGGCCAGCAAGTCCTCCAGTTGCAAGGGCTTCATCTGCTCAGCCACGGCAGAAGCGCATATCTCGTCTATCTCAGCTTGCAGCGATTGCACAGCCTGCTAGTGCTACCACTTCTACAGTTGCAGTTGGAGATGATGATGAGGAGGAGCCATGGGCTGGCCTGTCTGACTCTGGTCCAAAGGTTGAGCCAGATGATCTTGGTTCCTCTAGTAGTAGCCAATAGTACTGGTCACAATTTACTATTATTGTAGAGGCCATTTCTAGCCTCCTTGGTTATGTGTTTTTGCTTTGATCTCTATATCATCATCATGTATGTATTGGAGAGTGCACTAGGTACCATTTTGATATAATGGATATATTCATGTGCCTACTTTGATCATATGTTGTCTTCTATCTATATTCTAATGTTGTGTGTTTGGAAACATGAATGAAAATCTTTAAAATTATGTTCTTTTTATAATAAAAAAATAAATATTTAATGTATTTTTTACAATGACTGAGATGATCTTGATCATTGTACTGGTCACAATTTACTTTTGTTGTAGAGGCCATTTCTAGCCTCCTTGGTTATATGTTTTTGTTTTGATCTCTATATCATCATCATGTATGTATTGGACAGTGCATTGGGTGCCATTTTGATATAATGGATATATTCATGAGCCTACTTTGATCATATGTTGTTTTCTATCTATATTCTAATGTTGTGTGTTTGGAAACATGAATGAAAATCTTTAAAATTATGTTTTTTTATAATAAAAAAATAAATATTTAATGTATTTTTTACAACGACCGAGTCATTGAAATTGAGCCAACCGAGTCGATACCGAGTCGGAGTTGGAGCCGACCCTCGGTCGAGTCAGAGTTGGAGTTGGAGTCGGAGTTTTAAAACATTGATCTAAATGAATTAGAAAAGGTCGGAAATGGTTGATTAAGTCCTCCAAAGGGTGTGAATGCATTTAGTGCACAAGTAGTGATGTTAGTGGCTTGATTTTGTCAAGTTTGTGCACTCTTGATCCTAGCCCCAAGATGAGTTTCGCCCAGCAATTTTTATATATATCATTTTTGGAGTTGAACATTGGTTGGTTGAGTATGAGAGTGTGTAGGAGAAACTTGCATAGTGGAGGAATGCTTTAGATTTGACTGAGAGCTTAGATGCTTCAGTGTGTGAGGGTAATGGTAGTGTTGCAGCAAATTGGATGAAAATTGACATGGAAATTCCTAGATACATGTAGATGAATTGGAAAAGGTCGGAAATGGTTGATTAAGTCCTCCAAAGGGTGTGAATGCATTTAGTGCACAAGTAGTGATGTTAGTGGCTTGATTTTGTCAAGTTTGTGCACTCTTGATCCTAGCCCCAAGATGAATTTCGCCCAACAATTTTTATATACATCATTTTAGGAGTTGAACATTGGTTGGTTGAGTATGAGAGTGTGTAGGAGAAGGTTGCATAGTGGAGGAATGCTTTAGATTTGATTGAGAGCTTAGATGCTTCAGAGTGTGAGGGTAATGGCAGTGTTGTAGCAGAATTCTGAAGCAATGCATCAGTATTCATATCAGATTTATGTTTGTTGTGGCAGAGTTTTTGTTTGGAGGATTGGAGTCAAGATTATGCTGTTGGATAGTCAGTTTTGATGCATGAATATGAGCCACTATTTTGCTTGTATTGAGAGCACATTGTTGGTGGTATTTTTGTTTATGATTTAGAGTCTTGCTGCAGAGAGCATAATTGCAAAGGTGAATTAATGTTGAGCAGAGCATCTTGGATCCAATATGAAAATATATGAAACAAGGTCCACATAGTGTTGAGAAGCAGTGACTTCATAAGATAGGGAGCAATAATTTTGAAGCTTCATCGAAAGGAACAGTTTCTCCATCCAATCAGAGTTGGCCGATGATCAACTGATTGTGGTGGCCTTCAGTCGCTGGTTGTCGTAGATCCGTGTGAGAACAGAGTCTTCTGAGATGATCAGTAGAATTGAGTCTTCTAGCCAATTGGTGTTGGCCTATTGTATATCAGCATGAGTCTCCAGGGAGATTGGAGTTAGCTAACTATGTAAAAGACAAATTTCTTGACATAATAGAAAATCAGAGCAGAGTAGCAGCAGCAAGGGTGGTTTTTCTCCCAGAAAGGTTTCCACCAGAAATCTTGTGTCTTATGTGTGATGATGTAATTGTGTGAATTGTTTATTGTTTATGTTGTTGCTTATGGTTTTCGGTTATTCTTATGTGATGCACATGTGTAATGAGTTGCTGCATATATGTATGAATTGCAGTAAGTGAAGTTAATAAAAGGCAAAAATCGTATACAAGTCACACCACTGACTAAGGGACAGTTCAAGATGTTGAGGGATAGACTTGGAGTGGTGGAGAACACTTTCTTCACAGATAGGGAGTGTTCCTTTTAGTTTTACCTGTTGTGTCATAGACTCATATGTGTTCTCCTTGTTTAAGGCACAAAGTGATGAGAAAATTCCACAGCAAAAAATTTATCAATGGCAGATTTTACAGTAGCTTCAGTAGCAACGCACTCAGTATATTCATACAGCCTCAATGATTGTGCAAATATGAGGCAAGCCCAGTGGCAATAAGGGCACGACAGCATTTAGGAAGAAAGCCTGTCTGTGAGACGCATGCATGCACCACCTTTAGCTTTTGTTATATTTAATAGATGTTATCTAGATTTTGGAAAAACTATCCTTTGTATAAAAAAAATTTGGAAGAAGTCACATTGAAGATTTTGGTCGACGCGTTTCGAACCAACAAGTGTGGTTCATCATTAGGACACGATGAAGAAACAGATCCAGGAAGAAGGTTAAATAGGGAGACAGGTCAAACTTAACAGCTAGAAAGAAACGGCTATATTTGACCAGGGGAGGAAAAGAAATAGTTTAATATTATTTAATTAAATTTAAATAATTTATTAATAGTTAATTTAATTAATTTATATATAAATATATATATTTTTATTAACTTATTAACTAAATGGTTATATCATTAATAGTTGATTTAATCAATATATATATAAATAAATCAACTATTAATGATATAAATGGTTATATCACAGAAGCTTAAATTCGAATAAAACTATCCTTATTTAGAGATGTTGATCCAGTTAAGAAAGTGTTGTTTTTTCCCCTATAAAGTGCCTTTCAGTTCTTAGTTTAGCACCAACATAGATTCATCTTAACTTCAGATCTATTAAACACTGGGAGGTATCTAGAAAAATTGAGATGCAAATCTCTAGATGCTTAAAATATCCGGTGTTAAGATGAATCCACAGTGGTGTGCTTATCGATAGAGAGATAGATTGATTGTAATCCTTGGTATATGCCTTCTAGCAAAAAGTGCTTTAGATTTCTCTTGTTCCAAAGGTTGATATGATTTGATTACCATAATGTGTGTGTGAGTGTGTATGTATAAAGATTTGTATAAAATATTATATTCAGCCAACATATGCTGGGACGGCCAAATGGGGCAGACATTACAATCTCTTCAATACTGAGCTGTAGAATGCACCTTGCTTCTCTTGGTGCAACTAGTTAAATGTTGCTCTAAATTTAGGAGAAGTGCATGAGTTAAGAAGCTTCCTAATTTTAGCCTTGGCGCTGATTTCAAGGCCTCAAGATGCATGCCTGAATGCTGGCAGTCTTCTCCAACTAGCAGGATGTCCTATGCAACCTTCTCTAGCAGACTAGTAGATGAATCTAAAATTGTATCTCGTGCATGACTTAGACTAGAAGTAATCTTATAAATAGATTCTCCGCTCAAACTATAAAGACAGGGCAAGGTAGAGGTTTTCAATACACTTGAGCAGTTGAGCAAGTTGATCGATAGACATAGTACCATACAACAGTTCTGTACAGTCGTATGAAAGTTCATACAGTGTATGTCCATTTTCATACTGATCCGTATAGTTGTACAAACAGTACCATATGGACAGATCCATGCAGTCATATCGATAGGCTGTACAGGCTGTCCTACAGGGCATGCAGCAGTTTTCTATTGTTTCCGGTCTTTTCAATAGGCTGTACAAGCTCCGTTCAGGGTGTTTTGATATCTGTGCAGTGCTGGATTTTTTTGGGCAGTATGTGGAGGTTTCCTTGTAAGTTTTTTTTTAAGGAATGAAAGACATTAATTTTTAGCTTGTGTAATTTATGCTATGGTCAGAAATTTAATTTCAGCACTAATTAAATTCAACAGTCTACTTGTCTGATTGAGATGGTAAGGACATTAGTCACCTAGGGCTTGAAATTGTCACACTTACATAGCAAAGATCCACTTCTATCAGACATGCCAAGGGGAGCCAAAATTGCATGGATTCTAGTTAGCGACAAAGACGCATTGCAGAAGGAAACTATTTGAAGAAAATATCCGAACAACATAGGAACATTCCTTTTAGAGCTCCTCCACTAGAGGGGTCCCAAATATGAAGAACTCATCAATGGCCTATTCACCAATCAAATTTGGTGTCCGTTGAGCTCCTAGAAATAGGCAAAAAATTGACCTATGAATTGCTTCAATTATGAGAAATGGACCTGTTTCTGAAAATCCTACTTCGGGGCCATTAAGATCTTGGCTCAGTAGAAAGAACATCCGAACAGTCTTTGACTTCTCCATATGAAAGGAAGGCTCTGTGCCAGTGTGGAAATGCCCTTCATATACCACCTGGATCATCTGTGGAAAGAACTGCTTCAGCAAATAAGATATGCTGATCCCATCAATAGAAATATTTCCTGTCATGGGGACCTATATCAGGCAACTATTTTATGAAAGAAGCATATAGCATTTCATCATTTGGATCATAACCGATGACAAAAACCTAACATCTGAGAACCTTTCAAACCATGGCATACATGGCCTGTGCTGGAGTGCACTACGTAAATCAGAGCCAGAATCCTTTTCAAAACATGGCATACATGGCCCGTGCTGGAGTGTCCTACATAAATCAGAGCCAGAATCCTCCATCCAATTTTTTCTTGAATCCAAATTTTCAGTGTCTGTTTCAAACTTTCAAGCCTAGTTATGGAAGATACAGGTATTCGTTTGTCCTGTATACCTCAATCCTGGGATCCAACTCTGGATGAATAGGTATCTAGATTCTAGACTCCCTCCAGAAAATTCAAAAATCCCTTGGCAAAAGCGATTGTGTCTCTAATTCCCAGATTTACTTGCTGGGAAGTGTTGCTGACCCAAAATGATACCATATTTAATGATAAAATGAAACCAGTGGAACAGAAAACAATCCATTGTAGCCATGATTACAGAATCTATAATATCAAACTGTCAAGGCACGAGAGAATTTAATCCCTGTGAGGTTAGAGAAAGGACCTGGTCAGACACCTGAAGTATAATAGAATGGACCTTGAAGCAGAGTAGCACTGTTCAGATTCCCAGAGGATCGCCAAAATTGTTGCCTCCTAGTAGCAACATAGCGGAGGAGTCGGCGGTGGGGTAAAAGTTCAAAAGAAGAATGTTCTAATGTTTGATAGATCATCTAAAGGAAATCCCAGCCCTTCTAATTTGGGGGTAGCGTGTGATGCTCTATGATCCAAGATTGTAGGTAGTCTGCAAATTTTCCCGGAATATAGACTACAACACAAATTATATAGCAGTAGTCAGAAATTTTCCCTGAATATAGACTACAACACAAATAATATAGCAGAGTCAATGGAAGTTCTCCGTTGGGATCCTCCCCAGGGTGCAATAGGGGCCCAAGGAACCATTAGAGTAATAATAGTGGAGGCTATTCAATGTAAGTTGGAATAGATCCAATATCTTTGTTATTATAAACAAGACCTGCTATGGCAGTTGATATTGAATAAATGTAGCCTCCAGGGATGTATAGCAGTAGCAATAGAGTGCATTGTTAAGGCACTCCTTGCGACGTCACTGGTTCAAACCTCAGCTAACCCGTGTGCCATAGTTGGGGGGTGTGCAGTGCATCTAAAGTTATAGTGGTAGAACTTAGAACTTAGAATCAACCCCATGTCATGCAAGTACAAGCCCAGCTTAATTGCCAATTCCTCTAAACACCTATATGTGTGTGTGTGTCTGCACGTAGTAATGTGGTCTCTTAAAAAAGGCTCACTAGGTAGTAAGAAGGTTGTTGTGATTAGGTTTTCTTGTTAGCTATAAATAAAGATAGAGTCCTCCTTATCAATTATGCGTGGAGTTTATTGTATTTGGAGCTTAGGTCATCGAGAGCTCACCCAACCTTAAAAGGCAAGTGTACAGGAGTGGATTCCTTCCACAAATATATCATCGTAAAGAGTTGCCCTACTTTAAGGGTAGTTTTATATAATCAAGCAAAGAGGATTTCTATCTTATTCTTGGATATCTTGTATGTGATGGCATTTAGACATTTGATCTAAAAAAGATCACAGATGGAGATGTCATATGCATAGGGGATTCAATGATAATATAGTTGGCACTCTAGGGTGATCATGTTGCTAAAAATTTAGAAGTTAATAGAGTAGTTCAAAGATGAGATGGTCTCCTAGAGTCTTTGTCATCCTCGACAATCCATCACGTCCTAAGGAAGTTTGATTCTGTAGCTGATAAATGGCCGACGATGCAGCCTCCATCCCAGATAGAGTTCTCAAACTCCTGAAACCGAATGACCCGGATTGCTCAGAATTCACTTGAGTTTCATAGTTTTTCAGCTTTAAAAAATATGAAAAACACGGTTCCTGGTCTCATAGGAAGGATCTGCTAAGAGCACTAACATCCTCGTTATTGACCAGGCATTAAAAAAATGCAAGCCTCAGTTCTGTGAATCAATGTTTATAACATCTCTGGTTGAAATTATGGCTGACGATTATGAAGAATCTGAGCTCTGTGCAAATATGGCTGAGATTATGAAGAAGCTAACGCATTTCAACAGTTCACTTTTACGTATGCCAATCTATATATTTCAGTTCATATATATGTTCTATATCTATCTGCCGTTTTTCCAAGTGTCTGATATATCTAAAATGAGCGTGACATAGAAGGAAGCTCTGTGAATCTAAAGGAGGTCAATTTTTCTCTCAGAGACTCCGAGAGAATAACAAAATCAGTGCAGATGATTGAGCCACTGCCACTGGCATGCTTAGGCAAAAGACTGGTTTTTTAAAGCAATATAAAAATTCCTCTTTTTGTTAAAAAATGAAAAAGAGTTTCTTCAAGGGAATCCGTAGCATTCTTATTTTATCAAAATGATTGGAAGCCAAATGCTTCAGTACAATCAATGGTAGCTTTCCGGATCAGTAAAAGTGGCCTGCTGTTATTGACTCATCAGAGTTCATGTCTTAATAATGACACATTCATGCCTGTGCTTGCTGTGTGCCTGTGCTTGTGATAGCAATTGGGGCTGGTGCAAGTCCTGGGCTAGCAGAATAGATACCCCACTAACAGAAGCTTAGCAAAAAAACGCCTCATTTGAATGTTGTCAGCTGGCCATAGTATTCTAAAACTCTCCCAAATTGGGCAAGGGTGAACTGAGAACATCGTGATAATCATAAACTAGTAAACGCATCCAGGATAGATACCCCACTAACAGCAGCTTAGCAAAAAACTCCTCATTTGAATGTTGTCAGCTGGCCATAGTATTCTAAAATTCTCCCAAATTGGGCAAGGGTGAAATGAGGACATCATGATAACCATAAACTAGTAAACGCATCCAGGATAGATACCCCACCAACAGCAGCTTAGCAAAAAACTCCTCATTTGAATGTTGTCAGCTGGCCATAGTATTCTAAAATTCTCCCAAATTGGGCAAGGGTGAACTGAGGACATCATGATAACCATAAACTAGTAAACGCATCCAAAAAGAATGCTTCAACACAGGTAAAAAAAATATGAGTTGTGACACTCCAAATGGGTAATTAGACAGATTTCGCTAAACCAGCATTTTGATATGATTAATTCCTGAAATAAATATATTTGTAGGAATCATGAGCAATAAAATTTGTATTCAATACTTGCCATCAAGTTTATATTTTTCACATTTCAGGATCTCTATATTTGGGCATAAGACATACCTGCATCATGATTGCTGAATGGGTAAAGCTCTCTTCAAATCCCAATTACGGCGATTCCTGAGATCGTCACCTTCAACCAGTATTCTACAGCTACAGCTGGCTGTCTAACCCACAAAAATCGGCAACAATTCAAAGGTTTGCACGGGAGAACTTACTTATACAAAATATTATAAAACTACCGTTTTTTTCCAAACCCTGATTCTGGCCGAAATTCAAAATTCAAGAGGCCAGACGAAAACTATCAAAAATATTTACGAAAGACAGGAACATACAGATTAATCCCACAGAAACATCGGGAAAAATAAAACACAACCTCCAAAGACCTGAAAAACGTGAAAACAATGCTAAGGATTGCCCCAGAGGTCTTCGGATTGATCGTCTAATGGAGGACCAAAACAAAGATCGATGACAATAATACAAATAATAAATACCTCCCACCTGCCTCAGATCTGAAAAGATTCCAAGCTTTTAACCAAGAATCCAATCCGATAAACAGCCCCAGTTTATCGCGTATTGGTTTTATCATCCGGAAGGAAAACAACCATACTTTTTTCCTTTGGTTACTACGAAATTTACTTTTACTCAACTTTGTTCCTTAAACCAGTTCTTAGTGGCATGTCAAGTCTCATAAGGTTACTTTACCCCTTCAACTTATTAATATTGACTCCGTGCTAAATGCTTGTTTGCTATTTAATTATATTATTTAATAGAAGAGTTTGATTTTAGATGGAGTGGCTTTTTCTAATGGTTAGAAGGTGTCATACTTCTCCTATTTTATATTTTTGCAACTTTGGGTGGAATATCATAAAGTTAAAAAGTTAGATGTCTTTTGTAAGAGGGACTCTTTCATTAATGTGATATAAGGTTTTTTTTGCTTAGTTCTAGTTTCGTATTATGTTATAAGTTTTTTTTGCTAAGTGCTAGTTCGTGGGTTATTAGTTGGCTTCTTTGTCACCAACTTCTTTCTATCTCATGAATTTTTCTATTTTAAAATTGTTAAATTTTTCCTTTAAAGGAAAAAAACCATTGGTTTTTTTATATTAGTAAAAAGACTAATATATGTATCTAATGAAAATGGATAGTTTAAAGAGACAACAAAATAGGTCATAGAGACAAAAGATGTGTCATGGCATCTAAAAATCAATATGTGATGTACAGTCTGATGTACCATATCCAAAAACATATGTTCAAAAAATTTAAAACAACAAACGAGAGCAATATTGTCATAACAACAAGGAGCATCAGAAGGATGAGATATAGAAGTTTAAACAGTATATCAGGATCCATTGTTATGGCAATCGGATCTCTCCAACCTCTCCGATATGTTGATCCACAGAAAGAGTTTAATGCATGATTTTGAACTGATATATTAATCCAGCTTTTGATAACCTATTTGCGTCCTTGTTGTCATCTATATACATGTGAGATGGAGTAGGATGAGAGGGAGGCCATCAAATGTTTAACCCTGTTGATCCAACCAGCTAATAGAGGTGGGTTGAATGCAGAGTGGCCCTGTATACCATCTATGATAACTTTGGAGTCTCCATAAATGTTGGTGATATTTAGGTGTTTCTCCGCAGCAAACCAGAGCAACCCCCAAAGTGCCATGATTTCAGCTTTGGTGTTGGTCCTAAGGCCACCATTCTAGTGAAGGTTGTATTGTGTGTTGTTATCTGGTTTGAGAACCACACCACAACCACACAATCCCAACTGTGATGCACCACCAAACCATCATGCAGGAAAAATAATCAAAGGGAGGGATCTCATCTGCTCTTTGATCTTTTTTGTACTTGTGTCCAAAGAAATGTCGCTTGCCCATGATATAGTTTTGAAACAGATGCAATTGTAATCGATGGGCTTCCCTTCAAAGATATAATGGTTCCTTATATTCTAAATCTTCCAAATGATATATATGGGCATCACCTTTCCTTGAGTGTTGTTGTTAGACCATTCTAACATCATATGTTCAAGATTTGTATTCAAAACCATAGAAATGTTCATGAAGTGTGCAATGTTTCCCCAAACCCGAGTAGTTGAGGGACAGGAAAAAAAGATGCGTTCTGCCGATTCAATGGAATCTCTACAGAAGGAGCATATATCAGGATCATGATATCGTCTTTTGAGTAAATTGTCTCAAGTCGGTACTTTATTTCTCCAAACAAGTCAGGCAAACAAAAGTAGTTTAATGGGGATTTTTAATTTCCATACCTTGTAGAACCAAGAAGTCTGTAAAAGATTATATCTCTGAGTAATATAGAATCTGTAGGCTTTGGTGACGATTGGTGTTTGATTAAGCAGTTTCCCACCCCAAGTAATGTGGTCTCCATGACCATTTTAAAAAAGACCAGACTGGCTGAGTGTGGTGGTATAATCATGCCATTTGATTGCATGTTGTCCAGACAGTCCCATCTTTGATGCTTCTTTCCATATAGGACAACAGTTATGATAGCCTCTTATAGATTGGCCAAGGAAAAAATATCCATTTCTATTAATGATGTCTACTAAGTGTCCTTGTAAGTTCTACTCCTGATTCATTCCTTTAATGTTGTCTGAGCCAATCAGAATTTTCCAGCCATCCCCAAACCCCCATTCCATCCTCATGCGCCACTAGGGGAGAATCTTCAAGTGGCTCCTCCAGATGATGGATCCATTTTTCCTGTAAGAAATGTTGTTTCTGAATAATCCTTCTATGTTTGTATGTCTCGTGTATTTTTATTGTATTATGTTATGCCAGATGTCGCTTCCATTAACTGCTCTCCAAAAGGATTTAATGAGCAGTGCTTTTCCAAAGGAGTAATTGTCCAGGAGTCCCCACCCTCCAAAATCCTTTGGAATAGTTAAATCTGACCATTTACAGAGATGTATCCTTGTCGGAGTCCCTACTCCGTTCCAGAGAAAGTTGGTCACTATAGATGTAATATTTTTGACAATGGAGCTAGGAATCATAAAGAGGTGAGCCCATAAAACATAAATTTGTTGTAGTGCCACCTGTACTAGAATGTATCTACCTCCCAGTGAGAGGTATTTGTGAGTCCAGTTGGAGAGCTTTTGTTTATATTTATCAACCAACCAAAGCCAGTCCATTGTCCTATATCTGCATGGTTTTAGTTTATATTCCAGGTAGGATATGCCATCTTTCAGTGGAGTTGATGATACTTCGAATATGCCTACAATATAGTCTATATCTGAGCTATTGCTAGTTGAAAAATATAGAGTAGATTTGTTGTTGTTTGTTAGGAGTCCTGAAGCTACACCATATCTAGAAAAATGTAATGTAAAGCAGTCCATTGTGCTCTAGAGATAATACCAAATGTTAAAATATCATCCACAAAGAACAAGTGTGTAATATTGACATAGCTAGTAATATTCAGTCCATGAAAAATGCCACAGGATTGAGCCTCTTTGATTTTAAGACTGATTCCATCCATGACAAGCAAAAATATAAGAGGGGAAAGAGAGCATCCTTGTCTGAGACCACAACCCGCCTTGAAGAAGTTTGTGGGAAGTTCATTGATGAGCATAGCAAAATAGGCTGAGGTGATGAAAGCAATGATCCACTCCACGTTGTTTGCTCGGAGGCCAATCTTGTATAGGATAAGCCTAATAAAAGACCAATCAACACAATCGAATGCCCTGTGAAGATCAATTTTCATTACCACAACCTCCTTCTTACATGTATGAATAGTGTGAATGGACTGTTGGGCCACAATGATCACATCATGAATTTGTCGATTACTAAGAAAACCGAATTGTTCTCTAGAGATGTGTGTGGATAGAACCTTTTTGATGTGTCTAGAAATGAGATTGTATACAATATTGCACAGGGAAATAGGCCTGAATTACCAAAAGTTTTTTCGGACAGGATGTCTTTGGAATGAGAGCTAAAAATGTTGAGTTGATGGCCCCGAAATAATTCCACTGGTTCTAGCTTCTTCCACAATCATCGTTAGACTTTCTCCCATTAGCTCAAAGAAGTGAATAAAGAATTTTGCAGTCCATCCATCTGGGCCTGGGCTTTTATCTTTTGCAAAGGACCCTAGAATCTGTTTAATTTCATCTAAAGTAACAGGGCAGTATAGTTCATCATTTGCAGCATTATCAAACATATTTGGATATTGGTTAAGTGCCCAGAGCTGATCTTCAAAATCCACATCCTCCCTGGCTTTATAGAAGTGCTCAAAAAAAATCGTTACTTCAATTTGAATATTAGAGGTTGTGTTCTTAATGTGCCCCTCTAATGTCTCAATCTGCCAGATTGTATTGGAGTGTTTGTGATGAGTAGCATACCTGTGAAAGAATTTGGTGTTTCTATCACCTTCATGCAACCAAGTTGCTCTGCTCTTGAGTCTCCAGCTAATGTCCTGAATTTTCAAGATCTCATTTTTTCTTTCTTCCAGCAATTTTAGTTGGTTAAGATCTTGTTGAGATGGAATTTTATCATCCAGGGACTTGCCGAAATCAGAAATACTTCGAGTAATATCCCCGAGGTCCACAATCATTTGTTGTTTCTTATTCCTTTCCCAAGTTCTGGTTCTAGATTTAATTCTATCGAGCTTAGTGACCAGGGTTCTCATTGTCGAAGCTTCTTTGAAATTAGACATTTCAAACAGAAAGGTATGAACCAGATCGTCATATCTCGGATCAAGAAGCCATGCTTTGTTGAATTTGAATGGGATCCCTCTGTGGACATTCTCCATTCTCCAACTTAGGATAATAGGAGTATGGTCTGAGATGTATGTCTTGTAAATAGAAGACATAAGGTAACCAAGCCTTTCAATCTAATCTTCATGAACCAGAAATCTATCCAGTCGCTTCTCAATATGTTCCTCACCAACCCATATGTTTTTCCACGTTGGTGCGAGAGCGCAAGGGCAAATATCCACCAAGTGGCAATCAACAAAGAGATTATATAGCCTATCAGCCAAAGGGTCTTCTCTACAATGCAACCCCCACGATTCCTGCGCCATGAGAGTGGCATTTAGATCTCCAGCCAAAATGAGTCCATTAATCTTCAGAATATTACTGAGGTTGATTCTTTCCTAGAATGTCAAACGTTCCCGACATGATGCGTACATGTTAAGAATATGAATGCGACTAGAGATACCCCTTATATGTCCTGAGAGTAATATTCCTGCAATAAAACTAAAAGCATGGAAATGTGCACAACCAGGATCTCACAGAGCAATGAGGCCACTAGAAGTACCATTTGATCCAACATCTACAATGTGCCACAATGGGCATATTTGTCTGAAATATGCAATGGCTCGAGGAGAGTCTACAAGAGATTCTTGAATGAGAACAATAGAAGGACGAGTATCCAGAATAATGTGTTTAATACCCAGTTGTTTGGAGTGATTCCCCAAACCCCTAATGTTCATGGAAAGGATGTTCATCATGGAGTCACAACGGTGAGCAGCGTTGCTTCGGTGAATGATGATTGTATAACTCTAAGAATTAAAACTGTTAGAGTTATACATTCATCATTCACAGGGGCATTGACCTAATAATTTATAATGACAGTGAAGTCGGATTGAGAATCCTAATGACTTACAAATTTTTTATTTTTTTTGTTGAGAGCAAGATTGACTTCTAATTCAATTTATCGATTTTTTTAAATAAATTTTAAAAATTAAAAATTAAATTTGAATCTTTATCTACATTTGACTTTTAAGACTGCGTTTAAATCCAAGTAATTGTTTATTTTAATCTTAAGTTGAATGTAATAGTTTGCAACTCAAATGAACAAATGAAAATGTTTTAAGATTTAAAATAGAAAATGAAAATAAATTTAATTAAGGTTAGGGGTAAATTTGCACACAAATAATCATAGTCATATCATTTACTTACTATTTAGTAATTTCTTTATATAAAAAGGCTTATCAAAATTCTGTAAATTAATATAAAATTTCATTTACATAGTTATCAATTTAGATTCATCATAACTTCGGATTTATCAAGTGCCTAGAGAGATCAAATTTTTCAAGGTGCAATCCTTTTTTTTAGTGTAAAATTTGAGGAAAGGTTTGCACCTCTAGAGATTTATCTTTTTCGGCGCTTGATAGAATAGATCTAAACTAGTTTAATTATTAATTATAATTATTTATTTTATTTTTTAATCTTTAGTAATTTTACCTAGTCAAAATGTTTTAATTAATAATTATAATTATTAATTTTATTTTATTTTTAATTATATTTTATTTTTATTGTTATGTAATTTGAATAAGTCAAAATGTTTAGATAACATAATATAACATAACAAGACATTATAACATTTCTTTCCTATTATAACATTGTTGGGCAACGGATCCCCCACGTAATGGTTTTGGGGCTTAAAGCCCACAATTTTGAGGTAATGGTATTGTAAAGGCTCCATCAAGTGCGTGGAGCGCAAATTGTAATGAGTCAAGTCATAGGGTTGTCCACCCTCAAATAATGTAAGGTAATGTAAAGTGAGTCGACCTGCCCATGGTCTGCGGACCATGGGAATGTATAAATAGAGCGAGGCTCTAAGGGTAGAAAGTAGTTTTTTTTGGTTGAGTTCTGATCTGAAGTGCTATGGGTTTTTGAGTGCGATATTCGTTCTGAGTCTGTAAGTTCGAGTCTCAGGTGGTGGAGTAGATAGAGGTTCTGCAGCTGTGTGCGCAGGCCATTGCAGCTGAGTGCATGGGATAGGAAGTGGATTGTAAATGGAAAAAGCATTAATAAAGATAAGTTAGTTTTGGAACATCACGTATCTGTTTCTATATTTCTATTTATGCATCTGTTTACAGTTGATGATTACGTGCATGCCTATTTATGTTGAATGGTAAATGAAAGTATTGGGCCCACTTAATTTAATTCAAGATCTATAATAATAATAAGCATAGTAAAGGGTATAGAACATTCGCACTCTTCATTCAAGCCGTGTGAAGGTAGTTGCACTAAACAAACAGCTGCGTGGAAGTAGCGCAGTGCGTAGAGTGGGATCGCGAGCCTTCCAAGACCCATCAAGACATCCCAAGGGTGTGGAAACCTGGTTCTAGCACCCTCCCATTCTACCTCGAATGAGACCTCAGTCCGTGGTCCATGGACTGTTGCCGAAAGGGCTGGTAGTTTCGGGATTTGTTTGGCTAAATCACTTTTGAACTTGGGTCAGGCCCCAACAAGCCAACAAATGGTTCCGTTGCTGGGACCAAGATCTGCCTAAGGGATGTCTGATGTCAGAACACTGGAACCCTACGAAGAAGGAAATTGAAGATTGGTTGGATCAAAAGCTTCACGAGTTCGTAACACAGGAGAACAGGACTCCATAGATATCCGAGAAGAGGTGGTTGGATCGCTACATATATATGGAAATCCACGAGATCTTCTTCGCGACCTTCTCTTCAGAGCTATATGATTGGATCGTGCAGTTAGCTGACAGCCAAGGAAGGTACAAGCTCAATCAACCGATAGTGTGGACTCCGGAGTTAGTACGCAAACTAGAGGCATCAGAAGATAAGATCACGCGAGTCGTGGACCATTGGCTCGACTGCATAATAGGGGAGTTTATCACTGAGTTCGCGATAGACACAACCGTAAGCTATAGCGAAGCATAACGACATTTTCTTAAGGGACTACGAGGTAGGTACATCAAATTCCTGAATACCTAGATTTAGATGTTGTTATGTGAGAAGCAGGTTATGCGAATAAATTAATGATTGGAACGATGTGAAGCGGAAAGATCTACAAAGGGATCGAAGGGTTAGGAAATAGTCCTTTAATTTCACCACCGCGAACAAGCAAGGAAGAGCGTGCTCGGGTTTCTCCGAGAAGTGCGGTCAGTTTGATAAGGCAGCGCATTCCGCAGTTATCACCTCCACTTACGCCATCACCCACTTCACCGACTTCACCTCCATCTTCAACCACTCCACCTCCACCCAACCCGAAATTCAGCATGGTGAGCGCGATCAAACTACCCATATTCAAAGGAGTAGGGAATAAGGATCCGGACCAGTTCTGGTTTGTGGTAAGAGCAGTGTGGGAAGCCCAAGGAGTCACGGATGACAACATTAAGAAGGTCAAGTTGGTGAGCGAGCGCACTGACATGTTATATCAAGCACTCGAATGATCACCCAAATGCAGGAATAGCGAAGATCCAAAATGCGCTGAACAAAGAACTCAGTCGGCTGGAATTAGAGACAGTCAATCATCGGATTTAAGGAGAACGCGATGCTTCCAGGCGAGACCCCCTGAGATCTGGATTAGAGACTAAAGAGTACAATCCACGAGGCTAACATGACACTAACAGATGCGCAGCACCGCGCATGGTTTGTGGCGTCTTTGAAACCACACCTGAGGACGACACTGTCACAGCAGAAGCTTTCAACCCAGGCCGAAGCACTGGAAATGGCGATGAGGTTGCATGAAACACCAATACAGGATCCGAGATTGGGAGTCCAACAGATCCATGTGCAACTACAGAACCTATGCTTGGAAATGCAGAGTTTGAAGCAGGGTAGGGAACCCCGGTCAAAGGCGTGCAAAGAAGTGTGGTGCATAAAATGTAAAGACCAGGGCCATGACAAGGATCATCGTCCAGTATTCGCAAACTACTTGGCAGGAGGGGGACCAATGCTGTTGAGACCAAAGGAAAAGGCAGGGCCAAGTGCGGCACCCGCGCTCTGGTGCGCGATCTGCCAGGTGGGTGGAAAGCACACGACAAACAACTGTCACCTATTACAGAAGTATACACAGAATCTGCAGTAGCTGTTTGTAATTTCAGTAGATCGGTGTGCCACGACGAGTGTACTTGTCGCAGCTATGAGTTAATGACGGAGCGGACCCTAGCATATAGAATGCAGACGGAAACGCGAGGCCTTGGCCCAGTCGCGGGGATAGCGCACGCTGGATTCCAAGGGCGAGGTCAAGGACGAGGAGGAATGGGGCTAGGAAGGGGTCGCAGACAACTAATCTGTTACAATTGCAGAGGACCAGGGCACTATGCTCACGATTGTACCAATCCAACGAGACTATCTTGTTCGTATTGTGAGCAGTTTGATCATGAAATGGTAGATTGTCCTACGTTGATCACACAGATGCGTGAGAAGGGGGTACTACAGCCTACTTCGACCCAGAATATCCAAATGATGAAGTCTGAACTGCGCGAAGAAGACCCCAACGTGAACATGGTGCTCAGAAGCGACACGACTATAGGGGAAGATAAGGGAAAGCAGCCCGAGGAAGATACATGGGTTCGCAAGGCTCCTACAAAGGAACCTGAGTTTGACTTGGAACACGCAAGGGAGATGTTTATGGAAGCTAAGAAGAGCTTCACGGAGGCCTCTACTTCAGGTAGTAAGGATCAACCAGAGCTAGGAATGGATCCTTCTATGCTTACTACCTTTTTAGAGACATGCATGAAGCTGTTGTGCGATAATAAGGCAATTAAAGGACTACAAGAGCTGATCACTAGGTGTGCAGGGTCAAGTGAACCACGCGTAGTCCGGAAACTAGGAAAGCATACATTGTGCACCAGGAGGGAGATGAGATTAATGGCACAAATTGGCGAATATGAAATGGATCAGGTAATCCTAGACCTAGGTTCGAACGCGAATGTGTTACCAAAGCAGACATGGGAACGCATGGGCAGGCCCGCATTACAGTGGTCCCCTATTCAATTATGGATGGCGAACCAACAAAAGATCTTGCCCATGGGAAGGTTGCAAGGGGTAACAGTGGACATCGAAGGCGCGAGTACACAGACGGACTTTGAGGTGATAGAGATTGTTGATGACAACAACCCTTACCCCATGTCACTAGGAATAGACTGGGCCATGGATATGAATGGAGTCATCAACCTGAAGAAGCGAAAGACGATTTTCGAGAAAAAATCCCTACGCGTAGTAGTTTCGCTAGATCCAACTGAAGGAGCACGCTACACTGAACCTATGCGCGATGATGACAACGACGATGAGTTGGATTGCATTTATCAGATAACGACGCAAGACGCGGATCGAGTGAACGCGACTATAGATGGGAGAATATCATGGGAGCGCGACAGTTCCTGTACTTCAGATTCAGATGAAGAAATAGAATGCTGGCAAAACCGGTTGCACGAAGTAACAACGCTAAATTGCAACATGATGATTAGATCACTGTGGTGCGTGACGACCGAAGCAAGGGAACTGCCAACATATGATGGGGAGACAGGCGTGGATGAATTCTTAAACAAATTTGAAAGGGTAGTGCCAGAACAACAACAATACGATGCGCTAGAATGGGCGTTGCGCGCAACACCCACGCGATGGTGGAATACGCACCAAAACAATATTGGAAATTGGCACGAATGTAGCTGACGGATGCGCTTACGATTTGGAAGTCACTAGCGACGAAATGTAAGCCAGGCAGCCAGGACGAAGCAATTTGCACACCCACTTGTGTCGATGGGTGCAGACGTGTGCTGTGCAAACACTCCCTAGACTAAGAATCGAAAATCAGAACCTGACACAGTAGAAGGGGAGGCAACGTACTCCACAAATAGTTCGCAACACAACCTTCCAAAAGCTATGTGGAGTCATGAACAGAGTTCACTAGATGAGACGAACCAACTGGGACTTGCACGTACTAGTGGTTCGATGGACCTATAGGACCATAAGCAAAAACCAGAGCACCGAAATAACCCCAACATTGACAAGAAGAGATGAAACCAGGAGGATAGAGAAGAATCCCTATACCACAGCTCCCGCAGTAGGAACAAGGCGCGAGGACCTGGGTAAAGGAATTAGGCAGTTACAGGAAGCCATTTGGCGAGGGATCTTGAAACTTCGAAAACTTGATGAAGTGGGCACGGTTGAAAAGCGTGACATTGGACGAAGAAATCAGTGAACTGGAAACCGAAGTCGCGCAAGCGGGCCGCAAGAAACTACGCATGATGGGACCAAGTCTAGCTGGCCCTACTACTGCATTAAAAAGAGTTATGACCCTGCTATCATGGCTGCGACCGCACCTTACTAAATAGGGGAGCATACCATACAAAGCAGAACGTGATGCACTACTAAACGCAAGAGTATTTGAAGGGTGCCTGCAGCCTGGGCTAGCAGGAAATTCAGAGCCTCGCACCAGGGGTGCGACCACGTGACTATTTGTAGGAAGCACAGTCTCAGTGCTCCAAGCAATTGAAAGAGAGCACGAGACTACAAAAGAGTCTGTATGGGAGCTACACAGCCCGGACATGGCGCGTAAGATCATATGATGCACAGATCGCGTTTGCGCACAAGGGACTGCGTTGCCGCACGGTTGGGATGGAAAGTGACCGTTGGTGGCATTGTTCATGACAAGATGTCCAATTTAAGGCAACGAGGAGTGGATGACAGACAATTAAGACACATGGTCAGACCTAGATTTGAAATGATCTGCCACCAATATCACATTAATGAGCCGAAAAAGCGGGGAACGTTCGAATTTGAATTCCAGCAGGCCTATGAATCTCAGATGGTCATCTGTCAAACAACCCTTGGCATCTTGAGAATTCAGTTACTGCGCATGGAATTTACGGCTTTAGAGGCTTTAATAACAAGTTCAATATTTGAAGAATTACCGAAAGAGACGCAGGACCTTCTCAGAAGGGCAATGTTGACCGCCCAAGAAGCCGCACCAAGCCCTATGTCACTAGTGGGAGATGCACCGGAAATTCCAAAATTGCCCCGAACGCCGAGAGCCAAAAGGGATCCACAAGTAGCAGGACCAGTCCGTTTGTCTCCGCGAAATTCGTGGTTTGGAAAACTGTTGATGGAAGAGAAGGGCAAAACAGTTAATATTGAGAGCGATGATGAGGAAGATGATCCTCCTATCTTTGTCGAATATATGGAACCAGATGAAGAGATTGAAGAAGACGTCCAGCCAGTACTCGCCACAACAAAGCTGCCCAAGTATGTCCCTCCGCGAAAAGGGAGGGTGAAGGTACCTAAATATTTGGATGTCGTTAAGAGTACACTCAACACGTCATTCCTCCCCGACGAAGTTCTGTTCGAAGGTTCGGCTGTGGGCCACGTACTCACTATGAAGTTTGAAGACTGGGACCTCACGGATAGCGAGAAGTTTCCTCATTTGTAAACTAGCTAGCGGATGAAACAAAGCACGGAGGGGGCAGTTACAACACTGAAGCCACAAAAATGGTTGCGCGGGGTGGAGGAAGCCGAGCTACTCCACCTCCTATCGATTCCACACTTTCATCGGGCCCCAATCACAATATTTGTCATCAAGCAACTACTTTTCCTAGTGCACGATGGGTACTTGTGGCTAGAGGAGCCCATTCCCATCACAACGGAGCTCATTCATAGGATTTCTCGGCTTCCCTGTATGGGAAGGGACCCCGTAGAAATAGCTGGCACAAGTGGAGACTTGGCGATTGTAGAGGCCATGAAAAAGAAATATAAATTGGAGAAAAAGCTGAGGGGGTACGTTATTACTAGCATTCAGGACAAAGGGGTCCGCGTCGCTACCCAGTTGTTAGCAGGAAAGGTGATGAGAAAATGTCGGGGTAATGAGGTACCAACAATAGTCATTGCGTTGGCCAAGCAATGCGCAACAAGGGTACGATTCAACTGGTCGCAATTCCTCTGCGAGGAGTTCCTGACAAATTGTAGGGAAGCCCAGGAGCAGGTTAAGACCTTCCATGACGCGTGGTTGCTCTTGTCCATCCTGTTGGTTACGGGAGAATTGCCTGAGGATAGTCAGTTTCCTCCCCTTGATCAGGACTGGCCAGAAGCAGCGAAATACGCATCGTTATGAGCAACGAAGGATGCCACGCGCATCCGAGAAACCAATATCTTCTGGGTAATGATGGAGGCAAGCGTAAGACTATGGATCAAAAAATGACCCCGCTTATCCCCCTTGGTATACGACAGTCTGAAGAGCTTTACAGACTTTAAAGCAGATATGCACAATGTGTATATCAGGGTGCGGAAGGATCCAGAGCAGAAGTGGACCACGCTCCCCTTCATCGCAATAGATGACGATGTTTTCGCGATGCTCGACACATGGCCACCAGAATGGCATGCACCACATGTCGTAGTGCGTGACGAGATGGATATTCAAAGACAAAAGGCTGTCGCCAAGTGGCTAGCACGATAGAAATGGAATGAACAAATAACTGCGGAAGTACGGGCGTCCCGAGAGGAAGCGAAGGCCACCGAGGAAAAGGCAACAACAATAGGGGCTACTACGATGTAGGAAGAAAGACGCCTGAACATAACCATAGAACAGAGGACAGATGCGACAACGGAAGGCGCAGACCCAAGCACCACCTCGACACAATTGAAACGACCATGCGAGATAGAACGAACAGGGCCACGGAAGAAGACCAAGGCTTCCAAGTTGGATGGGGAGCCTATTATGCTAACCGAGGGTGACCTATACAACATCGGTGACACAGTTCGCGAAGTCGCCAAGGAGGCACTCCAAGAGGAAATGGCGGAGCAGCAGACTGTGTTGGGGGAGCTCAGGTGTTAGGCCCCTATACTACTAGTGTAACCCCTTATTGTTATTAGTATAACCCACTTATTATATTGATGTACCCATGTAGTGCCCATATTGTTACTATTGTGCCCCATAGAAGCCCACTATTGTTATTATTGTGCCCTTACATTATTATTGTTATGTCGGCTCTGATTATGTTATAACCCCTTAGACTCCTATATATAGAAAGGAGGTCTTTTCATTTGTATCATCGAAGAATTGTTCATTTATGTAATGTAAAGGAGGTTGCCCCCTCGAAGAGGCTGAATTCTAAGGCATTGATCTATCTTTTCTATCTTTTCTTGAGCTGGTTTCATAACATTTGGTATCAGAGCTTTGGATTCTAAGGTTTCGCTGCTCCAAACAGGTCATCGTGGCATTTTCGCTATAACTTTTTTTCTATGACGTTTTAGAAGTCGCAAGAAAAACCCATTTGAGAAGAAATCACGCTGAACCTTGGGTCCGAATTTCAGAGCTTTTCACGCGATATTTGCGGAGATATGATCTGAGGAAGTTAGTATTTTTGCAGACTCCTGAATTACATTCAAAACAGGTGACCTGGGGAAAATCGTCATAACTTTCTCTCTGGGGATCGGATTGAAATTTCGTAAGAAGGTACAAAAAGAGGACGGACTGTAGTTTCTTGTATGCATTTTTCAGATCCGAAGGTTGAAACAGTGACACGTGGCACTTCATACAATTTCGCTCTTCTGGAAAGGTCTATAATCATGTCATCTTGGGAGATTGTGCATAACTCTTTCTTACATAATCCAATTTGGATCAGACTGGTGGCATTGGAAAGAGGACATAGAGTGCTACTGTAGTTCACAATTTCAGAACTTAAAGATCTGAAAGTACAGAGTTACAGTCGTTTCAAGGTCGAGCTCCTAAAATCAAGAAAAAGCAAGATGAGGAAGTTTGATGGCAAGGATCCAGTAAATTGGATACTTCAGATGGAGCAATATTTTGACCTACATGGTGTACAACTGTTACAAAAGGTATGTATTGCATCTTCATATTTAGAACCAGATCAATTTTTATGGTATGAAGGGTTTTGTTCTCGTAAAAAACTTGTTACGTGGTCAATTTTCACGGAGGAAATGATAGCACATTATGAGGATACAAAGAGCAACACCTTCTTTAGAGCAACACCACAACAATTCGAAAGAGTAAAAGGGCTTTGTGACATAATGGAAAGCAAAATTATGGAAACTAGGAAGCATACCCCTCACAACTATAAAGATGGAAGTGTTGTTTCTCCTAGCCTTCCACAACCTACAAGGGTTACACCACAACAATTGGAAGAAAAAAGAGAAAAAGGGCTTTGTTACAATTGTGATAGCAAATGCACTAAAGGTCATAGGTGTGCTAAGAAGAAATTATTTTACATAGAATATGAAGAGGAGGAAGAAAAGGATCAAGAAACATCAAAAGAAGAGGATATACGCCAGGACACCACCCCAGAGAAAGAAGAAATGAATCAGACCATATCTTGTAAAGCATTGGCAAGAATTACCACTCCTCAAACTCTCAAGATAGAAGGACATATCAAGAAGAAAAAGGTGCAAGAAGTGAAAGATCACATCGAGAAAGAAGAAATGAATCCAACCATATCTTGTAATTCAATGGACGAAATTACCACTCCTCAAACTATCAAGATAGAAAGACACATCAAGAAGAAAAATGTTCAAGAAGCGAAAGATCACATCGAGCATCAAGAAATGAATCCGACCATATCTTGTAAAGGACTGGAAGAAATTACCACTCCTCAAAAGATAGAAGGACATATCAATAAGAAAAAGGTTCAAGCAGAGAAAGATCACATCGAGCATCAACAACAAGTTCTCCAACTTTTAAAGGATAACGCCACTTCGGTGCAAAATCAAACGAAACAACAAGTAGATCAACATCGTAGTGAAAAATGTTTTGATGTAGGTGATTAGGTATTTTTACTGCTACATCTCAAGCAAGCTATTTATGAGAAGGAAATGTTGGCAATACTACATGCACTTAAAAAATGGCGACCTTACCGAGTGGGAAGACTCTTCAAGGATGAGGATGTGGAAGCATTGTTTTGTGCTATTTATATTATCCAACCAGATTGGATAAACGAAGAAAGGGATGAATGGAAGAAGGACGAAGAAGTATGGCCACTTATTCAAAAGTTGCAAAAGATCCCAATTCAAGCAATATTACCAGGAATTGAAGAGGAAGGAAAAATCATATTGGAACTTGGAGTGGTCACAGAAACAAGAACCCAACAGCTACGAAATCGATCAATTTCAGAGTATCTCATCAAGTGGAAGAACTTACCCACTGAATATTCCACATGGGAGGACAAGAATTTAATACAGAAGCATCAAGAACTACTCAAGCGTTGAGGACAACGCTTTTTGAAGGAGAGGGGCATGTTAGACCCCTATACTACTAGTGTAACCCCTTATTGTTATTAGTATAACCCACTTATTATATTGATGTACCCATGTAGTGCCCATATTGTTATTATTGTGCCCCATAGAAGCCCACTATTGTTATTATTGTGCCCTTACATTTTTATTGTTATGTCGGCTCTGATTATGTTATAACCCCTTAGACTCCTATATATAGAAAGGAGGTCTTTTCATTTGTATCATCGAAGAATTGTTCATTTATGTAATGTAAAGGAGGTTTCCCCCTCGAAGAAACTGAATTCTAAGGCGTTGATCTAGGGAATATACGGACTCAGGCAGGGAATTTCACCTGACATGAAGCATCGGAGCTATGCGCACAACGGGTACAGCGCACAACGGAAGAATGTGCTGCAAACGTAAGCAAAGCGTAGAGGTTGCTGGATGAACTTCGCTCGAAGATCACCACACCAGCCAAGTGATTCGGGATGAGTCACGATGTTTTTGTTAGGGGCCTATTGGGTAGCGGATCCCCCGCGTAACAGTTTTGGGGCTTAAAGCCCACAATTTTGGGTAATGGTATTGTAAAGGCTCCGCGAAGTGCGCGAAGCATGAATTGTAATGAGTCAAGTCAAAGGGTTGTCCGCCCTCAAATAATGTAAGGTAATGTAAATTGAGTCGACTTGCCCATGGTCCGTGGACCATGGGAATGTATAAATAGAGCGAAGTTCTAAGGGTAGAAAGTAGTTTTTTTTGGTTGAGTTTTGATCTAAAGTGCTATGGGTTTTTGAGTGCGATATTCACTCTGAGTCTGTAAGTCTGAGTCTCAGGTGGTGGAGTAGATAGAGGTTCCGCAGTTGTGTGCGCAGAAGCCTGGTAGAGTCCACAGCTGTGTGTGCGGACCCCTGCAGCTGAGTGCGCAGGATAGGAAGTGGATTGTAACTGGAAAAAGCATTAATAAAGATAAGTTGGTTTTGGAACATTGCGTATCTGTTTCTATATTCCTGTTTATGCATATGTTTACAGTTGATGATTGTGTGCATGTCTCTTTATGTTGAATGGTAAATGAAAGTATTGGGCCCACTTAATTTAATTCAAGATCTATAATAATAATAAGCATAGTAAAGGGTATAGAACATCCGCGCTCTTCATTCAAGCCGCAGGAAGGTAGTTGCACTGGACAGACATATGCGCGGAAGTAGCGCAGCGCGTAGAGTGAGATCGCGAGCCTTCCAAGACCCATCAAGACATCCCAAGGGTGTGGAAACCTGGTTCCAGCACCCTCCCATACTATTGAATTCAAGGATTATATACATCTCATAAAATTCTACAAAAAAAAAGTCTTACACTTGTCAAAAGGAATAGGATTGTGTTAAGTGATTGTTTGGAAATAGAAGAATTTAGAAGAATTATATGAAAAACATCTAATAAAAAAAATTAGAGAAGATTAACACTACTATAGAGGAAAAGGGTCTTGCTAAATGATTGTTTGGAAATAGAAGAACAAATAATAAAATTCTTTAAAGAAGTTTTACACTTGTTGAAAGCAATAGGATTATGTTAAAAAATTATTTGGAAATAGAAAAATCTAGTAAAGTTTTTATATTATTGTTAAAAGTTTTATGAGTTTTTTTGTTTTGTTTTTAATGATAATTGAATTGATAATTTTAGGGTATTATTTTTGGGTAAGATCTTGGATCGAATCATAATGGTTGCCACTATTTTCTTGCCCCTTCAATTAATATCAAGATATTCAAATTTTCATGCTCCTTCAAGTTTATAGGAATTACTCATCAAAAATTTTTGTTCAAATTTTTGCCACACATAGACTAACATGTCTTCGAAGAATATAACCCAAGTTGAGGGGGAATTAAACTCACTAGCTACCCCTCAAGCTATTGTCCTTTATGAGATTTTCAAATATATAATAAGCTTTAATTATAAAAATTCTTTACTATAAAATATGAAGAAAAAAGTCATTAATTTATTTAAAGAGATAATGGTTTCCAAGCAAAGTCTACTTTCTTTTTAATTTTGATTTTTAATATTTAATCAAATTTTCAGAATTTCAAATATCTCTCCTTTTCTTTTGAATGGAATTTTGCACCGAGAGCCATTAAAAAAAATGATTTTTCAAATTTTTAAAGAGTCACAATTTTTATATACAGAATTATTGTTTGGGGAGAAATATGTAAAAAATATTACTCAAAATTATTAATACTTTCCATCATTTGAATGGATCAATCCAAAACTTACAATAAACTATTAACCTAAGAGCCATTTGTGAAAGGTCAAAGGAAATGATTAGATATTAAAATATAAATTGCAGTAACTTTCTTAGCGCACTATGAGCAACATAATTTATCTTTATCAGTGGAGATCTAGCCGGTAACTATGAGCTTTATTGAGATATACCAAAATTATTGAAATATATAGAGGTAAATCCCAAACTCTATTAAAATATATGGAGGTAAATATGAAACTTATGGAAAAAATATGGATATTGATATAAGCAAGGACCTGGTAATTTTTTTTAAAGCATAACATTTTTAATGTTACCTCTCACGGGAAACTAACTGAGAGCCTAGAAGTTTTAAAATCATCGACACATAAAATATTATTGAGAATGAATGAGGCATGAATATGGAAACGCCAAAACTAATCAATTATTTATCATTGATGTTGAGCAATTCAATAACGACGACTTGTAGTTGCATGGTAATGGCAGTATGCATTTCTCTTTTAATATATGAAAAATTTTAACCATGCAAATACAAGATTTTCATTTTAATCACGGAAATATTTTCGGTCGCTCGTTACATAATAGTTGGGACTATACCTTGATTAATAGATTATGTCTCATATGCCATGTGGTCAACAACATTTGTAACCATCGATTGATTGGAGCTAAAACTGTGTCATAGCATCAAATCATCTAAAACCACTATAGCAAAATATTTAGCATACTAGGAAAATTTTGGGGTATTTAAAGAAAACAACAAGTTCACCTTGAAAGATTTAAAATTAAATAGAAAATTTGGTTAAAAAAGGAAACTAGATTACAGATCAAGAGTAGGAACATGCATGGACGCCCACATATGAAAAATTTATATAAGAGAATACAAGTGTGCTCTCTCTCATTGTTAGTAGTGGAATAGAACCAATATTCTTGATATATTTCAGATATACATCATATAAATGATAGAAATGTAAATTTGTGTATGCATTAGTTTCATAAACCTTACATACACGATAGAGCTAGATGGATCACGAATAGCAACATCTTATTCAACAATCGGTATTAACATATTGAAGCTCCTTCGCAACCTTCAAGTGAATATTCTTTCACATCATGGACCATAAATGATGTCCATGACTAGAGCCATCATTCCCAGCACAATGGAAACTTGTTGTCAGCCAGACTAGTCTTGCTTCTTTTGTTGCCTTTGTTGGCAGTTGAGAGGCTCGTTGAAGAACTCTAATAGTTGGAAGGATGAATCCCTTACCTGTGAAGTACCTGCAATATGTTCATGGGTTATGTGTTACAATAAAGATCAAGTTGAACAGTTGCACAAATCAAGATTCAGTTGACAGTTAAAGCAGTGGGATCTAATAATAAAAGAAATTTAAATCGTCTAATATTAAATCTAACGGTGTAAAAAAATTCAAAATAACACCTAAAAAAGTTTTAAAACACCTTACAACATAATTATAAAAATTGCTTTTATTTTAAATTCACTACATATTCTTTTTATATTCAAAATTACTCTTATTTATAATTTTTACCCTCTTATATATTTATTCTCTCTTTTATTAATAAATTGAATTTTAAACCTTTAAAAAAACCTTGTTCGATCATCGATCTATTCCTAAGGAAATCTCATACATTTATCATTATATGATAAAACATTGGATATATTATTATCTTATAATTTTTTAATTTATTTTTAGCCTTGAAATTAATATCTTAAAAATAATTAATACGCCTAAATTATTCTACATATCTTTATAATAGTAATAAATTTTAAAAATTAAAATTAAATAAATTTTAATGGATATCTTTATATCTATTTTTTTAAATAAATTTTAAAAATTAAAAATAAAATTTGAATCTTTATCTACATGTGACTTTTAAAACTGCGTTTAAATCCAAGTAATTGTTTATTTTAATCTTAACTTGAATGTAATAGTTTGCAACTCAAATGAATATATGAAAATGTTTTAAGATTTAAAATGGAAAATGAAAATAAATTTTGTTAAGGTTAGGGGTAAATTTGCACACAAATAATCATAGTTGTATTATTTACTTTATTATTTAGTAATTTTTTTATATAAAAAGGTTTATTAAAATTCTGTAAATTAATATAAAATTTCATTTACATAGTTATTAATTTAGATTCATTTTAACTTTGGATTTATCAAGTGTCTAGAGATTAAATTTCTCAAGGTGCAATCTTTTTTTTTAGTGTAAAATTTGAGAAAAGGTTTATACCTCTAGAGATTTATCTTTTTTGGCACTTGATAAATTCAGAAAAATTTTATCTTTTTCGACAATTTATAGATTCAGAATAAAAATAGATCTAAACTAGTTTAATTATTAATTATAATTATTTATTTTATTTTTTAATTTTAAGTACTTTCATCTAGTCAAAATGTTTTAATTAATAATTATAATTAATAATTTTATTTTATTTTTAATTGTATTCTATTTTTATTATTATGTAATTGGAGTAAGTCAAAATGTCTAGATAACATAATATAACATAACATGTCATTATAACATTTCTTTCCTATTATAACATCTTTTTCTTGTTGAATTAGAGAAATACAACTATAACAAAAATTTGTTAACATAACATCATCATACCACTTCTTAATTTGTACATCCCAAAAATATTTAGCAAAAACTATAATACTATTGAATCGAGGGATTATATACATCTCATAAAATTCTACGAAAAAAAGTCTTACACTTGTCAAAAGGAATAGGATTGTGTTAAGTGATTGTTTAGAAATAGAATAATTTAGAAGAATTATATGAGAAACATCTAATAAAAAAATTAGAGAAAATTAACACTACTCCAGAGGAAAAGGGTCTTGCTAAATGATTGTTTGGAAATAGAAGAACAAATAATAAAATTCTTTAAAGAAGTTTTACACTTGTTGAAAGGAATATGACTATGTTAAAGAATTATTTGGAAATAGAAAAATCTAGTGAAGTTTTTATATTATTGTTAAAAGTTTTATGAGTTTTTTTTGTTTTGTTTTTAATGATAATTGAATCGATAATTTTAGGGGATTATTTTTGGGTAAGATCTTGGATCGAATCATAATGGTTGCCACTATTTTCTTGCCCCTTCAAGTTTAATATCAAGATATCAAATTTTCATGCTCCTTCAAGTTTATAAGAATTACTCATCAAAAAATTGAATTACTCATCCAAAAATTTTGTTCAAATTTTTGCCACACATAGGCTAACATGTCTTTGAAGAATATAACCCGAGTTGAGGGGGAATTAAACTCACTAGCTACCCCTCAAGCTATTGTCCTTTATGAGATTTTCAAATATATAATAAGCTTTAATTATAAAAATTCTTTACTATAAAATATGAAGAAAAAAAAGTCATTAATTTATTTAAAGAGAATGGTTTCCAAGCAAAGTCTACTTTCTTTTTAATTTTGATTTTTAATATTTAATCAAATTTTCAAAATTTCAAATATCTCTCCTTTTCTTTTGAATGGAATTTTGCACTGAGAGCCATTAAAAAAAATGATTTTTCAAATTTTTAAAGAGTCACAATTTTTATATACAGAATTATTGTTTGGGGAGAAATATGTAAAAAATATTACTCAAATTTATTAATACTTTTCCATCATTTGAATGGATCAATCCAAAACTTACAATAAACTATTAACCTAAGAGCCATTTGTGAAAGGTCAAAGGAAATGATTAGATATTAAAATATAAATTGCAGTAACTTTCTTAGCGCACTATGAGCAACATAATTTATCTTTATCAGTGGAGATCTAGCCGGTAACTATGAGCTTTATTGAGATATACCAAAATTATTGAAATATATAGAGGTAAATCCCAAACTCTATTAAAATATATGGAGGTAAATATGAAACTTATGGAAAAAATATGGATATCGATATGAGTCAAGGACCTGGTAACTTTTTTTAAAGCATAACATTTTTAATGCTACCTCTCACGGGAAACTAACTAAGAGCCTAGAAGTTTTAAAATCATCGACAAATTGTAGAAATTTTGAATAATATAACACTTATTCACAGAGATTATCCCGATTATACACTATTTGCGAGATGCATGCATAATACATAACCTCCTCTACGTTGATCATCAATTTTGCAGAATTAAAAACAATGAAACATCAATCGCATGCGCACATTAACACAGTATGTACTGGGGAAAGCATACAGCTGAAAACCCCCAACTACCTGTATATTATAATGATAGAGAACATGTAACAATACATAGTACAATACTCCTCACAAGTACTCAGTACTATCTCCACCTACTACACACAAACTAACTTAGATCTGAATCAAGTCACAGGTTCAAATCTCCTCCGATGTCTGCCTGCCTCTACTACGCAATCCAAAGTGAGAATAAGAATGATCCAAGCTCGTTTTCCTTGGCTTGTACTGCGCAGTCCTCATTGGAAATCTCAATCATTGATTGTGCAAATCTCATGCATAGCTATAGTCACAACTGATAATAGTCCCCACCTCTAATACCTGTCTCCATTGAACTGTCCATGCACTGAGTTAACTGATGTATTCTTTAGTTGCTTTATGAGTTAATAATTAGTGAATTAATTAATAATTAATTCACATCACTCATCACTAGTGTATTATGTAGTTAGACTAAATACAACTAGTTCAACTAAGTCAAACTGAACACAACTCCATCAACTCCACCAAACTCAATCACTTGAGTTCTAACTGAAGTCCATCATGCAATAGCTCAACTGACCCATAAGAAAAGCGTATTTCCTTCTGGCAGCTGCATGTGCCACATACGTAGCTCGAAGTAAAGTGCTCCAAGAGGATAAGATAATGTTTATAGTCCAAATATTATTAAGAGCTAATAATATTCGACTGTTCTATTTTTAGACTGGCAGTCTAAAAATAGACTCCGACCATATGTCTAAAAATAGGAGTCCATCTATTTTTACCAACATGACCAATCATCCACAAATAGCATCCTGCAACTCATAGACCATGATCCATATGTCTAAAAATAGACATAGTCTAAAAATAGACTTTGCGCCAAAAATAGCCTGCGGGCCCACTTAGTGAAGGCGACTCCTTTCCACTAAGCTCCATCATCTTGTTGCATTTTCAACACAAATAAAATATTATTAAGAATGAATGAGGCATGAATATGGAAATTCCAAAACTAATTAATTATTTATCATTGATGTTGAGCACTTTAATAACGACGACTTGTAGTTGCATGGCAATGGCAGTACACATTTCTCTTTTAATATATGAAAAATTTTAACCATGCAAATACAAGATTTTCATTTTACGAAGCTAATAATGAGGGTCTTAGGAGCATTGCATGTAGGACATTATTGAGCTAGTTTATGGGTGGCTTCCTATTTGATCTATATTATTATGTTATGGTTGTATTGATCCCCTTACTTATTATTGCTCCACTTTTGGCTATGGTTGTATTAGTTCCCTTAGTTCCTATTGCTTGACTTGAAACATGATGGGTTAAGGTTTTGGAATTTTTAACCTAATGTAACTCTCCTAGAAGCAATGCCCTTATTCCTTGGTTTAGCAGCAACACTCAACTAGAAAATTAGATGGTTTAGGCTTAGTTTGGCACTCGTTGTCTAGCAGACTACTCAACCTTTAGGCCTTATATTAATTTTTTTGGCTATTTCATTTATCTTCTACTCCTTGTTTGCAGGTCTCCTTTTGGTATCCCTCTACCTATTCCTTTGTGCTTTTGGATTTTGGTTTTCACTACCTCGTGTGAGCTTACTTTTGGTTTTGGGACTCCACCTAAATTTCTCATTGCCTCTATAATTCAACTTTGGCTTAGGAAAAGTCGATGGGGTATCCTTTAAATTTTGGCCCCTCCACATTTCTCCTAAGGTTTCTATTTTTGTTAGCGGTTACAGTTTTGGAATCCTACCCTAGTGGGGTTTCTTTCCTCTCTTTCGTGTCAATTGTGATACCTTTGGGTGCTCCTCTATTGGTTCCCACCTTAGGTTTTCTATCTTAGTTGGAATTTACATTAGTTTCCTTTTTTATCCTCTCCTCCTCATGGCTAGATGCAGAGTTGCATTCGACTATAGAGGTAGAAGACCTGTCAAGCTCTCTCTGTCTTTTAAGTTGGACTTTGCATTACCCTATACCTCTTAGACCCATGCACATTCAACAATTTGTTATTTTATGGATCGCTACATGGAAATTATTCCAAAGGAAGTACATAGGTCATCTCTGAAGTTGAGAAGGAGGTTCATCAAGCACAATGTTACATCCCTGGTCACTAAGTTAATATAAACACTAGAAGTTAGATCCTTGAAATTTGGAATTATATTAGGGCATAAAAATCCATCCACGTGCAGATTATCAACCTATACTAGTAGATTAAAACACACATGGTGAGAGTCCTCACTGATTGAATTGACACCCAACAAAAACTTTAGTTTGCATGACTGAACTTATGGAAAAAATGAACACGATGGACAAGAAAATTAATATTTTAGCTAAGAAAGTGGCTAATCTAGTCTTTACTTCTTCAAATAATGATGATGAACCACAACCACCAATTCAAACTCTGGACTCCCCTACAACTTAACAAGATCGAGTGAGCTAGTTTCAATATATTTTTCTTCTATGGCATCATGCATGCTACAATTATATATTTTTAGAGTAATTTTTCTTACAAATTACTTTCCAATTTAAACAACAGAGTCATAGGCTCTACAATATGTACACTGAAAATTTTAAACGTATATTATTAATTTCGTTTCCCTAATAATAAACCAATAACCTATAATAATGTTATATATAAAAATTTTCAAAAATAATATAAAAAATCTTCCAAAAAAACAATATACACATTAAAATAATTTAAAATACTTCACCCATTTAATTATAAACAACCTTAAAAAATTATAATTCATTTGTTAAAGAATTTTATAATTCATTTGTTTTCATGTTCAATTGAACGATGTCACATTCCAACTAAAATCAAATTAAAACATTAGACTTCACTGATGAAAAAAGTAAACGTTAATCTTTAATTTTTTTAAATTCAATTTGAAATTTTATGCTTCACTATTTCAATAATGAGCATTGTTTTTATAGTCAAATTGAATATTTTTCTAAGCAGAAAAATATCCATTAGTATACGTTCTTGGAGGCAATATTATGTATAACATTACTTTTAAATATATTAAAATATTTTTTATTATAAATATTTAAGATTATACAATAAATCTAATTAAAAAATATTTTAATATATTTAAAAATTATTTATATAAAATTATATAATAAAAATAAAATTTGTATTGATAAACTTTATTAATATCATCATGAGGATATAAATGAATTTAAAATTCAACACAATGAACATTATGAATGCAATACCTACCAATGTTTTTACATTAGCCTTGTGCCTTCTAATTATGTTGCAAGGGCTTCTTAAATATGCATTTTATTCATTACAAAATGACATCTAATTTGACATTATGGATAATTGTTTTTTTTAAATATCTAAGTTTAAGAATTAAAGACTATGTTTTTCTAGAGTAGTAGACATTATGGAGAGTTGTTTTTTTCAAATATCCAAGTTTAAATTTAAAGGCTATATGATTATTTTGTTTTTTAGAGAAATAAAATAGTTGTAAATATTTTAATAGCATATTGATACATATGGCTTGTTATTATAGTCTTTAAAATGTGTTTAACAAATAAGTATATATAATAGAGATTTGTTTTTGATAAATCTTTTTCTTCAATTTAATTGTAGAAATATATAAAGAAACATAATTTGATTCAAAACCAATTAGGTAAGATTCATGGTAAAGGGCAGATGGCTTTTATTATAATTTAGTTTTGTTAAATTACCATCATAAGCTTTTGTGGAGAAATTTGCTAAAGTAGAGATTTTATTATATGGTTAACTTTGATGATGCCAAAGCACAGTTTCGATGATCTTTTGTAGTAAGTTGTCATTTGTTTGATTTGATATTTGATATTTACAAATGCATAGAAAATTACTTGATTTGGTTCTAATGAGAAACTTTTATTCTAACAACAAAAATAGTTGCAAAGTAGCTGGTCCCTACCTCTATAACATGACTTTTAGTTTTGTTTTAAAACTCAATATGAGAAAGCAAAATTATGTTAATTTATTCAACCAATTATAAGATTTGTAAAATTGATAGAGGAATAAGACAATGCAAAAAAATACATTGTAGAAACAAACACAACATAATACGATGAGCCACCTAGATTTTTTTTAATAAACTTCATGCACCTCAAACATGGAAAAAGAAACAAAGCATATGGATCAAACTCATGAGGCACTAAATATAATTTATAAGGTGTACCGCTTGCAAAAATCTTACCAAGTCTAAAACTAGTGGAACAAAGACATGTGCACAGCTAAAGTTTTCCTTTTGGCCTTAACCTTTAAAAGCATGTCTTTACATAAGTCCTGTTGCAAAATGGGAAAGTTTCCAGCAACTAACATACACAATTCTTATCTCGCGCTTCTATCGTCCATAACGGGAAGCTGAAGAACACACCATGTTTTCGTTTTGTATTGTAAGACTTTCCCATCTCTCACTTCCCTTTAACGACACCCTGTTCTCTTACTGTTGAGGTGTAAATCCTTACATGCAGTCTCGCAATGGGACATGAACCTTTATGTTAAATGACATAGAGATCCTTGTATCATGGCTCCTATTAGTCCGCAACCATCGACAATTTTAAACGATGCATTATGAGTTTGTCCCACAGAATGTGCAAGGCCAATTGTGAAAAAGGAATTGTGCAGAGTAGTGTGTGTGCAGAAAAATGTTGTGGGCAATGGAGGTGTAAGCAAGAAGTGTGTAGAGGCAAGAATACATGCAATCATGCGAAATTGGAAATGTGTGCATAAGAGGAAGTGTTGTGCGAGACAAGGATGCGTGGAGGTTAGGGATGTGTAGAGTTAAAGAGTGTAAGCACTAAATATAATTGATATGGTGTTTCTCTTGGGAAAATCCTACCAAGTCTAAAATTGGTGGAACAAAGGGATGTGCACGGCTAAAGTCTGCCCTTTGGCCTTAACCTTTAAAAGTGTGCCTTTACATAAGTCCCAAAACACGACGAGAAATTTTCCAACAACTAACATACACAATTTTCATCTTGTTCCCAAGGAACACACTTTATAAAACCCCCACGATGCGACATCAAATTCTCCATTTTGTATCATAAGACTTTCGCATCTCTCGCTTTCTGTTAACCGCACTATGCTCTCTTACTGTTAAGGTGTAAATCATTACATGTAGTTCTGTGGTGGGACATGAACCTTTATTCTAAATGATATAGAAATCCCCATCTCACAGGTCATGTTAGTATGCAGCTATAAGCAATTTTAAATGATGCATTATGAGTTCATCCTAGATGTTGAAAATTGGGGTAGCTATAGGATGAATTTCCCCATAAGAACAATAGGAAAATCCATATCGCACCAAAAGAAGAATTTGAATTAGACAAAGGAAAATATTATTATTATTTAATGAGGCACAAATTGAGCAAACAATCATGAAGGAAAATATATTTATAATTATGAGCAAAATTTGAATTTAAGTATTTTTCCCTCCCAATTCTAGAAGTCGGCTTGGTTCCTTTAAGTCACCCATTCAATCATGAGAAAGTATATAAATATGTGATTGATCCATCTCCAAAGGAGAAATTCGAATATCTTCTGAAATGGTGGGAAAATATGAGGTTGCATTTCATTGGATTAGTGTGAAGAAACTTCGATGGCAATGATGCTCTATGGCTCTCACATTTCTGTGTGGTTTTATTTGTATTCTCTGTGGCTCATCTTGTATTTTGTGGATTGCAGACTTCTCTATGACATCACATAATATATAATATATTTTCTGTGGCATCACATTACAATGGCTCACTTTGTGTTATTTTATGGCTCGATCTATCTATTTGTGGCTCATTTTTTATTCCTATGGTTTGATTTACATACCTATGGCTTGCTCTATATTTCTCTGAGGCTCTATTATAATTCTAGGGCTTGTATTCTTTAGTGGATTGCATTTCTATTCTTCTTTGGCTCACACTTGTAACTCATACTCACACCTATGGTTCACATACCCTGTGGCTCGCATACTCTGTGGCTTGCACCTATGCCTCACACTCACACTAATGGGTTGGATCTATATCTCTGAGATCGTATGACACACATTGTATGGAGTTATGTACAGATTGTATGACACACATCGTATGATATTCTTCGTGACAGATCATATGGCAAACATTTGGTTTGCATATCTATCCCTCTAGCTCGTTATTTCAGTGGCTCACATCCCTATCTCTAATACTCACAATGTTCTAGTATTTATTGCAGCGACACATGAACAATCCATTATTATAGTCATGAATGGCTATTATTACAATGATGTATGAACAATGATTGGAAGAATTATTTGTTCCTTTAACAATGTTGTATGGTTATAGTGTTTACACTCACGAAAGCGATAATAACAGTAATGAAGAACAAGATCCTTGACAGTGATATTTGTGTTCATGGAATGATGTATAACAATGTCCACGATAATATAGTTGCGAGAATGATATATTCCAAATGTACTTGTTCTATAAATGTGATCTATATGCTTAAGACCCAATGATGTATAACAAATATACTATTTTTGATGAAAAATAATAAACCATATGACTGTAACCCTTGGTATCGAAGTGACCTAACGATAATGACAATGACCTAAAGTCAGTATGACTATGGCAGTATATGAATAGGGATATATGGCATCTCATATGATAGTGACATGCATGGCGTGGTATGACAAGTTGACAAGTTCTACTTGAAACAATGGTATATGCTTTATACAATGATTTGGAGGAAACTCTCACAGAGGTTTTGAGAATGCATATTTGATTGACTTATGAGGATCATGTATGATCCCAAGTTGGCCCTAGGTGGCTTAATATGATTGATGTGTATCATTATTAATGTACTTTGCATCTGAGATGAACATTTGATGAATACCTAAGAAGAAGAATTTGGTTTTTTTTCCCCTTTGTGGGGTTTTTCCCTGATCTCTGACCCATTATCTCTATTGTGTATGATCTTCTTCTATTGTTCCTTATTGTTCTACTACTTTACTGATATTATTGTTCTCTCTACATAATTTCTAATGATTGTATGATGTTATGGGGTGAATGTAATATGAAAATGTTGAAAAAGTTTAAAATGCAATTATCTACAACAGAGAACAATCTATCCCTAAAACTTAACATCGGAGAAGGACTTACATGGCGACATTGTCTCAAAAGTGTCCTGCATAGCTAAAGTCTACCTTATGGCCTTAACATTTAAAATCATTCCTTTACATAAGTATAGCAGCATGACCATACACAATTCCCATCTTTGTAATCAAAATATATAGCGTGCAAGAAATTAATAGTGTTGAGAAGGAAATTGTGCAAGGACAATTGCAAAAAAAACAATTGTGCAAAGTGGTATGTGTATAGAAGAAGTGTTGTGGGAAATGGATGCATGTGAAAGAAGTGTGCGGAGGTGAGAATGCATGCGGTTGTACAAAAGTGTGAATGCACGTGGAAGAGAAAGTGTTGTGTGGAACAAGCATGCACAAAGGTTAGGAATTTGCAGAGTTAAAGAGCGTGTGAAAAAGAGGAATCTGCCAAACTAAAGTCTATGCATAAGTGAACTATGTGTAGAGGTAAAGCATGTGCATAGGTAGAAACATAAGTATCAATTGACTCCTGAAATATATTAGAAGCATGAAGAAGTCAAAATATGGTATGTTTTACTTCGTTGCATGTAAGATAAAGTGAAAGATGTAAATTCACTTTATATTCACATAATTATTTAATTGGGAGAATTTATTAAATTTTTTATGATCCACTCAGAAATATTTCCAATGGTATTTATATAAAAATTAAGCATAAAGTCAGTAATAATAGTTAATATCTATAAGTTTGTGTTATAAGTCTTCCTACTTCAAAAATCTTACTAACTCTAAAATTTGTGGAAATAAGGGATTTGTGGAATAAGGCATATGCAAAGGTAAGGCATGTGTGGAGGTAGAAGGGAAAGTTCCACTACTTCACACAAGGTGGGATCAAATTCCAAATATTTAATTTATAATTGTGTTGACAAAGAGACCTAGCTATTTATACTTGGGTGTAAATGTTAAATAATGAAGTTGTGATAAATAAATTAAGAAGAGGTAATGCAAATGCTACAATTTATACAAGGAGTCCATCTTTGCACAACCCTTCAACAATTATGCATAAAATAACTTTAACATGAAATAATAAAATCCAGGTCCATTTTGTATACATTAACACAATCAGACACAACAATCAACAAAGCCACAAAAGAAAGAACTCAAACTAGACTCTAATACATGGAACAAACATTTGATACTCAAAAATCCCATCGAATGTATATATTCATATTGATAAAAAACATAACATTAGATATAATATATAGACAAAGATTAGGGTTTGGAAAACTCATTGTCAATTAGTACTTATGTCCACTGTCATAGGGTTTAGATCCATACAATATTTCATACAAAACATTATCTTAGTATTCTTCTCAACATTCGTGACTAGACTTAGGATATACAAAATAGACTAGACTATACTGCAACAGATTAATCAAGGATGCCAAATCCTTTTGATGCCGAAAATGATATTGTCCATTGAAGTTGTAAAGGTTCCAGTTATTGAGGATCCATGTAACATGAAAATAGTCTTTGAGATGTTTTTTTGTATTCTGCAAAGGATATCTACAAAAGTTTTGGGAATAATTGCTAAAGAAGATCCCTTGGAAGGGTCCAATCTAGATTGCCATCTACATCCTTGATTATACACTGCAGATTGTATTCATAAGAAAATAACATTTTGCAACCACTTTGTGTAGTAAAGCATGTTAACTACTAGACACTCCATTGTTCTAATAAGTTATTTACACTCATTGCAAAATGGATTGTATGGTAGGCAAATCCTATCAACGAGCTTGAGGATTCCAATAATTTGTGATAGTTTGTTTGTTGGTCGACATACATTTTTTTTAATTTGTGGTAGATAAAGAATGTAAGAAAAATAAAAAAGAGTAGGGGAAGGATCAAATAATTGGAAAAAAAATAAATAGAAGAAAGCTTATAAAAAGTTAAGATACAATTGAAACTGAGGGAGCCTGTTTATTCTTAATCAATAAATATTTTACTAATAGTTCTTTTTCTTTGTTCAATTCTATTCTTATGCCATAGAATTATTCATCCTCTAGTATATGCGGTTGTTCTAAAATATGATAAGGTCAAACAACTGATGTTTTTATGTGTTTCGTTCTATGAAAATAATGGAGGTTAGTATCAATATTGCACTCTTCATATTCTTTAATTTTTTTCAAGAGGAGGTCATCGGAAATTGAATTTCTTTCTTCCATAACCTCTATTGAAATCTCCACAATCATTTAGTTCAACGATGTTTGATGTGTCATCAAGGTCACCCCATACTCTAAGAACTGTATAAGTGAACACTTGTTCATTTTGTCTTATGGTTATTTTAGGCTCAAATAAGCATTCATCCAACTAGAATACATATGTTTAAAAACATATTCATCAAGCCTATATGGAACATATAGAATTAAATTTACATCACCATGTTTAAATTTCTTGCCCTTTTTGTATAGATTGATGCAAACTTTGCTAAACAAATGTGTTCAATAGCTAAATGTTGTTCCAAATAACAATCAAATAGTGAAGTAGAAAACTAATCATTTGAATCATCTGGTTCTTGCTGCAATTATTTTGGTCGTTTGAGGATAGACACCCTTTGATCTTTGGGAGAAGTATTAATGAATATAATTTTTCTTGACCTTGTTGTTGGGAAAATACTAAGAGGGGGGGGTGTGAATCAGTATTTTAAACTCACTTCATCTTCTCAATTTCTTATTATGAATTATGTACACTATTGTTATTTAAGAAACCAATGTATGTATCCAAATTCAGTGAAAGACAACCTCGTATATATAGTTAATCAATTCTTTATAAGTTCCATCACATCTTTATCTTTAACCAATGCATTATTAATTTTGTCAAACATAAGTATGCAGTAAAGAGCAAAATAAATCATCACACATAAGCAACACAACAACACATGAGGACACCAAGATTTTTTTAGGTGGAAACCCAATATGGGAGAAAACAACCATTGTTGTCATGTTTGTATTCTTATTTTATTATAAAGGAAAACATCTTACAATATTGTATTGGCGAATACTCTTACTATCACCCAGAAACCCACCCGCAGAAGGCTACAACCTTCTCTCATTCTCCAACACCCACTAGAAGGGATCTATAACCCCCTGATATTGTTTACCGACTCCTTCCAGAAGGGAGCACATACCCCCTAAACAAGTTTACCAACTACTACTGGAAGGAAGCTCTGACTCCCTCATTGAAGGCTCCAACCCTTAACACCTCTTTGTGGACCATGTTTCATAATATTTCATACTGGATCCACCTGACTCAAAACATCAAACATGTAGGCCACCTTTCATCATATTTTCATACTGGACCCAAACCCATCATTGAGCTCAATACCAACTGAATACTGATTATGAAATAGAATCACTAAACCAACTGAATTGTTGTACCATCAGCAAACCAATCATTGAATCTCAATCAACCAAAACCAATCCATAACAAATATAAACCATATAATCATACCAATAAACCAAATCATACAGTATTCACCGTCACAAAAACATATTGTTATTCCTACAAACCTTGATTAGACATACATTAGAATGTATACACTACTATTCTGAAGCAGACCCGCATATATATGCACTTCCTCTATACCATACCTGCATAAAGATCTCAAAACACTGACAACTAAATCTAAATCATTGTAACACTGAAGTAACCACTGAATCAAGTACTGAACTATTTTCATATCACTTAACCAATCTCATATCACCAAATTGTAGCATCATTACTAATCAATATTCCAATCATGAACAAACAACTTAATCAACATTGTCAAACAGAGATCAGCATGATCGAGAGTTCATCGACAAACATCATCAACTATAAACATCAAGCATCAATTCAAACCCTAGTTTGTACACGCAACTTCCACAAGGTTTATCTACATATGTACGTGCTTACCATACACAACACCCACATACATATCTTCACATACTGAATTTTTTTTGTAGAATATATACACGAACTTACAGAAATGAATCTGCGTATGTACACAACTATTCCCAAACACACCTGTGTACAAATCTGAAAAAAAAAAAGAGAGTATATATATATATATATATATATATATATATATATATATATATAAAATAAAAAAATTGTTGCAAACATAAATTGACATTACACAACCTTCACTATCAAAACTGTAGACTTATGAATAGCTCATTTATATCACAACATAATTATAATTATAGATTTATCAACATTAGCTACTTTGACATTTATAACAAGTAAACCAATCAAACATACTTTCAGATTTGAGTCTTCTCCATGCTCCCCGGTGCACACTTGTTCCAAATAAGATTACACATGTATATTAAACCCATTACTTGCACACATAACACCTTGATCTCCATCTCCTTATATAGTTTTAGCCTTAGCCAATACCTTAGGCCAATCCCTTACTAATGTCGTTGGTATTCTTTGATGGGATCAAATAACCATTGTTGCACCAATACTATGGTCCAATACTACGGTAAAGACCTATGGTATTCAAATTACCATGGTTTGGATTTTGTATGTGACTTTTCTTCACAATACCTACGTATGTACACGACATTTCTTCTCATGACCCATGTATACTTTCTCAAACTTTACCTTTACTATCCATATGTCTTTGAACTGGCATTCCTTTGTCCATACCATTTGTAGCATCTGCATAACCATCATGTTGATATCTTTATCAAGCGAGTTTCCATCAAGGACAACACATTATCCATAATGCCAATAATCTCCCTCTTTGGACTTGTTAGAAACCACTTTGGTGTTTGGTCACCACTTGTAATCACCTACAAATACCAAGGCTTCTCACCAATCTTCTCTCCAAGCATTCGTCTTCAAACACCAAGCTTCTTTCTCCCTTTGACATCAAGGGAAAAGGGCTGACCAATGCTAAATGAAGGTTTTTCTCCCCCTTTGTAGAGAGGATAATTGTAAGACTGATCTGTTGAGTATGAATACTGCATACTAACCATGCTCCCCCTGAGCATATGTTGGACCCTCTAAAGATATACAATAAAAGCACAAGACTATATGACTCAACTAATTATGACCTTTCCTATCACCGATAACTCATGATTACATCAATCACCCAACACAATGGGGCTACATATTTGACCCAACATTACATCAATTGCCAAAAATAATGGGATTTTATACATAAAATGACTCGATCCCAATAGCCCATACATGGCTGAATTTTACAATGACTACAACATGGGTCTTTTTCATGACCTTTACATCAAGAGACAAATATGACACTTATAACCAGACATGGACCTCAACAATGAGGTAGCAATATCATGATAGTCATGAGCAACCACCATACACCATATAGGAACCTACAACATAAACATCTAATAGCATCACATAGAATCAACATGAACATCCTCATCATCAAGAAGATATGTAAGATAAGGCAATGTAGCATCAATCTTTCCAGCATTATCAGCTTGTGACCAACCAAGCAACTATAGTAGAAGCATAATATAGTGCAATAAATTTCTATCAACAACTCATCCCCTCGACCTCATATCATCAAGGTCGACATGCCCTTTACATTTGTAGGAAGAGCCACAATCCTCAAGTACCAAAGATATATCAACACCATAAGCAACATACACATATTCTTTCCATGTATCAACAACATATGTGAGAGCCAAGAGTACCTCCAACATCACAAGAGGTAGAACTGAGAAGGAGCATCATCAACTAACATCTCCAATGAACATAACATATGTATCTTTCTTATCAATGTTTGACAACAACAACTTTTCAAATGTAGCTTAAGCAACATATAGGCATCATCCATAACTTCACCACAGGCAACCCATGACATAATGACAACAACATATAAACGTCAACAAACCGTGAGTGAATCATAAAGTCAGCATCATCAACCAACGACCATATCATACACATCCTCTTCATCAAGTGTATCAAGTAGGATTAACAACTTCACTAAGTGAAACTCGAGCATCATCCATGGCTTAATGACAAAATAATGACAACATATGTATCTCTAGCAACAACAGTAGCAACAACTATACATCACCAATGATAGGTACTCATAATAAACCATATGCAACAAGAAATGCTCAAGAAACCATAATGCCATCAATGCATCATTAGAAGCATAACAGGTGTTGCCCCTGAACCTGTGCCAACTCTTCATCATCAAACCTAATATTATATCCAACTCATCAATCAACAAATGCATCAAGAATATTTTCAACAATAGCAATAAAGGATTTTTCAACTACTCAGAAACTCATCATGAATCAACATCATTTCTAAGCATCATATGGGAAGTATTAACAATCTCCAGTAAACCAATGTAAGTACCAGAATGCGACTAACCAACTGATAAAAACATATGAGAAGCTCCCCCTGATTTTGATCCACTTCTTTTCATCATTGAGAAATATACACGACTGTCTAGACCAAAAACAACATATACACGCGACTATCCTTCATAAGATCCGCGTATAAAAAAGTAAACTGATGATTTTTCATAACCATAGCTCCTCTTGAACATGTCTAGTCAGTTTCCCGTTCACATTCTCTTCATCAATGCAATGTCAGTAGTATAAGCATCACCAAATCAATATCAAAACACATAGGGAATTATCATCTAGATATGCTTGCATATATCCCCCTGAGATCATACACCACTGATCCCGTGGACTTGATAATCATCCCCTATTATCCATGAGGATATGTACCTCACATTCACTTCTACAATCGCTGTTAGAAGTCTACTTTAAGAGCAATGGACCATAGCAAGGACAATTTTCCCTACATCTCTAATTGTTTTTCCTTCTTCCTCCAAATCTTCTTGCACTTTCTAACCACATGTTGAAACTTATCCCACCTTTTGCTTCTATTCCAAATGTTTGACCTGCAATTAGTGACCTTATGCCCAACCTTGTTACAACTATAACATCTTATATGATGAGAATAAGGAGCAGAGGAATCATAATATTTATGTTTCATATTCCTCCCACTAGTAGGCTATCGGGCTATGTTATAACTAGGCCACTAGGAGGAAAAGGGATTCCATTCTTTCGAGTGCATTTATTCCATAGCTGAGAAAAAATAGCTAAGAAGGATAAGAGGTAGAGCACATAGATAGGATTTGTGTATTGTAGTAGCCCATGGGCCACTGGCCATAGTTCTTTGTACTCACAACCATATTTTCATTCAAAAAAAGAGAGCAAAGCGACCTCACCTTCCAGCTGGGTTTTTCTCTCGAAATGGTTCCCAAAGCATATCTTGCATCAAATGTGTGTGTGAGCTTTTTATTTTGTTGTTCTCTATTTTCTGCATAATTTAATTTGCATGCATGCACTATTAACAGTAAAATATAGAGATCCAAAAAATTATTAAAACTATAATAGTGTATAATTTCAGAATTTAAATATAATTTTATCATATTTGTTGTGATGAACTGTCCAATGGAATATCCACAGAAGTTTACGAATAAATTACAAGCAATGACATGACCAGCACAAGGTTCCACATAAGTTTCAAGTTTGTGATAGTGTGTGGTTACATTTATAGAAAAAGATCCTCATATGCCCCCATAGGATGATCAAAACACTCTAATATGGGACTTACACAATCATAAAGGTTGTGGGTGAAAATGATTTATAATTGAGTATTCCCCCTTTCCTTGGCTTATGCCCAATATTTAATACAAACACGTTTCAACCATATTTTCCACCTTTGTTGGACACGTGAAAGGTGGTTGAGAAATTGGGCCCCATAAAACTTAATCCAGACTGAATTGAACAAGTGATAATGGATCAAATCATGGACACCAAGACAAAGGATGCCCGTTAACAACACATACAACTCTATTGGGTTTTCCAAGCAGGGAAACTTCTTCACCAAGGCAAGTGATTCACCAATTCAACAACAATTTTCTCATTTAATGTGAAAACTTAATACATTGGATACCATTACATCCTAGGGGTGGAGTACTGATCCAAGTGGATATTGGTGGCCAACCACCTCTTCCACTTTCTCAACAGTTCTCTATGTATTTTAGTATGATTTTTGTGTCCCAAACTCTAAGATCGTTTTGGGGCCCTAAACGATATTTTTGGAAATTCAAGGGGCCATGGTTTGACATGGCATTCCCTATCCCTACACAAAACTTATAGTCCTAAAATATTTCTTTACATTGAGCTATCATGTGTTCCAAATATATATTGTATGCAAAATTTTCACCCATGGGAAGTTAATGTACCAACTAACCACCTCGGGACCCCGCAAACCTTTTGGTGTTTCATCTTCTAGGATTAGGTTTTTGGACCTACAAGGTACTTTATTCATGTTAAAAGGCCATTTTTTGGGCCTCTTATAATAGCTTTTGTAAATTCATGTAGCTACCATCTCTCTCTATTCATATATAGCTACAATTCTAGCTAGTGTTTGTCTATAATATTATACTATTTCTTTTATTAATAGAAATCAATTTTCAGCATATTACTGTGCTTTTTGATATATTTCTTCATGTGTACTTCACTTCCTTTCGTGTCTTTCTTTTCACCTTGAACATCCTAGATCAACAGACAAGAATGATGAAACTAATAAATATGAGAGCTTATTTAACATGATCATGTTCAACCACATTCAACCCCTTATGGCATCCCAACTATCATAACATTTAGGAATGATGGTTCATGGTGATTTTACTCATAAATCCATTAACAAAATCATAATAAAGAACATAAACCTCTTTCTCCAAATCGAAGACATGTATAAATGGTTGGTTATCCCTTCTAATTTGACCAATTTCCTAACAATTTTCATGAATTTCCATGATAATTTGATCTTTATTCATACCATAGAAGAGAACCTACATTGTATTAAATGTTCCTCAATAAAAGTTGCACACTAACTTGGGAAGTGATCCTTTTCAATGCATAAGATTCAATAAGTGGGACACATCATCAATGACACAAGAGTGCATTTCAAAGACAACAAGATTTAGCTTCTCTAAGATTAGGTGGCATCTTGAAACTTAACAAAGTTTCAAAATTTTCTTGGTCTTTTCATTCTCATTTGGTACTTATATCTCCTCATATTTCATAGCCATTAAATCAAAGAACTTCAAGTGAGCAAAAATATCTAGCTTACTCTTAAACTAAAAGGTGACCGAAAGCATTAATTAAATTTAAAAAACAAATGTTTTTAAAACACCAATATTTGTCATCCCCAAATTTAATTAACCCTTATAGATTGAACTGGATGCATTTGAGTGTGCCTTTTTTGCAAATGTTTCTCTTGAGACATAGATTTTCAATAATTCAAGAGATTTCAATGGTTGTATGCACATGTATTTAATTTGTGACAAGGAGTTAAATGTCAATGTTTAAGTAGTTTGATGGAGGTGGCATTATCTCCTTTCCTAGGAAAAAGTAGTTCATTTTAACCATAAGAGTTTGTATTTTCTACATACACAAAGTAGCTAGGAGAATGTACAACACATCAAGTGGATGATACTTGTATCAAATGCACCTTGTAATCCAACATAAAAAATGTGGAGATAATGAAGTTATTGATTGTGTAGGTTAACCTCCACGAAACAATTTTGATAGTTCTTGACATCAAAGAACACAAATTTTATAGATGGCTCAACCACATTTGACGGGTCTATACTTTTGAGAAACCTACATCAATATATGAATTAAATGTTAAATAATTTAACATAGTTAAATGTTTAGTAATTTGTTTTAATGATTTGGAGATTTTATGTGTTCCTCAAGGAAAACCACATCAATATATGAATTAGGAAGTGCATTAATCCAACATTATAGGACATTTGTCATTTTTCAACCAATGGAATTATGTTTTAGTTGTAAATAGCATGACATGTCAAGCCACCCACAAAATTTAAATTCCATCAAAGGCATGGATAACAGATTGGGCCCGCGGAGGAGCGATGGAGTCTGCTGCAGTAGGTTACGGTCAGGGTTTGCTCATTTGCTGCGGTTCTTAGACCGGCCGATGTTCTTCGCCGGGCTCACTCTCCGCTTTCTGTCGCTACTCACTGCCCTCGGTTAACCTGTCACGGTCGTTGTGCCGGAAGCATCTATCCTGAACGAGACTCACGCGGTTCTTTTTCACCCTGTCTCCTAACTGCTCCTCTAGTGGCGTACCTGCGGTCACTGTGTTGACCGGCTCGAAGGTGTATGCTTCCCGTTTCCTGCGGTTGACAAGAAGGGCTTCTCCGTTCCTAGGCGCAGCTGTCACCATGGAGGATCTGGATGCCGTTGATTACTCCGATGACCCGTTGGAAGGGGTTTCCATCTGGCGTACCCCATTTTCCACGTCGACCTGCTTATTCAGCTCCGGTTTCTCTCTGGCTGAACCTTCCCGGCCTCCTGTGGTCCTGCCGGACGATCCCCCCACCTGGCCAGCTCTCTCCACTCCGCCGGCTTCTCCGTCCTCACTAGGGTTTGTCTCTGCTTGTTTAAACCCTAACCCTAGTTTAGCCCCCCACTTCTCGGGCTCAAATCCTAGTTATCTGCCTCCGTGTACCGACTTCGCTTCTGCTCCGTACAATTTCACTTCTCAGGCCCCTCCATCCGGCAGTTATTCTGCTATCCCGCCGCTAGCCGGACCCCTCCAATCGTCTGATCTGCCCCCCCACTTGCATAGCCACCAACCTTCCCACTCCTCTCCGGGTCCGTCTCTGAACAGGGTTCCTCCCTCCCGCCCCCCTCAGGGTACAAAAAAGAAGCAAAAGTGCTTTAAATCCAAGGCTGACGATATTTTTTTGCGACTGGAAGAAGACATACAGTGGGGAGAAGCCATGGACTTTGCGGACAGAGTCCTTGTTGGTCGCATCAGAGGAAGAAATTACTCGGCCGTGAGACTAAAGACCTGGGCATCAGAGGTTTGGGGTCACCATCTGGTCGACATCCCATTCGTGCAGACCTTTGTGAGGGGATGGTTCGCCCTTCGTTTCGCTCGTGCCGACCACACAAATTGGGTCCTATCCTCATACTGGCATTTCGAGCATGCCCCGGTTTTGCTGAAGCGTTGGACACCCCTCTTTGACCCTGAGACTGAACAGATCGGTATTGGACCTGTATGGATTCGACTGCCAGGCCTCCCTCTGCATTACTGGTCCGAAGATATCTTCAAACGGATCGGAAATGCCATCGGCACTTATATGGAATATGATAAATCATATCTGCAAACAGGTATGATGGCCTACGCTAGAATTCTGATTAATCTCGACACCAGAGGAGGCCTATTGGAGTACATCACCATCCAATGGCGGGACACATCCTGCAAGCAAATTATTGATTATGAAGGCATTCCCTATCGCTGCCGCAGGTGTCACAAGGTTGGTCACCTCTTCAGGGACTGCCCCCTCCTCCACAAAAAAAGGGGCCCTGAGCAGATTGGAGATCCAGTTACGACGGAGGATGGACCATCACAGCCCCTGGAAAAGGATGGAGAGCCACCACAGCAGCCGACGAAGGTCGCACCGGGCATTCCAAGAGACGTTCAGGGCACTTCTGCCTCCAAGGCTGCTGATAAGCGTCCTGCGGACCCCATTCCAGCCTCGCCTCCACAGCCCATCAGCTCTGGCACCACTCGAGAAGTCGCCTCGACCGCGGGTATGTTCTTCCCTTCTCCATCATCTACGTCTGTCATATCTCATATTTTTACATCGCACTCTTGCATGGGTATCTCTCCCCCCCCCCTTTCCCCCAGGCTCTCTCCAGCTTCCCCCCCGCCCACAGGGCCTACCCCCTCCCTCCTCCCTCCTATGCTCGCTTCCCTTCCCCTCACACTCCCCCTCCCTCTGCCCCCCCTCCCTGATATCCTCCCCCTCCCCTTCCCTCCCTTCCCCCCCTCCTCCCTCATTACCCCCCCTCTCCCAGCCCTCCATCCCCCCTCCCTCTTCCCCTCGTTACCCTCTGCGATCCAGAGCTAAGGGGAAGGATGTCGACGCGATAGGCATTGAACCTTCTCATACTCCGACCTCTTCTAAATCGGCTAGAGGCCGCCCCTCCCGACTCTCTAAGGCCAGACATACAGCGGGGGAGGAAGTCGCTCTTGGGCGACAACAAACGATTGACAGGGCCCTTAGAGCTAGAGGCGGCCCACAGCCTACCCCTCCATGAAAGTCCTGTCCTTTAACTGTCGAGGGGTTGCTAGTCCCCATAAAAAACTAGCCCTTCGAAGGCTGCTCACCTCGCATGCCCTGGATGTGATCTTTCTCCAGGAGACCCTCTGCCCGGCCGACTCCCTTATCCCCATCCTGCGCTCTTGGCTTCCGAACTGGACTTTCCATGCTTTGGATGCTTCTGGGAGATCCGGGGGTATTGCTATCGGCTTCTGCAACAAATCCTTGGTCCTTCGTAATTCCTGGGGAGGTAGAGGATTCATCGGTATGGACTTGCTGGATCGTGCTCTGAGCACCGAGGTTCGGATCATCAATGTTTACGGCCCTTGTGTGGACAGAGAACCATTTTGGAGAACCTTGTTGGCTTCTGAACTCTTCCGGGCAGACAATATCATACTGGGAGGAGATTTAAACTTCTCCCTGGGTCATTGTGAATCCTGGGGACACTCGGCCCAAGCGGATAACCTGTCCGAATTGATTTCTACCTTACTCGAAGATCATCATTGGGTAGACATCCCTCCTGTCAGATTACATTATACCTGGTCCAATAATAGATGTGGTGATCAGGGCCTAGCTAGAAGACTTGACAGATTCCTCATAAAAGAGGCCTTCCTCACTCTCCTCCCTCGCATTAGACAATGGGTTGGATCCGGGGGATTATCTGACCACAGACCGATCTTCCTCGAACTCTCTGAGGAGAACCCGAGGATTAAAAGCCCCTTTAAATTCAATGCGTCTTGGCTAAAGGACCCCAGCTATCACCAGCTTGTATCGGAGTATTGGAGATCGAATCCTATCACGGAAGAGGAGGAGCATACTACTGGTTTCTTAAGGAAATTATCTGAACTCAAAAGCCTCTCCAGGAACTGGGCACACTTGAAGCGGATTAATGATGATAGGATTCTGAAGGAGGCCGAACAAGCCATAGCAACATTCGAGGAATCATCAGATGGCTCCTTCACAGCACCGGGAAACAAGGATCTATATTCTACTCTTATTTCCAGGCACACACAAATCCTAAAGGAAAGAGAAGAGAGCTGGCGCCTTAGGAGTAGAGCCATATGGCTGTCTGAGGGAGACAATAACACCAAATTCTTCCACAAATTTGCTAATGGTAGAAAAGCCATTAACACCATCTGGGAACTTCAAAATGATCAGGGACAGAGGATATCTGATCAGCAGGGTCTGGCTAGACTTGCAATCGAACATTTCAAATCCATTTACAAGGCTCCCGGTATCGCAAACATACTTGAGATAATGAGGACTGCTGAACACTTCCCCAGATTTGTGGAACAAGAGGATTCGGAGAACCTGACGATGGCTGTATCGAAGGAGGAGCTAGAGGCCACCATCAAATGGTTCAAAAAAGACAAGAGCCCTGGACCGGATGGGTGGACCATCGAATTCTTTATAGCATTTTTTGACATTCTGGGAGATGATCTTCTCAGAATCGTGGAGGACAGTAGGAGGAATGGTAGTATTCATGCAGCCATCAAGTCCACTTTCATTGCCCTGATTCTGAAATCTGATTCTCCTACCTCCTTTAACGATTTTCGTCCCATCTCTCTCTGCAACGTCCTATATAAAATTATAGCCAAAATTATAGCAAATCGCCTGAAGCCTATACTGTCTGATCATATAGCTCCCGAACAATTTGCCTTTCTACAACATCGACAGATTCACGAAGCAATAGCCACTGCACAGGAGCTCCTCCACACTCTGAAAACTAAGAAACAGAAAGGTATGATCCTCAAGGTAGACCTCTCTAAGGCATTTGATAGGGCAAATTGGCTCTACATCAGATTAATCCTCACTCATCTTGGCTTCCCTTTTGCCTACATTAAATGGATTATGAGCTGTATCAAAGATGTTTCCTATAGTGTACTCCTTAACGGGGAAGCTACCCCATTCTTCCTATCAGAAAGGGGTCTTAGACAGGGTTGTCCCCTCTCCCCGCTACTCTTCCTCCTCATTATGGAAGGTCTGAGCAGAGCCATCATTGCGGCAAAGGACAGACACTGGTATCAAGATCTTGGAAAAAAAATTTCTGACTCATCTTCTGTTTGTTGATGATGTTCTGATCTTTTTGAATGGAAGTATCGGAGATTCTTCAATTATGTACAATATATTCAAGCTCTTTCAACAGGCTACGGGTATGATGATAAATGAAGATAAATCCACCATCACCATTATTGGTTGCTCACAACATGAGGCGATTTATACCACCCAGCGTTTCCCCTTTTCTGCCCTTAATTTGGATGATGGGCTTAAATATTTGGGCTTCCGTTTAAAGCCCCTCGGGTATAGGATTGCAGACTGGACATGGCTCATTGCAAAAGTGGAGAAAAGATTACAGATCTGGTACCACAAATATCTATCCAGGGCTGGCAGACTAACTCTCATCAAAGCGGTTATCGAGGCCACACCAGTCTTCTGGATGACGCTTGCATGGATCCCAAAAGGAATACTTAACAGATTACAAAACATTTGCTGCAGATTCTTATGGAAAGGGAACCAACCTGGAAAAACCTTTGCTTGGGTAAAATGGGATCGCATTGCTATCCCTAAACGCTGGGGTGGATGGGGCATAAAAAGGCTCGACATATTCTCGAAAGCTTTGGCCGCTAAGCTGGGCTGGCATCTTCTCAGCTCTAATAGTCTATGGACCCGGGTGGCACTAGCAAAATATATATGGCCTTCAACTCTGATGGACTGGCTCAGACAGAATCGCCCCCCTGCTAGTAATATCTCCAATATATGGAAGGCTATGATGAATGCTCTCCCCATACTGCGTCTTGGTATTACCTGGAGAATTAAGGAAGGAAACGCTGTACGCATTGGATCAGACCCTTGGGTAGGATGTGGAAATGCTCACAGGTTACCTGCCGATTTAATTAGCTACCTGAATGACAGAGGCATCATATACATCAAACATATCGGAGATCATCTCAATACCTCTATCTTTCAACAAGCTTGGAAATCAGCCTCTGATCTGAACATTCCTGCACATTGGAGACAAGACTGGCAGCTTTACATTGATGCCCTCACACAGGCCCACATTCGCTTAACAGAGGAACCTGATGAAATCATCTGGGGCCTTGCCAAGTCTGGTCTTTACTCCCCAAAAGAAGGATACATCAGTCTTATGGAACCTCATAAACCTCAATCTATTGATCCCTCTTGGAAATCCTTCTGGAAACTCAAGGCAACCCCTCGCACCCGTCTGTTAATGTGGAACATTCTCTTTGACAAAATCCCAACGGGTGCCAACCTGATGAAGAGATCTTTCCACGGCCCCTTCCGATGTCATCTATGTCGTATGGCTGATGAGAACACCGATCATCTCTTCCTGCATTGTCCGTCATCTTTAGAGTTATGGAATGGTTTATCTGTACACTACCCTTCCTTACTCCCCTGGCGAGGTAACAATATCCAAGAGGCTTGGAACTCATGGTGCCTTTCTCATAAAGGCAAAGCCTTGAACTTGCCTCTCCTTGTCAACTGGGCCATTTGGATAGCCAGGAACCAATCCATCTTCAATCTCAGAGAACCGCACTGGCCATCCATCATTCAGCACATAATCGCTGATTATGATCTCCTTTTAGAAGAAGACCCTGTTACCCCTCAGCGCATCATTTCCCCGGAAATTATTGACAAATCTAAACCATGGGTATACTTTGATGGCTCTGCCCAGGAAGCTGGATGTGGAGGGGGACTGATTTTACACCTGAATGATAATCACAGCTACAAAATACAGGCTAACTTGGGGATGGGCACGAACAACTTTGCCGAACTCTCCTCTGCAAAACACCTCATACATTTTGCATTATCTCATCATTGCACTCATCTGCAGTTATTTGGTGATTCAAAAATCGTTTGCAATTGGCTCAACAATACATCTCAATGCAATGCATATACTCTCAGACATATTCTGGAGGAAGCGCACAGGTTGATAAACATTTTTGACTCTTTTGTCTGTCGTCATATCTACAGGGAACAAAATGCGGAGGCTGACCAACTTTCAAAAGAGGCAACGCATCTTCAGAACAATGTCTGGCTGATACAGGAAGAGATTGATGGTATCCACCATCAATATTACCACAGACCGTTTATAGAACAGGGACAAAATTGAGCTCTAAGCTCAGGTTTTTGTTTGGGTTAATTATATAAATATGTATTAGTTTTTTTTATCAGTCGACTGTAAAAACAGTTTCATATGCAGACAGTCTTAGCACTCTCAATGTACAAAGGACAATATATAATTTTTGTGCTTCTCTTTTCCCTCTAACTGTAGAGGGTAGTTATGATTAACACTGAATACAGACTCCCTGCGAGGAGATCTACCACTCTGCAGTCAAATTTTTGTAATCAGACCTATATGTCTCCTGATAAGGCAAGTAAAGCCTCCATATGCATATGCCTCGGCATCTACAAAATGTAATTTCTTAAGTTAATAGAAATTACGACTTTTTCCAAGGGAAAAAAAAACAGATTGGGCCCTTGTGCAAATCCTTAGTGATTTTGATACGAAAAACTACTTGTCACCACAACTTAGTTGAGTGAAAGTACTTAACTTTTGTGGTTTTCATCTAAAGGGTTATTTTACAATTCCGCCATTGATGTCCCACCTCTCTGGGCCAAATATATTTTTTCTCATTGAATCTAAAAGGTTCAACTTTTAAAACTAAAAATATCGTCAACAAAAATATTGCAACTCAAGAATCATTCACTTTTACTTGTTGATTATGAAGTAAGAATTCAAATATTACATCAAGTCCTACAACTCCTAGATCACCAAGTCGCTAATGAAAGATGGGTATACGAACATTTATTCTTATACTAGGGTACCTATGTGAGTCAACCAACATGGATTTCCTTACTACCTTTAACCATGATTATGTCCATGTCATAGTTGATAAGTTTTCTAAAATGGCCATTATGGTCCCATACATAAATCTATCACTACCCTATAGATATCTAATTATTTATTTTTCATTAAGTTATACCTTGTACTTACCACCTTCATAGTGTATGAGGAAGATCCTAAGTTAATATGATCCCATTCTTTTGTGTATGTAGAAAGATGTGCATCCTTGCACTTAGGATGACAATATAACTTGTATTGAACCTTCCTATAAAAAGGTTATTGAGAGCTCTACATGCCACATGTCCTTTCAAAATTACTTTGGATTTCAACATTTAGGCCCACTAGAAATTTATTTTTGTGTGTGCTCAACATGCCAAGATATATGACAAGGAAACCACAAAGTGTAAATAATTCTATGACATACTTTTTTTTGTAAATTGTTTTGTATTTCCTTAAAATATCCAACTACATCAATATTTTCATCATTGATAAGCAAAATACACAACAATGCATTCACTACCTCCCTAGTCTTACTACCTAACCCCTACATTACCTCTATCCTGGGTGATGAACCCGAGAATGATCATGGATCCCTCTAAGGATTCTTTTTCCCTTTTTTCTTGTGGAGATCTATCCACCCTAAGGAATTGTCAAGAATAGATGAATTTGGCACAATAATTGTGTTTTCTTGAGTCAAATCCAATTCTAAGGGGTGTGCATTTGTAGTGGCTTCCCTATCACTATCTGAGTGATCTGATTCATGGAAACATTTATGTTCGCTTATTTTGACGAAGCTAAAACCATAATTGTGTCTTATGCAGCTTCGTTTGAGGGTTGTACCCCAACATCTGAAGAATGTAATGGTGTTGCATGTGGCTGAGCTGAAGCTAGAGGACTTGATTTATCAATAGAGGTTTTTTTGTGCTGAGAATTATCTAGCTAGTGCAATGCAAATTTCTTATATTCCATGGAAAATTTTGGGTATTTCCATCCTCGGGGTTTATTCTTGGTAGCCATAGGAGGAGAGTACCCTTGAGAACAAGGGAAACCATTCTGAAGATGAATAAGTTGTCGACAAATCGCACAACATGAATTCATATTTCCATAGTCCAACAACTGCATAAAAGTCAAGCCATTCCAGTGAAGAAGGATTTTATCCGGAAATGCACTAGTGAGATTTATTTCTACATATATGTGGGTGAATGTAACAATACCCTTCTCCAGCCTATAGGTGTCTACCTTGATGAAATGACCTATTGAGTTACCCACTTCAACTAAAATATCTCGATGTAGCAGATAAAGGGGCATATTTGAGAGCCTAATCCAAACAGGTGTGGCCAAAGATGGCATAGAAAAGGGTTAAAACAATTAAAATAAGGCTTCATGAAAATCCCAACTTGACCCCAAAACCAGGGTCCTTTAAAAACCCTATCATAGTCCTGCAAATCCTTGAATTTTACCACAAAGAAACCTTTGGAGCAAAAGAACAAATCTACATTCGGTGTCCAGGTCTGATGTATCGAATCCCAAAGCGTAGTTTTTGATGGCCAAAACCCATTGCGATGGAAAATAACAACATGCATCCCAAATCCATGTTAGATTCATTATTAGGAGAGGGGGTGATCTACTTTAATAACAAGGATATCTTTTGCCTATCCACAATGAAAGCAAGCCCTGAGATTTCTTTATGTGTTGGAGAATGGGCCTTGGTTTGATGATGTCCTTAAAAGACTTAGATTTAGAAGAAAAAGGCGCACCCCCACTTATGGCACCATTGATTAAGCTTACAACGAGAGATATCAAAGCGTCCTTAGTAATTCCATAATCCCTAAGTGAATTTCCCTCCTATAGTTTTTGTCATCTATGAATAAGTTGAATAAAGACGGAAGGGATTCTTGTTTGTTCTTGAATTCTTGTAGCCAACAAAGATACCAGATCTATTGCTTTCTTCAAAATTCATAGGGTTCTACCAAAGAATTACCTAACAAATATTGGAAATTGCAGGAGATATGGAATTGAAATTTCATCATGGGATTCCATAGGGATTCCTTGGCTAGTTTCTCTACATAAGACAAGACCTGCTTAGAGAATTCCCATAGTGGTATTGGTTGATATGGAGATATAGATCCATGGTAGAAACCATGCCCTGTTTCTTTTGAAATAAATCTTGGCCCTCTTCATCATAAAAAAATTGCAGTGGATTGGCTTCTTGGCATCACCGTTTTTTTCTTTAGCAACGGTTGAAATGTATGTAGGTTGAATCACCAGATTGTGGTATTTTTTGAAGTAGGTATTGAATCTCTAGATGTGAATTACAGTGGTAGTCATGGTGACTCCCTTGTCCCTTATGCATGTTGTCATTTTTCTCCTGCCAGATAATTATCTACATTAATCAATCACGACTGCAAGTTCAACCCACAAATTTTACTTAAACTTTCTCTTTACTTCTATGACATACTTATCCAATAGCAACAAAAGAAAAAATATCAAATCAAGTTGCACCATACTCCAATTTAAAGCTAAGGGTACTATTCAAATAACCTGAAAATTAAATCAAACTACTCGATATGGGCCTTAGACCATCATTGAGGAATTAAATGAGAGTACATTTGTTCTTAAATTAACATGGTATATGAGCATGCCTAAGATGATCAACATCAAACCCCTCAAGCATATGTTGTGCCTTCGTTCGAAACTCTAAAACTATCACAATGGATTACATAGATTTGGAATATTTACCTTCATCATTAATTAACTCCACATTCACTTGAATCCAACATACATAACCTTAGAATTGTTAAACATTAGACTATGTTTTACACCATTAACCAAACCAAATAACTATTTTCACAATGGAATGATTCACTAACAGGAACCATTATTTCCCAACACTGTGGCAGGTTACTAGAATATAAATCAATAGTTTATAATCATAAACATATTGTGTTGTGATATGAATTAGATCACTATATATTTTTTCATATGTTTTAGTACACTCTAAGGTGAAAAAATATATACATGGCCTTGTTAGACCAGTCCTAGGGGCAACTCATGTTTGATGATTTTGTATATTGAAATATTTAGATTCTACTTTTGCATTAAAAAAAATTAACCTTTCAAATCATTTTATTCATCGAGAGCTTTCCAATGGTCCAAAGAGTGTTGAAATTGTAGCAAGGAATGGCTTCTTTGACTTGTGCCTTAGTCAAAGATGCTAATTCGAATTCAGACTCATAGATATCTGATACTTGAGTTAGCTGTCAGTTGACATGTGTGATGTGGCCTATCACTAGTTTATTGTCTATTAATTCGAACTAGATGGATTTCAGTGATTTGTGTACTAGTTGATAGCTAAAAATTAGCTATCTAGTGGAGTTAAACTCTAGTGTATGTCAATTAATTGATCTCTAGTTCTAGAATAGAGATAGACTTGAGTTATTTTGTTTAGTTGAGTAGTTTGACTTTTGTTAACTCAACTGACTCTCAGTTAACTAGTTGCAGATACTAAATTTAGCCCTAGTAGATCATGAAATTCAAATTGCCTATTGAGATTGAATGAAGGCAAATATCTATTTATTCATTGTATATATTTTTTTGTTGGGAGGCTTGAGCAGAAAGGAGAGCAATTTCTCTTGGGAATTTCATAAGGAAATATAAGAAATTCCTACTTTTTAGGGGCATATTTGTGCTAGGAAATCAGAGCTCCTAGCAGGCCTCATTTGCCTAAGTATTGGGCAAGCCTTGAGAGAGGGTTGATCAGTATTGCAACAGAGCTTTATGATTGAAGTATTGTCTATGTAATAGATCATATTGTTCAGTTGATTTAATACAAGCAAGAGGGTTTTTTCCCAGTTGGGTTCCCCAAATAAATTTTGTGTTATGTGTGTAATTGTGTTTTTATTCATTGTTTTCCTTCCGCAGAATTTTGGTAGAGAAATATTGTGCCTTTTGTGATCAGTTTGATCTTATTAGCAATTGCAATGTTTCAAGGTTTTTATACAAAGAGTGCTTTGATCATACTCTCTACAAGGGATTCATGCCTCTAATACATTGAGCTATCCTTTAGCTATCATAATATCATGCCATGTTAGTTGTCATTATCCACACCTTGAGTTTTTCAAGTGTGGACTTTTATGAAGATTCTAAAGGGTACAAAACTATAATCCTAATCCATTTCTGGGGCATCCAAAATATTACCCCTAACCCTATACCCTTATAAAGTTAAGTTAAATTTGAGATGTGAAGAAAGGAAGGGGTTTCTTTGCTATCACAGTGGTTTATTATTCCATAGATTAGTAGAGGAAAAGAGTGGTTCTATGTGTATAATAAAGGGAGAAAAGGACCCTATGGGAGTCACTCATAGGCAAGAGTTTCTATTGTAGCTAAATAGTGAGTCCAAATTTCTTTGCATATTAAATTATATATATGAGATGAAAATACCAAGGTACAATCCTTATTTCTTGTTAGGATTTCCCACGTCAAGTTTTCCAAGGTACAACTTGTGTTTATCATGTTGATGATGTGATCACTTTCCTATTATAGATTTTCTCTTATATTCTCCTCACAACATTTGTAGTATCATTTAAGCTCTTTTCTTATGAATTATCTATTATGCTATCCATGATAATGTACACATCAAATTGGTATTAGCATAGTTTTCCTTGGGGGGATTATTGAATATTGTAGGGTCTATAGATTGGCACAAAGAAAGCAGTCTCAACCATTTTAAATTACTTTAGTTTTTAACTTTTGGACTCATTTTTAAAAAAAAATCCAAGCATGTTTAACATTGATATCTACCTCATCATGCCAAAGAATATCACAACGAACCCACATACAATTAATAATTAAAATACATGTCCAAAAGAAGAAAAGGAAAAAATATTAAATCAAGTTGCATTATACCCCACTCTAAAGCTAAAGATGAATTATTCAAATGCCCTAAACAAAGAATCAAACTAATCTATTTGGACCTTAAATTATAATTGTTGAGGCATTAAGTGACAACACATTTTTTCTCAACTTAGCATGGTATATGAATATGCCTCTATGCCTAATGCCAAGATCCTCAAGCCATATATTGTGCCTTTGTTCAATGATGTAATACTATTTCTACAGACCTGTCTAGATTTGGAATATTCAACTCCAGCATTAGTTGAATTCATCACTTTCACTTCAATTCAACATACCTAACCTTAGAATTGAGAAGGGGCTAGAGAAAGGGAGACCAAATTTAAGAATAATTTCTTCTCAGCCCATGTTCAAAGTGTATGCAAAATTGGGCACCAAATGCCATCAATATGAGATTTGGCACTCCATTCCCCTCCATCTAATTCGATACCTCTAGGGTTCTCACCTATACAGTGACTAGGTGACGAGTTAAGCTCTTCCTCGACCGCAAGTCCTCTCCATTCTCAAAACTCAGTGATATGACTTCATAACATCGGCAACGACTCATCATAGTCTCAGCTACCTTCATCTTGGAACACTCCCACAACCAACCTCCTTAATGAAAGAAACATTCTATCGACCACAACTCCATAGGTATTAACTGGCTAAAGAAGGCATGACATCATGCACTGATCTTTTATGGCTTTCTCAGAGGAAGTGATCTCAATTTCACATAATTTTCTCAACTTTGTTTTCTCTTTGGGTGCCTTTGTGTTGTCTGGATGGGACTCACTTGGGTTCACAATGCAAAGATCTCCCATCCTTTCTACTACCTTCATTTTGTTCTCTTATTTCCCTTGAACCACCTTCCTCCCACTTCATGCTAACATCTCCCTATATTGGCTCTGCATCACTTGCTACTACACCTTGCTTCATTCCTACTCTCCCTTGCAATATTTTCCCATTTTCCCTTTCACTGCATTATTATTAGTTTTCTAGCTCTATTTCCTCTTGCAAGCATGCCTCAAGAATGGATGAGGATCCACATAGGCTCATTGAATTGTGGTGTATGCAAATTTTCAGCTTGCTATAGAGCCTTTTATTGCACCCAGGAGATTTCAAGTTCTTACTCATGACCCTATCCAATTGGATTAAAACTGAGCAACTATAGTATCTGTTAAAATTTGGGTACCAGAGGACAAGTGGTTCCCTAAGGCTTTGATCTTTGGCCAAGGGAAAAGTGTCCAAATTTATTTTTTACTTTTCTCCTAAAGTGACTTTATAAGTGGTAAAGTCAGTTTAATTTAAAAGTGACATTATAAGTGGTAAAGTTACATTCTAATTTAAAAGTGACTTTATAAGTAGTAAAGTTACATTCTAATTTGAATGTGACTTTATAAAAGTCAATGAAGAATTAGAAAGTGAAAAAGTGACTATGGAAATAAAAGGCTAAGTGGGTCTTTATTTAAGTGGGTGAGATAAAAAAAACATAAAGTTAGAATTCAATGCACATTTATTCTCATCCCTGATCTAAATGAATCTCAGCCATTATATCTTAGGGTAACCCAAAAGGTCATTTAGAGAATAAAAGGAGAAGAGAAGAGGAAAAGATCAATTCATTCTTTCATGAGCATTTGAGAGAAAGAAAAGAGAGAGCAAGGAGAAAATTTATGAGTAGTGAGGAAGTGAAGAAAAGCAACAAGAAGACATTTCAGCAAATCTGGGTAGCAACATTTATTGGCATACATCCCAAGGAAAAATTGTACAACAGAAAAAAAAGCACATAAATCGAGGAAGAGAGCCAGCACAGAAATCAAGGAAGAGGTACAACAAAAAGGGCATCAATTTCGAGGCAGTCGTACTGCTGAAATCCATACGATCTGTACAGTTCGTACATCAAGTTCTGGGCACATTTTTCGAAGCTGTTCGTACAACATTTAGTGTTGTTTTATTGCTGCAAAATTTTTGTTTTGGTTGTTTGTTGTTTGGCATGATTTTTGAGGTAGAGTGAAAGCACGGAAATCAAGATAAGTTGTAATTTGTGGTTGTTGGAATTTTTACTATGTATTTCAGTTTCTCTATAAAATCATTTTCAGAAATAAAGAAGAGCTCTCAAACTGGTTTTCCCCAAGAGTTGTAGGGGGTTTTTCCAGGGTCACATTGACAAAAAATCACTGTGTTATTTTCTATGTGTGGCTGTCATAATTTTGCTCTCTTTTATTTTTGCAATTTCAACAGATGTGAAATCTCTAAATTTGTGTTTTCAGAAAAATATTGTCATTTCCAGATTTTAGAATTTTTATCATGCTTGGATTTAAAACTAAATGCATGAAGTGATAAGGAAAACTGATAACTGGAGCGGGGGTTGAAATTTCTTCATGGTATTAGAACTTGGTTGGTTGAAAAGTGCAGTTTGGAACAACAAAGTGAAAATTACAGCAAGTTTATTTTTACACAGAAAACAGAAACCTTTACCACAAATTTGAAAATTTCAGTTTGGTAGGACAGTGAAACATGTCTTTGGGTTTGAGAGTGGAAGGCAAGTTGGATGGGTAGAACAACTACAGTGCATGGAATGAGAGAATCTATAGCATCTTTGAGGAAGCAGAAGTCTGGGGCATTATGGTAAATACCACATAGAACCCACTAGTAGTAGCTGTTGACCCTGTACATCATGCAGAGTTTAACAAAAAGAATGCTAAGGCAAAAAGATTGATTCTGGAAGGAATCAAAGATCATGTCATTCCTCATGTGAGAGGAAATATTTATGCACATGATATGTGGACATCCTTGAATAATATTTACCAGAGCTCAAATGAAAACAGAAAAATGGTCCTCAAGGAGAAAATGAAAGCCATTAAAATGGCTAAGACTGACAGTGCTACAACATACCTCACAAAGATCACTTCAGTGAGAGATGAGTTGGCAGTCATAGGTGAGATCATTGCACCCACTAAGTTGGTGAGGATTGCTTCGAATGGTTTTCCCAAGACTTGGGAGAATTTTGTGGATGGCATTGTTGCACGGGAAAACCTTCCCGATTGGGAGAGGTTGTGGGATGATTACATTCAGAATGAGATCAGAAAGAACCATCTTGGGGCAGCCAAACACGTGGATGAGGATGGCAGTGTGGCATTGTTAGCAAGAGGCAAGAAGGGCAGAGCAAAGAAGAAAGCTTCCAACAGTGGAGGCAAAGGTAAAGGTAAAGGAAAGCAACAGAACAAGGAGAAGGACTATTCCAAAGTCAAATTTTGGAATTGTCAAAAGTTGGGACACTATGTTGTTGTGTGTCTGGAGAAGAAGAAACAAGAAAGGGAAAGACAAACCCATGGAAGCTTCTGCAGAAATAGAGAGCTTCTCAAAGAGCTTTGATCAGGAGTTTGGGTTCATAGCTTGTGAGTCCACTAGTGCAGAATCACTTGCCATATAGGTTCAGAGGGAGTGCGTATTCCCCAATACTAGCAGAGCATCTTCTAGCATTTGGTATGTTGACAGTGGCACTTCCCGCCACATGATAGGAGTCAGAGAGTACTTCTTAAAGCTTTCAGAGGGTGATACTGATATGGAGGTAGTACTTGGTGAAGACAGCATTGTTAGAGCAGTCGGTGTGCGGACATTGACATTTGATAGGGGACCCAAACCTCCCTTGAAAGTGTCAGATGTTCTATATGTGCTTGGAATGAAGAAGAACTTGATATCCGTCTCAGCACTTAAGGACAGAGGGTATGATGTGTTGTTCAGGAGAGGGCAAGTGCTTATATATCCAAGGGGAACTCCAACTTCTTCAGCTAGAGAGATTGGTGTGTGTCATGCCAAGGTGTACAAATTCTCATTTTAGCCCCTGATGGCATTGAGTAGCAGCACCCGAGACCAGACTGACAACAAATCTAGCCGTTCAGAGTTGTGTGAGATTTGGCACCATAGGATGGGGCACTTGTATCATGAGGCCTTGAGTACATTGCGGGAGATCACCACTGGTGTGCCAGATTTCAGTTCTAATCACCTTGATGTATGCAGAGGATGTGCTATGGGGAAGTTTGCCAGATCCCCTTTTCCCAGCAGTGACAACAGAGCGACTGGGATCCTTGACTTGATTCATACCGATGTGAGTGGTCGGATGTCTCATGTATCCTTGAGTGGATATGAGTACTATGTTTTATTCATTGATGACCACTCCAGGAAGACTTGGATTTATTTCTTGAAGACCAAGAGTGAGGTATTCAAGCGGTTTCAAGAGTTCAAAGCTCTTGTGGAGACCCAGACAAGTAGGAAGATCAAGGTCCTCAGGTCGGACAATGGAGGGGAGTATACCCTTGGTGAGTTTGTTGATTTTTGTGTTGAGGCAGGCATTAGAAGGGAGTTCACAGTTCCTTACTACCCCCAACAGAATGGGGTTGCAGAAAGGAAGAACAGATCCATTGCAGGGGTTGCCAAAGCCATGCTTCATGATCAGGGGTTACCTTTATTTTTGTGGGCAGAGGCCTGCAACACTGTTGTGTACTTGCAGAACAGGAGTCCACATTGTGCCTTGGGGAATGTGACTCCGGAGGAGGCGTTTTCTTGGAAGAAGCCTGATGTTGGGAACTTTCGTATCTTTGGTTGCCTTACATATTCCTATGTCCCCAAGGAGAACAGGACCAAGCTAGTGCCCACTGCAAACAAGGGCATCTTTTTGGGTTATAGCGAGACCTTGAAAACTTATCGGATTTATATTCCTGCGCAGAGGAAAGTGGTTATCAGGCGGGATGTGAAGTTCAAGGAGGAGAGAGCTTTCAGGAGGTCATGGGAGTTAGAGTATCCAGAGTCACTAGACCCACAGGAGCAGCTAAGTCAATCACAAGGATCCAATGGTCAGGGATCAGGAGGTACATCGATTACAATGTCAGGTCCATCAGTGAGCGGTGGCTCTCAGAGTCAGGTGAGTGGTTCTTCGGGCAGCATGCATGGCAGTCCATAGAGAAGTTCACAGGGTAGTCCACCAGTGGACAGTTCGCATGGTACTTCAGCATCTACAGGCACAGATTCAGGCATGAGGTCAGTTGCTATGCCTTCAGGAGTTCAGGCTTCTGATGATGATGAGGATTCTTTGACTCTGGTGGGAGAAGTATGCTCATGGAAGAGGAAGCCCAAGTAGCTTCAAGATACCTTGCGCGAGGCCACATCAGTTGCTGGGACAAAGAGACATGTTAGAGAGAGTAAACCACCTGAGTGGTTTTGTAGTTACATGGCATTGGTAACAAGCATTGATGACTCCGAGCCTTCTAGTTATGAGGAGGCAGCCAGCCAGCAGGTCTGGAGAGACGCCATGATGGAGGAGTATTCTTATATTATGAAGAACAATGTTTGGGAGGTAATGTCGAGGCCTGAAGGTAAATAAGTTGTTACTTCTAGATGGTTCTACAAGATAAAGCATGTTTCAGATGGTAGCATTGAGAAGTTCAAGGCTCGATTTTTGGCGAGAGGGTTCTCACAAATAGAGAGAGTTGATTATGAGGAGACCTTTGCTCCCGTAGCTCAGTATACATCTATTCGCTCCATTATATCGATTGTAGCAGATATGGATTGGAAGATTCACCGGATGGATGTGAAGACCACATTTCTCAATGGCTTCATTCAGGAGGAGGTTTATATTGAGCAGCCGTAGGGATTTGAGGTGCATGAGAAGGAATCCCATGTATGCAGATTGAAAAAGGCACTCTATGACCTGAAGAAAGCTCCTAGAGCTTGGTACTTGAGGATTGATACATACTTGCAGCAGTTGGGTTTCACAAAGAGTGAGGCTGATCTGAACCTATACTTCATTATGGTGGGTGAGGAGCCTCTCATTCTAGTGTTGTATGTTGATGACTTGATCATCAATCGTGCAGAGAGACTCATTGAGGGTTTCAAGAGGGGTATTGCTTCAGAGTTTGAGATGAAGGATATACGCTTGATGCATTATTTTCTGGGATTGGAGTGTGGCAGGAGGAGGGGCATTTCTTCCTGGAACAAGGGAAGTACATTGTGGATATTGTTGGGAGCGGGATCCCCCAAGGGCAGTTTTGGGGCTAAAATCCCATGATAAGTCAATTTTTGTAATATAATTGTAAAGACTCCGCATTTTATGGTCGCAGAGCGCAAAGGTGTTATGTGTCAAAAAGGGTAGTCTTCCCTTAAGCTCTAAGTAGTTTAGAAGGAATCAATCAATCATTCAATAGAATGGCATAGAGTGATAGATCTAAAGAAGAAGTCTAAGTCTTGGGTCGTAGTGTAGATAGAGGCTCTGCAACTAAGTGCATAGAGGCCTAGGGTAGAAGTCTGCAGCTGAGTGCACGGACTCCTGCAGCTTTGTGTGCAGGGTGGACAGAGTCTGTAACACTTGGGAGATATTAATAAAAGGAGTTATTCTGCAATTTATGTGTATTTGTTTTATTGATATGTTTGGATATTTTTTGTATGAATTTCCTTTATTATGCTTATATGATGTGCGAATGAATGCAATTACATAGAATAATTGAACGCAATTACGAATACATGCTTACACGGTGATAACTTCAAGTATTTGACAAGATAAGCAAATCACTTAGGATAATTGAGGAATCTACACAACACAATGCCTTAGCAGCGCAAAAGTACCTAAGCCACAGGTTAGGGCTGCACGAAGGTCGATTGTATACTTTCACAAAGGTATTGAGGACCGGAATAGAGGATTTGTCTTGCAAGCCCTAGAGAGAGACCACATGCGCGAAGGCAGGGATAAAAGAAATCAAATGACATCACAACCATCTCAGGGTGAAAAAACTTGGTTCTAGCATCCCCCCATACTGCTTCGGGTGAGACTTCGGTCCGCGCTCCACGGGCTGATTCCGAAAGGGCCAATAGTGTAGGGATTTGTTTGGTTAATTAACATTGAACTTGGGTCAGGCCCCCTCAAGCCAACGAATGGTTCCGTTGCCTGGACTGGAATCTGCATAAGAGATGTGTGATGTCGTATCACTGGAATCCAATTAAGAAGGAGATTGGAGATTGGTTGGATAGAAAGGTCCACGAATTCACAACATAAGAGAACAAAAACCTGCAATTGACAAAGGAACAGTGATTGGACAGATACCTATGTACAAAGGTCCACGAGATCTTTTTCTACTCCTCCCTTATCAAGCTATACGAGTGGATCGCGAAGCTAGCAGATAGCCAAGGAAGGTGGAAACTTAACAGTCCTATTGTGTGGACCTCAGAGCTAGTGCGAAAGTTGGAAGCATCTGAGGATAAGATTTCCCGCGCTATCGATCATTGGCTCGATCACGTCATAAGAGGATTTGTGACTGAATTCACGGTCGACACCTCAATCAACTACATCGAGGTGGAGCAACGCTTTTTCAAAGGACCGCAAGGTAAGTACATAAAATATTTAAATACCTGGATTAAAATAATATTGTGAAAAAAACGGGTTATGCAGCTACCTTGATGTTTGAGACTATGCGAAGCGGAAAAAATTACAGGAATGAAGGAAAAAAGGGTTTGGAGTATAGTCCCTTGATTTCACCTCAGTGAGGTGACGAAGAAGGGATAGCGAAGGTTTCTTCGTGAAGTGATATTCGGTTAATTAGACAAGGATTCCCGCGAATACCACCTCCACCCACAACGCCTCCAACTTTACCACCCTCACCTCCAACTTCACCTGTAACACCTCCACCTACACCATGGTTCAGTATGGCAAATACAGTGAAGTTGCCTTTGTTCAAAGGCTTGGGAAATGAAGACCCAGACCAATTCTGGTTCATTGTGAGGGTTGTATGGGAGCTCAAGGTGTTACAAATGATCATATAAAGAAGGCGGAACTAGTTAGTGCTATGCGAGATCGTGCGCTGACCTGGTATATTAAGTACTTTAACGATAATCCGAATGTTGGAGTAGCAGACATCCAGGAAGCACTAAATAGGGAATTTAGTAGGCCTAAATCTAAGGCGCAATCGATAGTGGGATTCAAAGAGATCGTGATGCAACCAGGTGAGACGCCTTGGGAACTAGATCAGAGGATAAAATGTACAATCCGCGAAGCCAACATGAATTTGACAGATGGAAAACATCGTGAGTGGTTTGTGGCTTCACTACTACCACACTTAAGGAGTGCGTTGTCGCATGAGAAGATAAAAACTCAGGCAGAGGCCTTGGAAATTTCCATGAGACTACATGAAGCTCCGATGCAAGATCCTAATTTAGGAGTTCAGCAAATCCATGCGTAACTGAAGAATCTATGCCTTGAGATGTAAAGTTTGAAGCAGGGCAGGATGGTTCGACCAGACGTACGCAAGGAGGTATAGTGCTTTAAATCCAAGAGTTAGGGTCATGAAAAAGACCACTGCCTGGTCTTTGCAAACTATATTGCAGGAGGAGAATCAATGCCTTTAAGGCTAGAAGCTCAAGTAGGCCCTGGTGCGGGCCTTGCATTATGGTGTGTTATCTGCCAGGTAGCCGGAAAACATGCCACGAATAACTGTCACTTGCTACAGAAGTTTGTACAGACACCGTAACATTTGTTCAACAAATTTTGTAGGTTAGTAGGGCACAATGAGTGTACTTGCAGGAACTATGAACTGATGATGGATAGAACTCCTGCCTATAGGGTTCAGACTGAAACGCGGTGCGTTGACCAGCGCTCAGGAATGGCACATACAGGATTTCAGGGGCACGGAAGAGGCCGAGGTGGAGGAGGAGCTGGTAGAGGTCGAGGACAGTTGATTTGCTACAATTACGGAGGACAAGACACTATTCCCGTGATTGCACTAATCCAACGCATCCCTCGTGCAATTATTGCACACTGTTTGATCATGAAACAAAAGGTTGTCCTACACTGGTAACTAGGATACGTGACAAAGGGGTGCTACCACCTCCATCGACTCAGAACCTGCAGATGATGAGGTTTGAGCTGCGCGAGGAAGATCCAAATGTAAATATAATGCTTAGAAGTGGAATTACGACAGGAAATGACAAGGGGAAACAACCAGAAGATAGTACATGGGTTTGCAAAGCCCTGGCAAAGGATTCTAAGTTCGATTTGGAGCGTGCTCGTGAAACCTTCATGGAAGCTAAGAAGAGCTTCGTTGAGGCCTCCACCTCAGGAAGCAAAGATAAGCCTGAGTAGGAGATGGACCCCTCTATGCTCACAACTTTCTTGGAAACTTGTATGAAGTTACTGCGCGACAGTAAGGCTGTGAAAGGATTACAAGAACTCATCAATAGATGTGCTGGAACTGCGCCAGGTGAGCCGCGCGTAGTACGAAAGATTGGAAAGCATAAAACAAGGACGGGACGAGAGATGAGACTGACCACACAGATAGGAGAGTATGAAATGGATCAGATCATTTTGGACCTAGGATCAGATGCGAATGTCCTACTAAAGCAGACTTGGGAGTGAATGGGGAGACCTCCACTGTAATGGTTTCCGATTCAACTAAGGATGGAGAATCAACAGAAGATCATCCCCATGGGATGGCTATAGGGGGTGACTGTGGATATTGAGGGAGAGAACGCGTTGGCTGACTTTGAAGTAATAGAGATAGTGGATGATAGCAATCCTTATCCTGCACTCCTGGTAATTGGCTGGGATACTGATATGAATAGGGTAATCAATCTGAAGAAGCGAAAGATGATCTTTGAGAAGAAATTGTTGCGCGTAATAGTACCCCTCGATCCTGCTGAAGGATCGCGCTATATTGAACTTGTCCATGATTATGAGAGTGATGACGACCTGGACTGTATCTATAAGATAACAACGTGAGACCAAGATTGGGTGAATCCCACCACAGATGGACGGATTACATGGGATCACGAGAGTTCCTACACTTTGGACTCCGACGAAGAAATAGAATGCTGGCAGAATTGGTTACATGAAGTAACTACGCTGAATTGCAACATGATGACCCAGTCATTGCGCTGTGTGTCATCAGAGGTAATAAATTTTCCTACTTATGATGGTTTGAATGAGGTAGATATCTTTTTGGATGCATTTGAAAGGGAGGTACCAGAAAAGCAATGCTTCTAGGCATTGGACTGGGCACTGCACGCTACGCCCGCAAGATGGTGGGGTACGCACAAAGGAAGCTTTGTTGATTAGCGCGAGTGTAGGAGGATGATGAGAACACGATTTGGGAAGCTTAAGATGTGACTGACAGACAAGTATGCTATGCAGAACGATTCATGTGCGCATTTGGCCAAATGGACCTAGTCTTATGGAGAAAAGCCCAAACCTGAGTGGGTGCACCTGTTCTGTCATACCCTAGATGTTATCCTAATGAATTGGTATATAGAAAAAGAGCTTCGCCATGGGATAGGCGAATGGGATATCTTGTGCGAAGGATTCATGATGACATTCAATTTTAAGGATGGGTTTGACAGTATTGATGAAGCGCTACAAGAAGTGAAAGTAGCAATCTTTAGGATACTGCAGGATCCTTTAGACTTGACTCGGCCTGAATGGGCTACTCATCTGAGTCGCATGCTAGAATGTTATAATGTAATTGCTGAAGAAGAGGACGAGGATCCACGAAAGATTACCATTCAAGAAACAGAAGGTCAACGCGTGGTTCAAGGACCGCAGATTGAGAACTTTGATATAACCGCCTCATTAGAAACGAAACAAGTAAACATTGGTACAGAGGCAAAACTCAAATTTGCGAAGATTGGAGACTACTAGGACGACGCGACAGTGGATAAGGTCACTGAATTGCTCTGCGAATACGAGGGCTTATTCCCTACCAAGTTCACAGATCTGAAAGGAATAATCGGGGATGTAGGAATGATGAAGATCACGTTAAACCTCGACATGAAGCCAGTTAAGCAAAGGCCTTATCGTCTCAATCCGAAATATAAGGAGAAGGTTCGCTTAGAGCTAGACAAGATGCTTGTGGCAGGCATCATTGAGCCTATGGAAGAATCTGATTGGGCAAGCCCAATGGTGGTGCAAGAGAAGAAGTAGAAGGATGAGATAAGGACATGCATGGATCTTAGAAAACTGAATGATGCTTTTGTGCATGATCCTTTCCCAACTCCGTTCACTGATGAAGTGTTGGACAATGTAGGCAGCCAGGAATCATATTCCTTCACTAATGGGTTCTTTGGGTACCACCAAATCAAAATTGTGCCAGAGGATAGGAGAAAGACAACCTTCGCAACTGAGTGGGGTTGTTTTTAGTACACTATAATGGCATTTGGATTGAAGAATGTGCCTGCAATCTTTTCGTGCATGGTTGTTGTGGCATTCAAGGAATTTATTCATAAGTTCCTGGAGGTATATTTTGATGACTAGACTGTATTTGGGCTGGTTAAGCGCCATGTAGCAAGCTTGTGCCTGATGCTGGATACCTGTCGAAGATACCAGAACGCACTTAATCTCAAGAAGTGTCTGTTCTATGTTCCTTTTGGGAACCTATTGGGGCATGTTGTTTGCAGACAAGAACTGATGGTAGAACCTGCGAAGATCGCGTGATACTGAACTTCGAAGCACCGAGTGTGAAATAGTTGTGTGCTACTCTAGGACATACAGGATATTGCAGAAAGTTTATCAAAAGCTATGCCCAGATCACCGTGCCTATGGAGAAATTGTTGAAGAAGGATGTCACGTTCTGCTCGAACAATGACTATAAGAAGAGCTTGGATATATTGAAAGAAAATATGGTTACCACGTCGATTCTAGTCTTCCCGGACTGGAAGAAAGAGTTTCATGTACATGTCGATGCGTCATGTATAGCGTTGGGAGTAGTATTGACGCGAGCTGGTGGAGAAGGCTTGGACAATCCTATCACGTTCGCAAGCCACAGATTATCCAAAGAAGAGAAGAACTATTTCACCACTGAGTGCGAGGGGCTAGCCATGGTGTATGTGCTCCAGACATATAGGCACTACTTACTAGGAGGCCATTGTAAGATGTATACGAATCACTCCGTGCTAAAGTACCTAGTTAATAAGCCTATGTTGGGGGGGAGAATCTGCAGATGGCTCTTATTGTTCCAAGAGTACGATTTTTAAGTTGTTGTGAATCCTAGATGATTGAACGCGGGACCAGACCATCTGTCGCGCATTGAAACAAGGGAGGAACCGACTAACTTGGAAGAAGGATTTCTTGACGCACAACTATTTGCAGTGCGTGTCATGGATGGTCATTTTGAGGATATAATACACTTCCTAATGACAGGAATTGCACCGGAAGGATACACTGTCCAACAAAAGAAGGAATTAGTGGTGCGTGCGACTGATTTCTCTGTCATTGTTGGGAATCTACACAATATGGGGACTGATGAGATATTGCGACTGTATGTGCCTGAGTTCGAAAGAAGCAACATCCTCGCGGACGCTTATGGGGGCGCCGCGGGAGGACATTATGCATAGAGAGAAATCGCACAGAAGATTCTACGCGCAGGGTTATGGTGGCCAACCTTTCATCAGGATTCAAAAGCATATTGTAAGGCGTGTGATGTATGTCAAAGAATAGGTAAGCCATCGCAGAGGGATGAAATGCCTTTAAATCCACAAATGACGTTGGAACCCTTTGAGAAGTGGGCGATAGATTTTGCAGGACCCATTCAGCCACAAGGGAAGACAGGAGCAAGGTACATTATCACTGCGACGGAGAATTTGACTCGATAGGCAGAAGCAAATCCGGTGAAGGATTGAACGGGTGCGGCTGCTGCGAAGTTCCTATTTGAGCATGTACTAGCATGATTTGGATGTCCGAAGATCTTGGTGAGTGATTGTGGTACGCACTTCCTGAATGAGACGATCAACACATTGATGGAGGAATTTTAGGTATATCACCAGAGGAGCACACCTTATCACCCACATGCTAACTGGACAGTGGAGGGGTTCAACAAAGTGCTAAAAAACGCACTGACCAAGGTTTGAAATGCTCAGCAAAGTGATTGGGACCTACGCATACCTGCAGTATTGTGGGCTTATCGAACGACATGCAAGAAGTTGACGAGACAAACCCATTTTAGGCTTGTTTATGGTGTGAAAGCAGTAATTCCTATGGAATACATCGTGCCTAGTCTGCGCATAGCAGTGCTCACAGGTATGACGGATTACGGGGCCCTAGAGGAGAGGCTCGCGCAACTGGATGAGCTCGAAGAAGAAAGATTTTTGGCTAGATTTCACCAGCAAGTCCAAAAGCAGCGCGAAAAGGCATGGCATGATCAACACATCAAGCTGCGCACATTTAAGGTAAATGACCTGATTTTGTTATATGATAGTAAGTTTGATAAATTTCCAGGGAAATTCAGGATGCATTGGTTAGGGCCTTATGTTATTAAGGAGATTACCGACGGAGGAGCAGTACAACTGGTCAAGTTAAATGGAGAACCCTTCCCAGGAAAGGTGAATGGCAGTCGCTTGAAGCCATACATCGGTGGTCCAGCCATGTGACTAAATGAAAGTAACACAGTCTTAGCACTCTAGGCAGCTGAAAGGAGGCGCGAGACTATAAACTACACTGCCCGGGTTAGGGAGCTGCACGATTGGAAGATGGTACGAAGCACGGACGTGTCACTAGATCCGTGGCAGCACTGAGGGAGCTGCACTACCCAGGTAGAAATCGCGCAGGTCGGCCAAAAAGTGACTGTTAAAGTCATTATTCATGAAAAGATGGCAGAAGAGAGGCCAAATGGAGCGGGTGGCCAACATTTAAGATGAAATTTATGGCTTAGATCCTTGAAAATCTACCGCTAATCCGACATTAATGAACCGATTTTGGGGGGAACGATCGGATTTGAATTCAAAATGCCCTATAAATTACAAGTGGTTGTCCAACGAAAAACAATTGGCATTTTAAGAATTGAGTTGTTTCGCTCTCAGGTGCACATGAACTGTGAATTCTTTCAAGATCTGGTAGTGAGTCCAACGTTTGAACAATTGTCGAAGGAGACACAAGAACTAGTGAATAACGTCATGTCGACCGGTGCAGAATCTATGGACACCAAAGGAGTGGCAGCCAAGGAGAATGTATAGGAAGTTGATATGGGGGCTAGAGTAGCTTCCCCGAAAGTGGACAAAGTATTGGCGAAGGTCCCTAAATCCCCAAGAACACCGAGACCGAAGCCAACCCCAACCAAGGATACCATGAAAGACAAGAAGGGAAAGCAGCCTACCATACCGTTGCGCGCATCACCAAGACGAAACCCACCAAAGCCCACTACCCAGGAGAAAGGCAAGTCTATAAACCTAGAAGTAGAAGAGGAGGATATCGAAGACATCCCCATGGACGATGAGGATGTGGGAGTGGAAATACAGGAGGTTGAAGCCCAGGGTGTAGACCCTATTACACGGTTGCTGGAATATGTCCCTTCACACAAGCCTAAGTCCAAGCTCCCAAACGACATTGATGAAAGTAAGACTCCCCTACAAACCCCTCTACTACCAAATGAAATTGCTTTTGACGGTCCGTGTTTGGCACGGGTGCCGATATTGAAGCTCGAAGACTGGGACTTGGCGGACCACGAGAAGTTCCCACACCTGGCGACCGAACAGCTGATGCGTCGCATCATAGACACGAATACGGGGATGACTACATTGGAGCTATGGAAGTGGCTCAGAGGAGTAGAGAAGGCAGGCTTAGTCAACCTACTCTAGGTGTTGCATTATAACTGCACCCCGGTGATAGTGTTGGTCATCAAGCAGCTGTTGTGTTTGGTGCATGATGGGTGTTTGTGGCTAGAGGAGCCGATACCCATCATTGATATGTTGATTCATAGAATAACGTGCTTGACGTGTACATGCAAAAATCTAGCTATGATATTTGGCAGCAAGGGTGGCGAGCAGGCGCTCACAGAATCAATGAAATATAAGTTCAAATTGGTGAAGAAGTCATGCGAGTACGCTATCTCCAGCATCTGCGATCCTGTTGTGAAGGTGGAAACGCAGATCCTTGTAAGGAAGGTGATGCGGAAGTGTCGCACTGGTGAGGTGTTGATGCCTATCGTCACGCTCGCACAGAAGTGCACGGAAGGAGTCTAGTTTAACTAGTCAGACTACCTTCGCAGAGAGTTCCTAACAAACTTCCGCGAAGCGTAAGAGAAAAGCAAGACCTTCCACTATGTGTGGCTCTTGCTATCGATCGTGTTGGTAGCGTGGGAGCTACCAGAGGAGAGCCAATTCCCCTCGATTGCACTAGACCTACCTGAAGTAGCAAAGTACGCTTCGCTGTGGGTGACCAAGGACGCGGAGTGCGTTCGGGACAGCAAGATCTTCTGGATCTTGATGGAAATGAATATCAGGATGGCCATCAATCGCAAGCCACGATTGTCACCCATAGTATACGCTAACCTATAGAGCTATGCCGAGTTTAAAGATGATTTCCATTGGATATCAATGAGGGCACGGAAGGACCCTGGACAGAAGTGGTACAATTTGCCGTACCTAGCCACAGATGATGCCATCGATGTAGTGTTGGATAAATGGCTGGTGAAGTAGTGCACCACCACGAACTTGGCGATGAGTGGAAGCAAGTCCACTGCACAAACAAAGAAGGAAGAGGCCAAGCTGAAGATGGCGCAGCTGGTCAAAAAGAGGAAAAAGGAGGCCGCTAAGAAGGCCCAGGTGGAATAGGCAGGAAGACAAATAGGTGGCACAGAGCGAGGCTTTGACAAAGGCACGCGGTTGCCTTCACCTGAGACCGAAGAGGACACAGAGCAACATGGCGCAGACTCTCAGGAGACGTCCGCTCACATTAAGCGCCCGAGAGAGCTAGAGAAGGGAGGGTCCAGAAAGAAATCCAAGGCAACCAAGACCTCGCTGGAACCCTATCACATTGATGGAGGGCGACTTATATGACATTGATGACACAATCAGAGATGTCATCACGGAGGCCCTACAACAATTTGAAAAGTAGCAGAAGATCATCCTAGGGGCCATCCAGACTGGGTTATAGGAGTTGCAGACCCACGCGACGCAAACTGGTACGTTGTCCACCAGCTTGGCTATCAGCACGTTAAAGGCTACCGATATGCTATGCACGAAGGCTTCCAGTGCGATAGTGCTGCCAGATGGAGCACTGACCACGGAAAATGAGGCTGATAGGCCCACTGTCAGCGCCTTGAAGGGAGTTGGATTGAACCTAGCAGCACTTCCGCGCAAAGCACTCCACCTCTTGCAGGATGGAGTAATTACAGAGCCGAGGGCCCGCGAGCACCACGCCCTCCAGGTGATCAATGAACAAAAGATAAACAACGAGCATATGGCCATACAGAGGAATTCTGTTGTCGCCGCTGACGCCCAGGCAACCAGCTAGAGAAAGAAAATCATATAGGTCGTGGAGGAGGCATGTAGAATGGTCCCAGACTTGGCCATTCAGGAGGAGGAGCTAGTCGAGGTCTGCATTCGCAAATTGGCTATAGGGGTGTATGACACTCAAACAAAGATGGCGCGAGTTCAGTTGGAGCTGAACCTACAAATTATAGAGCTCCAGTTGAGGGCCCAACCTTCAACACCACTAGAGGTAAAGGAACAACGGGCGACCGCTGTCACAAAAGCAGTCGCGGCAGTGGAGAGTGCAATAGCATACCGCACACAGTTGTTCAAACAATCGTTTGAGGTCCTGACAAGCTTGCAGGAGAACCCAAACATCCAGAGGTTAGAGACGGAAGCACGCAAACTCAAATAGCTCTATGATGAAGTTAAGGGCACAGCACGAACTGTCGCGCTGACACAGAGGTTAGCTAAGCTGCAGGAAGCCAAGCAGTTGAAGGAACAGGTGGACGCAGCGCTGCACAAGGAAGCAGTGCTGAAGGCATGACTAAAGCCCTAGCTAGAGGAAGCTTACGCAGTCATAGGAAACATTGAAGGCAAGCTTGTGACTCTGCAAGAAATGCAACAACAACTTCAAGCTGACAGCGCAGGGGCAGTAACCGAGAAAACAGTTGAAGATGTGAAGCAGGCAACAGCTCAGTGCATAGTCGAAGTTGCGGTCATCAGGGTCGAGCTAGACAGGCTTCACGCAAAGATCTCCGCGCCTACCGAGTGACTTGAGGGCGAGTCACGATGTTTGTGTTGGGGGCCTGTTGGGAGCAGGATCCCCCAAGGGCAGTTTTGGGGCTAAAAGCCCATGTTAAGTCAATTTTTGTAATATAATTGTAAAGACTCTGCATTTTGTGGTCGTGGAGCACGAAGGTGTTATGTGTCAAAAAGGGTAGTCCGCCCTTAGTTTTGTAAAGTAAAGTCGGTTGTAAGAGACCTACCCATGGTCCGCAGACCATGGGATTGTATAAAAAGAGCTAAGCTCTAAGTAGTTTAGAAGGAATCAATCAATCAGTCTATAGAATGGCATAAAGTGATAACTCTAAAGAAGAAGTTTAAGTCTTGGGTCGTAATGTAGATAGATTCTCTGCAGCTAATTGTGCAGAGGCCTAGGGTAGAAGTCTGCAGCTGAGTGCGCGGACCCCTGCAGCTGTGTGTGCAGGGTGGACAGAGTCTGTAACACTTTGGAGATATTAATAAAAGGAGTTATTATGCAATTTTTGTGTATTTGTTTTGTTGATAGGTTTGGATATTTTGTGTATGAATTTCCTTTATTATGCTTATATGATGCGTGAATGAATGCAATTACATAGAATAATTGAATGCAATTACGAATACCTACTTACGTAGTGATAACTTCAAGTATTTGACAAGATAAGCAAATCACTTAGGATAATTGAGGAATCTGCATGGCACACTACCTTAACAGCGCGAAAGTACCTGAGCCACAGGTTAGGGCTACGCGAAGGTCGATTGTATACTTTCGCGAAGTTATTGAGGACCGAAATAGAGGATTTGTCTTGCAAGCCCTAAAGCGAGACCACCTACGCGAAGGCAGGGATAAAAGAAATCAAACAACATCACAACCATCTCAGGGTGCAGAAACTTGGTTCCAGTATCCCCCCATCCTGCTTCAGGTGAGACTTCGGTCCGCGCTCCACGGGTTGATGTAGAAAGGGCCAGTAGTGTAAGGATTTGTTTGGCTAGTTAACGTTGAACTTGGGTTAGGCCCCCTCAAGCCAACAAATATTCTTAGTAGATTTCACATGGAGGACTGCAAACCCATGTCTACACCTATGATCACTAACTGGAAGAAGCTTCACGCTTCTGATTCCGAGTTTGTGGATCCTACTCTATACAGACAATTGATTGGTTGTTTGATGTATTTGGTCAACACTCGATCAGATATATGTTTTGCAGTTAACACTATGATTCAATTCATGTGTGAGCCTAGGAGAGTGCACTGGGTGGCTGCAAAACACATTCTTTGTTACCTGCAGAGGACTATGGATTTTGGTCTGGATTATAAATAGGGTGATGGAGTGAGACTGGAAGGGTACACAGATTCAGATTGGGCAGGTTGTGCTTCAGATAGGAAGAGTACTTCTGAGTGTTATTTTGGGTTGGGTTCAACAGTTGTGTTGTGGATCAGCCAGAAACAACAGTCAGTTGGATTGAGCTCACTTGAGGCAGAGTATATGGCTGCTAGTTTGGTTAGTTGTGAGGCCATCTGGCTTTGCAAGATGTTGTTTGGTCTATTTGGCCAGGCATTGAGACCTTTAGTAATTTACTGTGATAATCAAAGTTTCATTAAACTCATGGAGAATCTAGTTTTTCATGACAGGTCAAAGCATATTGAGATCAAGTATCACTTCATTAGAGACTATGTCCAAAAGGGAGTTGTCAAGCTTGAGTACATTTTCACAAATGAGCAGGTAGCAGACATTTTCACCAAAGCCTTACCACGGGGAAAACATGTCTACTTCAAAGACAAGATGGGAGTGGTGAGGAACACTTTCCTCAGTAAGAGGGAGTGTTAAAAATCTGGGTACGAGATGACAAGTGGTTCCCTAAGGCTTTGATCTTTGGCCTATGGAAAAATGTCCAAATTTATTTTTTACTTTTCTCCTAAAGTGACTACAGTCAATTTAATTTAAAAGTGACTTTATAAGTGGTAAAGTTACATTCTAATTTAAAAGTGACTTTATAAGTGGTAAAGTTACATTCTAATTTAAAGATGACTTTATTAAAGTCAATGAAGAATTAGAAAGTGAAAAAGTGACTATGGAAATAAAAGGCTAAGTGGGTCTTTCTTTAAGTGGGCGAGTTAAAAAAATAGAAAGTGAGAATTAAATGCACATTTATTCTCATCCCTAAATCTAAATTAATCTCAACCATTAGTTCTTAGGGTAACCCAAAAGGTCATTTAGAGAATAAAAGGAGAAGAGAAGAGGAAAAGATCAATTCATTCTTTCATGAGCATTTGAGAGAAATAAAAGAGAGAGCAAGGAGGAAATTTATGAGTAGTGAGGAAGTGAAGGAGAGCATTAGCAAATCTGGGCAGCAACATTTATTGGCATGCATCCCAACACAAAATCGTACAACAGGTGAAAGGCATAGAAATCGAGGAAGAGACATAGCAAAAAGGGCATGAATTTAGAGGCAGATTTGGGCATGAATTTCGAGGCAATCGTACTGCTGAAATCCATACAGTCTATACGGTCCGTACAACAAGTTCTGGGCACATTTTTTGAGGCTGGCCATATAGCATTTAATGTTGTTTTACTACTGGAAAAATAATGTTTTCGTCGTTTGTTGATTGGCATGATTTTCGAGGCGGAGTGCAAGCACGGAAATTGAGATAAGTTGTATTTTGTGGTTGCTGGAAATTTTACTGTGTATTTCAATTTCTCTGTAAAAGCATTTTCAGAAATAAAGAAGAGCTCTCAAACTGGTTTTCCCCAAGAGTTGTAAGGGGTTTTTCCAAGGTCACATTGACCAAAAATCACTATGTTATTTTTTGTATGTGGCTATCATAATTTTGTTATGTTTTATTTTTGTAATTTCAGCAGTTGTGAAATTTTTAAATTTGTGTTTTCAGAAAAATATTGTCATTTCCATATTTTAGAATTTTTATCATGCTTGGATTTAAAACTAAATGCATGGAGTGATAAGGAAAACTGATAACCGGAGTGGGGTTTCTTCAGTATCCATGGCTAAGCACAATGACTTCACTAATGTCAAAATACTTGCATCTACCACTAAGTGGATCACTATTCAAAGACGTGTAATTCCTTCTCTGCTCAACCTCGAACTAACATGTGTCCTTTTTAAAATAAAAATAAAATTATTCTTTAAATATAAAAACAATGTCAACTATAGTAAAATTTGAATAATTTTAATTAAAATTATTATAAAACATCAATAATCCTACTCTCACTATGCCCAATTAGTTTGTTATTGTATTACAATTGATTATGAAAGAAATATTGTAAAAATATTTCAAATTTACTCTCAATCACAAATAAATTGTCTCAATTTTCAAATGAAGTGACATAATTTGATACCAATTTTAAAGAAGGATAAAGTAAAAAAAAAAAACTTATATTTGAACTTTTGAATATGAGTAAAATGTATATACCCAGTTCACTAATTTATTTCAATATCAACTTCATTATATTATACATATATAGTGAAGTTGATATTGAAATAAACTAGTGAACATGGGTATATACATTTTCCTCATATTCAAAAGTTAAAATATAAGTTTTTTTTCTTTACTTTATCTATTAACTAATTTATTCAATATCAAAATATATATATATATATATATATATATATATATATATATATATATAAACGTTAATCATAATAAAATATTTTAATGCCCAAAGAAAATAAGTAATTGAAAGTAAAAAAAAAATACAATTACTTTTTACTTTTTAATAAGAGTATTGAGAGGGAGATGTATAATTCATTTAATTCTTAATATAAAATCTTTCTGTCGCATTTTATTTTATTTTGTAAGGTGAATTCTATTTCCTACAAAAACTGGACATACATTTCTTGTCAGTTTCTCACTGGGGAAACTATGAAACTTTATCATAACTAGAAAATCTCTTTGTAGAGAGGACAAAGATAACTAAATACCAAAAGAGACTACAAAAGACAAAATATTATTGGATTCCTTTCCTAGAGTACATTGCCTTGAAAAAACTAGTACCATAAGGCACAAAACATGGACATCAGATAACTACTTTGAGGGGACTGAATCTAACACTGCAATCTGTGTAAGCTCCCTTGAGCCCTCATGAGTTGTTCTCATCACTAGGGTATTCCAAGGTGTTGCTCAATTATGTCTAACCTACTATCCACTTTACTCAAACGGCGGTGAAGGGAATCCAATGAATGGACATCCTAATAATGCTCATGTATGTCCACTGGCGTATGCCCCAATAATAATTTCATCTACAATACAGGTCTATGGTTTGCATGTACAGATTGAAACTACCCCTGCCTTGCCCTATATCAGAGATCTAATCATCCCATTCAACTAAGACCTTTGTATTTGGGAGAGGGACTTGATGCATGGAAGCTAGCGTCAATTCCCGACATCTTTCCAAAAAATTCCTTCAGTCAATGATGCATGTGAGAAATCCCCCTGTGGGGTCGTTCCTGATAATAAGTTCCCCCCCTCCCAATGCAAGCCCTCTAACGTGGCATTGGGCCTGAAGATAGCCATTTGGAAACTTAAATTAAAGATTGAATATAAGTGGTAGAGTCTAAGTTGTCGATTACTTGTAATGTTGGATAGCTCTCAAATAGATGATCAATGTCGGATAGGGGGTGCCCCATACAATTGATCAGTCAAGCCCATACTGAAGAAGGTGATTCAAATCTCTCCCCACACTACTTCCTCCAAATTGTTGGCCTCCACCACAAACCAGTTATACCATTAAATACCCCATGTAAACCACAATTTCTCTACAGGACCAATAAACCAAAAGATTACCCAAACAGGTGACAACAAGGGGTTGGAGCCACAAATGTATAACCAAATTTTAAGTACAGAGAGGTCATCGTGGACACCAGGATTAGTGATAAGACTTATAAATTCCCCCACCTCCCACAACCAGATAAGGTCCAGCTTTGTTTCCCTCCCTCTACCATTATAATTGAGAAGATGGTTGTTTCCAGGTGAGGGCCATCCCAAACATGGAATCACAGAGACCAACACACCAAGGAAAGGGACTAAATAATCCCAACAATGTTCCCTCCCTATCTTCTAGAGATCTCGTAATAGGGGCTCACAATAATATTTCACAATTTATCCAAAACCCCGTCCAGGGCAAGACCAAGAGAGCTAAATTCAAATAAATAAGAAACAATTGAGAGTTGAAAGCATGGGAATAGAGACAACCTTGAAGTTTAGGGACTACACCATTAATGCCAAAGCGATAGACCCAAAATCAGAGTCCCCTTTCCCCTCAATACAAAGACAATATTGCTATCCTTTCTTGTGCGCTAAATTCATTGATGAGCCTACAATTAGGAATTAAAAGAATACCAAAACCAGAGCCCAAAAACAGGGGAAAGTTACCCTCATACTAGTTCTTTTCCAAATGCTTGAGCGAAACGATCATCCCTCTATGTTGGAGAATCGGTTGGAAAGGTGACTAGCAAAGTCGTGTTAGCTAAACGAGGAGACTAATATCATGCAAAGAGTAAAATATTTATGGAAAAAGAAGTGCAACATTACAAGTGACCTCCAAACGTCCACCTAGTATAATCACACACTAGCGAGGTGGGTGTAACCTCCACCACTGACTTCCTTCTCTTTGAGACCAAAGCACCAACATTATCTTGCTACAAAATTTAAAAATTAGTTTCCATTACTTACTCTCCTGCCATCTCACGAATGCACCATCGTTTTAATCCATCAAAGGTCTGTGATCTTCTCCTTCCCATCAACAACATTAACTCCCATGTAATCTCTACTGAACTCTTGTGTTGTGCGCATTGAACTCCATCGGGGGCAGGTGCCATGTCCCCGGGCTCATTTTCCAAGTGGGGAAATGACGCCCTTTGCCACATTTGTTATCCCATCTAGGGAATTTAAAAAAAAAATTATGGTAATAAATAAATAAATAAAATATTTCAATACTCATGTTAAATAAAATATTTCAATGTCAATCTATGTATATATTGTATATAGTTTAAGAATAACTATGTATATATTATATAAAGCAATTGAAAAGATAAATCTTATGGTTAAAATATTTATTAGTCTCATTATTTTACATTTTGGCTTGTTTTATGATATAACTTTGGATCAATTTTGTCTGAAATCCAACAAAGATTTGTTGGAGTTGCAAGTTTGAGCCATGGAGTCTACACAATCTAAGTGCCCAAGGGGATTTTCAAGACGTTGAATCCATTTATGTATTAAAAATGCAATTTAATCAATGAAAAATTACAGTGTGTGTGTGGAACCAGTGTAGATCCATCTTAGTCATGGATCTAACAAGCATCGAGAGTGATCAAATCTCTTGAGATGCAAACATTTTTTCAAGTTTTGCACTCTAATAGAGATTTGTACCTCAAAAGATTTGATCCCTCTCAACACTTGCTAGATATGTGGCTAAGATGGATCTATACTTCATATATATCCATCTCGAATATGTACTTGGTTAGTTTTAATTAAAAACATTACAAAACATCAATAATCTCACTTTCACTTGCTCTCATAGTTTCTTATATATATTACAATCCAATATGAAGGAGATGTAAAAATATTTTACTTTCATTCTCAGAGACATAAATAAAATATTTGGAAGTCTATGTTAAGTAACATAATTTTATATCAACTCAAGAGAAATAAAGTAACTAAAAGTTATTAAAAACATATTTATATATATTTGCCTTGTAAATATTTTAATATAGAACTTGAATAATCTTTTTAAGTATCCATGTTAACTAATATATTTCAATACAAACTACATATATATGTATATATAGAGGGAAATTAAATATAGAGATTTTTATTTCAAATCTCACATCTACACACACACACACACACACACACACACTATATATATATATATATATATATAGTTGAGGTGCAAACATTTTTCCAGTTTTGCTCTCTAAAAAAGATTTGCATATCAAGAAATTTGATCTCTCATTACATGATAGATTTGTGGTTAAGATGAATCTATATTCCAAACCTTTCTCTTTCTATGTAACACTCCCTACTTAACTTTAATATTTAATTGGATTATTCTAATTATTTTTTTACTTCAAACTTAAGAAAAATCTAGCATATCAATGTTACAACTATTTATTTGACAATATGTCTCTTGTAAACTAAACTAATATAATTGTTTAGAAAATCATATTTCTCATAAAAACTAAATTCACATAGATAATTCTATAAAGTTCATTATTTATTTATTTGACATAATATTCTTAATAGTTTTATTGTCCCTTATAATTATTTTCCTTCCCCTTTTTACTATATGTTTGTTTGTTACCTTGAGATGAGGACATCATCCATTTTCACAATAATACTTGCATGGTACTAAGAGAAATGAGAGGTGGATCTTTCACATATTTTGCTAATAACATTTGCACACTTGTATAAAGGCTTTTTAAAATCGAAATGCACATAGTGTTTTGGTTCGGGTGTCAGGTCCTTTTAAAATGAGACTCCATGATAATAAAGAAATGAACTCTATATTTAATTTTCAAACCTATCATGTATCTCTAATTATATTCCATTTTCAAACCTAATATCATGTCTTTCGAATTATATCCATAGTCACTAAATTTACTTGAATCAAGCTAAATAATATGGAAATTTGGCAATACAACTTCTAACCCAAATTACCTTATTTAATTTGATTCACCCAATTTGTGTTGCTATTTTTACCATAAGCACATCCCTCTTGCAAGACAAAATATTTGCAGGATTGTCACAACTACCTCCAAGAGATCACCCCCCACTCAAAGAGGTATCTATCACTCCTAGCTTCTCTTGTTTCGAGTAGTAGCAGACTCAGTACTAACTTTCCTATATCTGGGTCTCATGGGACCTCATATTTCTCAGTGCTAGGAATAATCCCTTGAATATTTGCAGAAATGTCACAAAAAGATCGCTCTATTTGGCCTTTCAATGACCTCATGTAGGAAAAGAGACAAAACAAACAGATAGTCACATTGCATAAATTTATGATGCTTCTGTTGTTTTTGAAGCCAAGACCATAGTAAATGTGATAAAAAATAAGTATCTAATGCATCCATGGCAATTCAAGACATATTCATGAAGAGATAATGAGTGGAATTGCATAGTCAAATTGTGAATCTTACGATGTATTCATGGGGAGATAATGCTAACAATGGAAGAGAATTATAAGAATGCTTCTTGGATTTGGCATTTGTTAAAATTGGCTACTAGGGCCAAACTTCATGTGGGTCACCTTATTCATGGCTGATTATATTTTTCTTGGATTCCTCTCATCGAAAGGTGTAGGATTGATCTAAATATCATCCGATTCTGATAAGTATTTATGGAGATATGAATTTATTTAGATTATGGATCAATTGTCAAAGTCGGCCAACAACTTATGTAGGCTCAGAAGCCCAACAAACAAATCTATTGATCATCAATGTTTGCATATAAATACAGGATGTTTCTCCTCATTTGGACACACACTACTCATCCATCTCTTTCTCTCTTCTGTGCATAAAAGAGTCTCTCTCTCCTATGCAGATAGGTCTCTCTCTCACATGTGGGAAGGAAGGACACAGTTTTCTAAGGGTTTACAAACTGTAGATTGGAACTTTGACCAGCGTTGACCATCATTCTCTCTCTCTCTCTTGACTGCGCAGTAGGTGAAGCTAACTCTCCTTGGAAATCTGCAATTTTTGGCACAGGAATCGAGGTGATCTGACCTCTGGTTTGGAAGATATTGGCTGCCCTAGTTTAGGGCTGATGCCGATGATGTCGATGCCACTGATGCCAGTGATGCTGATGATGCTTATGCCGATGATGTTGATGCCGCTAATGCCGATGATGCTTATGCCGATGATGCTGATGCCGCTAATGCCAATGATACTGATGTTGCTGATGCCAATGATGCTGATGTCGTTGATGTTGATGCCGCTGATCTAGGGTTTGTTGCTACTGATATAAATCAGATTTTTGTACTATTTCTCTCTGTTGAATTATTGAAGATAAAGGAAGATTTGATCAAAGGGTTTCCCCATATTAGGGTTTGTCCCTGGCTAGCCGCCACATCTTGTGTCCCTTGTCTTGGCATGTTTTTTGTTGATCGTTTAATGTTCTATCTGCACTTATGTACATGTGATTGCTAATATGTGGATAATAATAAGAAAGATAAGTAAACTACTCTAAGCATAGAACATAGCATAGTTTAACATGGTATCAGAGCTGAGGTGAAGACAAAGCCCAAGCAAGAGCAAGAGCAATCACCGAAAAGAAGGTTGGCAAGGCTATCTAAAAAGAACTACGGGGTCCTCAACACTCTTCCCCGCCGAAGACAAGCTCCATGAGAAGTCTGACTATCACGGATGGAAGATGTCTCTCGATCTGACTTTAGAAGATCAGGAAGTGTTGGACCATGTGAGAGGCAATATTGTTGAGCCTCCATCAAATGCATCCACTGCTACCAGGAACAAATGGAAATCCGGAGAAGTCAAAGCAAAGAAGATCATCCGGGACTCTATCAACAAGCGCTTGGTGGCCTATGTTTCTGAGCTAAACACCTCCAAGGAAATCTACGATAGACTAGTGAGTTTATTTAAAGTTAATGATGCAAATCAAGTTCTATTTCTTATAAATAAGCTGAAGGAAAATTAAGAAGGGCAAAGATGAAAGTATGCAAGCATATTTCTTAAGAATCACCGAGATCAAGAACGATCTCCTATCTATTGGGGAAGTAATTCCTGACAGGGAAATGACACTCACAACTCTTGGAGGACCACCATTTGAATGGTATATATTGAGGACTGCTCTTCTCAACAATAATATAATTCCTGGATTTGAGGAATTAATGGAAGGATGCATTCAAGAATAAGGATGGAAGAACAAGAAATGCCCAAACTTAAAGATCATCCCGCTGCCTTTTCTTCTCATGCTAAAAGAAGAAACAATTTCAAGGCTAAATCCAAAGGAAAGGCTGGAATATGAAATATCCCGTGAAAGGTGTAGGCAATGTCTCTCTTAAATTGAATCAAGGTAATACAATCCACCTACAGGGTGTATTATATGTACCTAATCTCAAAAAGAACCTGGTGTCCATTTCGGCAATGGAAAACAAAGGCTACAAGGTGGCTTTCAGGGATGGCAAGGTACGTATATGAAAAAAATATATATTAAAGATGCCTTCACTCTTGGGTTTCGAGTTGATTCATTATATCAGGTTGGAGGAAGTCTACTAGGTGTCATGTCTTGTGACACATCTCAAGCCTTGATCGAGAATCAAACCGAAAAGAAGATCAAGATCTTAAGGACTGATAATGGGACTGAATATGAATCTAATGAGTTTCATGAATTTTGTAAAGAGGTTGGCATTAAGAGGGAGACTACTACACAATACACCCCTGAACAGAATGGTGTGGCAAAAAGGAAGAACTGTACGATTATGGAAGTTGTCTATGCTATGCTTCATGATCAAAGACTTCCAAAGTTTCTATGGGCCAAAGCTGCAAACACCGTCATATATGTACAAAAACGATGCCCCCATCAAGCATTGGGTTCCAAAACTCCTGAAGAAATGTTCACCAGTAAGAAACCTGATGTATCTCATTTTAAAATTTTTGGACGCCTTGTATATTTTCATGTGCCGAAAGAGAAATGGAATAAATTGGGTGCATCTGGAAAGGAAGGAATCTTCGTGGGCTATAGTGAAAATACTAAGGGCTATAGAATCTATGCAACCAGTGAAAAGGAAGTCGTGATTAGTAATGATGTCACCTTTGACGAAGATATGGCTCTCAGCAAGGTGAACAATCTTCCTACAATGAGGAGCTTTCAAGAAGCTAACACCAGGGAACCGAAAGAAGAAGATGATGAAACAATGCCCGATGTGGAAGAAACCATGGATCCTATTGATCCTCCTCCACCTGAGCCTTCCTCTTCTAGGAAGAGGCCTTCATGGCTTAGGGGAACACTTGATGATGCTGAAGGACATGCTGCACCTCGAGGAACCTTTCGTGAAAGTAAGAAACCAAACAGGTATGAGGGATACCTGACCATCATGAGCACGATCATTCAAAATGAGCCTTCATAATTCTTAGATGTCGTCAAGCATCAAGTATGGAAGGATGCTATGACCAAAGAATATGAGTCTATTATGAAGAATGATGTCTGGGAAATGGTTTCCAGACCTCTAGACAATACAATTGTCACCTCTAAATGGCTTTACAAGATAAAGCATGCAGCTGATAAAAGTACGGAAAAGTATAAGGCTCGTTTTGTCGCTTGTGGTTTCTCCCAGAAGGAAGGTATAGACTATGACAAGATATTTGCACCAGTTGCCGGATATACCACCATCTGCTCGATCATAGCCCTTGTGGCTTCACAAGGATGGAAACTACATCAAATAGATGTTAAGAGCGCGTTCTTCCATGGTTCAATCAAAGAAGAGGTCTATGTGGAGCAACCCGAAGGATTTGAGATTTATGATCGAAAATCTCATGTGTGCAGGTTGAAGAAGGCCCTCTATGCGCTGAAGCAAGCACCCCGAGCATGGTATGAGAGGATCGATAGCTACTTGATGAAGCTGGGATTCACTAGGAGTGAAGTCGATCCCAACCTTTACTTTAAGGTTGAAGATGACAAACCTCTCATAATGGTGTTGTATGTTGATGACCTCTTTCTGACAGGTGCAGACCCTCTCATTCACAAATGTAAGAGGGAGTTGGCTTCTGAATTTGAAATGAAGGACCTAGGACTGATGCACTGTTTCCTAGGACTTGAAGTTTGGCAGAAGCTAGGGGAAATTCTCCTATCTCAAGGAAAATATGTGGTGAAGATATTGGAAAGATTCGGTATGGTGGACTGCAAGCCTATAACTACCCCGATGGAGCTTGACTTCACAAAGTTAAGCGGTAGTGCTGCTGGACCTATCTTACGAAATGCCACCGAGTATCGTCAACTCGTCAGAGCATTGATGTTCTTAGTGAACTCCCGTCCAGATATATGCTTTGCAGTGAACACGTTAAGTCAACATATGGTTGAACCTTACCACATACATTGGATTGGTGCCAAGAATCTGTTAAGATATCTTCGTGGCACAATTACTTATGGGTTAAGATACACTACCGGAGATGTGAGACTACTTGGATATAATGATGCTGATTGGGCAAGCAGTGTGGTGGACCATAAGAGCACTTCCGGGTGCTGTTTCTCCTTGGGATCTGCTTCGATATCCTAGATGAGCAGGAAGCATAAGTCGGTGGCTTTGGGCACCACCAAGGCAGAATATATCGCTGCTAGCATGGCCTCCTATGAGGCAGTTTGTTTGTGAAAGCTCTTCAATGAGCTATTTGGATTTACATTAGATACCACGGTGATTCTATGTGACAACCAGAGCGAGATCCGTTTATTAGAAAATCTCATATTTCATGATCGCTCCAAGCATATTGATATCAGGTACCACTATATTTGAGATATGGTGGAGCAATAAGGGTCCAACATATCGGTACAGATGAATAGGCCGCCGAATTTCTAAAAAAGCCCCTAGGAAAGGTCAAATTCTTGACTTTCCGTGAACGACTTGGTGTCGTTTAGAGACCCTCTGATGAGGGTCAAGTATGATGTACTGAGCTCTGGGAGCTCCAGGGGGGTGCGGGGTACTTCTTGGAGCGACATATGACCACAGGGTGACTCATCATCCCCTGTTGGTGCATTTTGTACAGGATAAAAGGTTCAACCTTCCCCTGTGACACCCCGTGGCGACTATGGAACATGATGATTAGTTCTCCTGTGGACCAGGATGATTCGTTCTCCATGGCGACTATGGAACAAGGTGATTAGTTCTCCTGTGGGCCAGGATGATTCGTTCTCCGTGGCAACTATGGAACAAGATGATTAGTTCTCCTGTGGCCCTGGATGATGTGTTCTCCATGGAAATTGTGGAACATGATGAATCAATCCCTTGTGGACAGGATGATTCGCTCTCCTGTGGACAAGATGATTCGCTCTCCTGTGGGACAGGATGATTCGCTCTCCTGTGGACAAGATGATTCACTCTCTTGTGGGACAGGATGATTCACTCTCCTATGGACAGGATGATTAGTTCTCCTGTCGAGGCATCCTACCCATGCAGTCTAGGACTCATGGGAAGTACCTCTCATTTGATCAATGAGCAGGGAAATGAGGATAGTGACCATAGTAGTATCGATGGGTGCATCGTTGTATCTACCGTACTCCCTATGCTAGGATGACCTTCATTGATCTGGGATCAATGATACTGGTCTGGGACCAGTGAGAGTGGTACCCACTATGGCACTGACTTCGGGTCAGTAGAGGACTGGTCTAGGACTAGTGGTGCACACTCTGAGACTGACTTCCGGTCAGTGGAGGATGGTACGATACATCCTCGATCACTTCTTCTTCTTCTTCTTCATATTTCGAGCAAAGCAGAACATAGCAAGGCAGAGCAAAGCATGGCAAGGCAAAGCATAGCAGAGCAGAGCAGGGGTCAGGTTGTACAAGGCAGTGCATTTGATGGATGAATAGTAGTGACAGTCCAACAGATTGCAGATGAAGTTCTCCCTAGTTTAGAGGGAGTGTTAAAATTGGCAACTAGGGCCAAACTTCATGTGTGTCACCTTATTCATGGCTGATTATATTTTTCTTGGATTCCTCTCGTCGAGAGATGTAGGATTTATTTAAAGATCATCCAATTCCGATAAGTATTTATGGAGATATGAATTTATTTAGATTATGGACTAATTGTCAAAGTCGGCCAACAACTTAGGTAGGCTCAGAAGCCCAACAGACACATCTATTCATCATCAACATTTGCATATCAATACAAGATGTCTCCTCCTCATTTGGACACACACTTCTCATCCATCTCTCTCTCTCTTATGCGCAAAAAAGAGTCTCTCTTTCTCTCTCCTACGCAGATAGGTCTCTCTCTCACACGTGGGAAGGAAGGACACAATTTTCTAAGGGTTTACAAACTACAGATTGGAACTTTGATCAGCATAGACCAGCATTCTCTCTCTCTTGATTGCGCAGTAGGTGAAGCTGACTCTCCTTGGAAATCCGCAATTTTTGGCACAGGAATCGAGGCGATCTGACCTCCGGTTTGGAAGATATTGACTGCCCTAGTTTAGGGTTGATGTCGTTGATGCCGATGATGCTAATGCCACTGATGCCGATGATGTTGATGTCATGATGCTGATGCCGCTGATGTCAATCATGCTTATGATGATGATGCTGATGCCGCTAATGCCAATGACACTGATGCTGCTGATGTTGATGTCGCTGATCTAGGGATTGTTACTGCTGATATAAATCAAATTTTTGTACTATTTCTCTTTGCTGAATTATTGAAGATAAAAGAAGATTTGATCAAAGGGTTTCCCCATATTTGGGTTTGTCCCTAGCTAACCGCCACATATTGTGTCTCTTGTCTTGGCTTGTTTTCTGTTGATCGTTTAATGTTCTATCTGCACTTTACTTATGTACATGTGATTGCTAATCTATGGATAATAATAAGAAAGATAAGTGAACTGCTCTAAGCATGGAACATACCATAATTTAATAGCATTGAAGTTGCATTGTTTTTTTGGGCAAAATATATTCATGAATTTGGTGAAATATATTGAGGAGTTTTAAAATTTAAAGAACTTTTTTTGGAATTGGTATTTTCTCATTTGATCTTTTTCCTTAACACACCAAATCTGAATTTAAACTTTGTAACTATGATTATATATCATTTCCAAACCTAACCATCAAGTCAACCAGTTTGTTTCATATCAAAGATGTAAAACATGTCTTTCTTCATTTCATTGTTTCAAACATAGTCCTCATATGTTTGCTTGAGACAATGAAGTTGAACATAGTATACCTCATTCTTGTTAATGTACCATACCATCATTCTTAAGCTACCTGGTTGAGAGTGAGCTTGAATAAAAAAAAGCATCAAATTTAATCCCAAACTACTCAAAACTGTCTTGATGTTTTTGATATACTACATTATTTCTCCATTACCCTTGGGACAAAATTTCAAGATCAAATCAAATTTCAATGATGTATTCCAATCCTTTCTACCTTGTTATTATGCATTTTATCTTGCCTACTCTCTAAAGGGCTCTCATATTTTTATCATCTGTTCCATACATTAAAATCTCTCTTCATCTTTGGTAAAACATTTCAGAACTTCTTTTCACCTCCTTTCATGATTGGTTATCCATCCTCCCTTGCGGATACTTCCTTATATGGACCCTTCATATCAGCTTCTTGCTTTATTTTTCAACATTAGAAAAAATGAAATTGATACACTATAATGATCCATAACCTTGTACCATAAAATCAATTCAACAAAGCCTTATTAAATCATGACTATTATATCATTGATACATATACACATATTTGTATAAAGAAAGTGTTGTAACATGAGGTTTATAAATTACTAAATGTGAAAAACCTTGAAGGACTTGAATTTTGAATTTGGTACACATCTCCACTTTCAACTTCACTGCAACACAATCATAAAATTATAGCCAAACAAAACACTTGACCCATCTCATCGCATAGAATATGGGACGCTACATACACATCAAATTATTCTAACATGTCCGCCTATTTTTATGATTTGACAGTAACTAATTTCGTCTAGCGTTATGATGGTCACTAAATCCCTCTATTTTCTACAATTTACAAACCACAATAATATGAACAAGAACTAGTATCTAATAACTTAAGTTTGTTGCCACGATATATAAATAAATCTTTTAAAAACTCCATAAGCTCAAAATGTAGTGATTAACCATATGCATGAACTGTTAAACACACATGGGCAGCAAAGGAATATGAAAAATAAAACATGAGAATACATCTTTTATTAACAACTGATATACATTTATAGTACATTGTTTGACCGTTGGATTTCACATCCCAAGGTCTCTTGGACTTCTTTTTGTCTATTCGGCTTCCACACTAATCCATTGAGGATTAGGTGTCCAACATTCCCCCCCTTAATCCGAAGGGTTATGTATGAGTCCAAGAAGAGAGTTGTAATACAAAATGTGCAAAAATGCATGGCAGCACTGGGTTGAATGTACTCTCTGAAATGTTGGTATAAAGGGCGGTGGTTTAAGGATGACCACCAACACTGGAACGGTTAGTGCAGTTCCCGGAACTCTTCCAAAACTGGCAAGAAGCCGAAGTCTTCTGCTAGAGGAAGTGCTCCTATTGTTTTGAAGAGGGAAACTTTCAACCATGAAAGGGAGCTCTCATCCCGCATAAAAGGGAGAACTTCAACCTGAAAAGGGAAGTCTCAACCTGTGATGGTTTAAGGATGACCAACAACTCTAGAATGCTTAATGCAATTCCTGGAACTCTTCGAAAACTGGTGAGAAGATGAAGTCTTCTGCTAGAGGAAGTGTTCTCAATTTTGTTCCTGGAATTCTTCCAACACTGGCAAGACGCTGAAGTCTTCTGCTAGAGGAAGTATCCTAGATTACCAACTAAAGGCATGCTCAGGGGCATCTTTGTTTCTGGCTACAACTCTGAAGCTGGTATGGTAGGTTGTGGCTCAGGGTCGCTTGATGTGGCTTTGAAGCTTGTAGATGACCATCATTTCCCCCCTGTCAGATACAAGGTGAGATGATGGAGAAAACTCAACTGCAAGACTGTTCAATACTCTGGAACAAGTTCGGACATATGACTGAAATATCTTCTTGGCTGTTGATGCCCATTGCCAAGAAGAGATCCATCCAAGATGAATCTTTGCTCTTGCAGGAAATTTGTTTCTGAAGCATCTGTGTGAAGAATGGGTGGTTTTATCACAATGCTTACATGGATGAAGATCAAAACAGTGATCTTTCAAATGGCCAACTCGGTCATAGTGTTGGCATTTCACGATCTGTTGTTGTGGAAGAAGGGCAGAATCTGGAACAACTGGTGGTGAACTATCATGAGGAGCAAGTGAACTGTCATGAATGAATCCAGCACTCTGAAACTGAATGGGCTTTGAGTAGTTTGGAATATGAAAGGACAAGTCCTTCTCATATCCGAGACCAGTTTTGTGCTTGTTGTGGACAAGTTCTTCCCAAGGTCTTATGATGGGTTTGGGAAGTGCACACTGAGTTTTTGCATCTACATGTACAACCGTTGCCTTATTGGGTACTAAATCTGAACCAACTGTAACATTATTGACTTGCTTCTGATGGGTTGCAGTCTCAATGTTCTGAACAGAAACATGTTCAGAATGACAACTCTGTTTTAATTCTTCTTGCTGTAGTTGAGATTCGAGCTGCAAAAAAATCAATTTTTTCTTGTGCATTTTGTAGACATACATGAATGTCTGTGAGAGAAACTTGGCTAACTTTTAATGTATCATGATTAGTAGACAATATCAGAGTTTTGAGGAACTCTAATACTTCACTGATTCTGGCCATTTTTTCTTTACTGTCAAAATTACAGTTTAAAAATTGATCACAACTACTACTCATTGCAGAAAAGTAATACCCACTCACAATACACAGCAATATCCTTTATAAATGTCAGCAAATGATCAATGTGCAACCAACAAGCACCAATTAAATAAACAGTGTATTAATGCAACAATTAATTAAGTCACGGTTTCATTGACCATAGAAACATAATTTTGACCAATAAAAGAACCAACAAATCAATCACCTCGATTAGACTGTTCCTCTGGCCTGTGAGGAATTTAGAAAAACGGAATCAGGCTGTAAAGATTGATGTCCAGGTTCTTCTTGGTAGTGAGAAGCGCCTTTGCGTTCAGATCTTTGAGCAACTAGGTTTTATTCAAGACACTTGCTTTGTTGAGATTGCAAAGGGTGCTATTTTGCAACTTCTAAATTTTGTTGAGGCGATTGCAATAAGTCGCCGTCTTCAGAAAGGCTCTTTGGGGTTCTGGATATTTTTTTTAATACAAACCTCAAACTTAAAAACATACTGAAGCATAAAATATAGAACACAATAAAAATTCCCTGGCCCAATGGATAAGGCGTTGGTCTACGAAACTAGAGATTCTAGGTTCGATCCCCAGTGAAGTCGTATTTTGGCTCTCAACGGAGTCAGTTCAAGTTGTTCTGGTTTCAGCAGAGTCAGTTCACGTTGTTCTGTCGAGAGATGAGATTCTGGGTTCCACTGGAGGCGCTTTTAATATTACTTTCTATCCCCAGTGGAGTCGCTTTTTTTTTCTCCTAACGGAGTCACTTCAAGTTGTTCTGTCGAGAGATTCTGGGTTCGATCCACTGGACGCGTTTTTAAATATTGCTACCAGCCGAGTCCAGGTCAACTACTTTTCTCGATTGAATTAAGGTTGCATGAAATATCAGTAGTTACTTACACATAATTGAATCACAAACCTTTTTAAATATTGCTCGTAGCCAGGGCCAAGTCCAGGTCAAGTAGTTCCGTCGAGAGATTCTGGGTTTGATCCAGTGGAGTCGCTTTTAAATATTGCTCCCTGCCGAGTGTGGGTCAAGAAGTTTTATTCATTGACTTAGGGCTGAATCCCAAATCTCCATTTTTCAAAGGATTTCAACGAGCAGATGGAACATAGCTTTGGATTTATCTTCATCTTCTCTTCTAAATGTCTACTTTTCCTCATTATTAAAAGCTCCATTCTCTTATACAAATTAATCTCAATGTCATCTGTCAAGATGAAACTTTGGCCAACAAGAAAACAAATCTTTGACACTTCAACACTTCTCTCACTTGATGGAGACTTCATAAAAATAAATCTCAACCTTCAGCACTTCACCCGCGTCCGCCATTTTCTTTTTGGAAGAATCACCACAAGAAACGAATGTCGGTAGCTTTTCTCAATGTCAATGCCGAACCATTACCTTGGAGGAATTCAGATCGGAGTTTTTTTTTTTTTTGCTTCACGAATGAAACCTAGAAAGGAAGAAGCGAGCAGACTATCGATACGCAAGTCTGGAAATGGCGAATGGAAAATACCCAAATATGGTAACGACGACAACATTCATTCTCTTGGTTGTCTCAGGAACTGCCAATTCAGAAGAATGTTGTATTCATCTTCAATTACACCGTCCAGTGGGCACGAAAAGAAGGGAAGATCAAGCTATAGAGTTATTGTTCATGCAAGCTCATTGAAGTAGGATATGTATGGAGTAGATGAATTAGAAGCAAGGCATCGCAATCCAGAGCTTTCGGGAAACCATCGCCCAGTAACTAAGTTTAAGCCGAATCCCACAGCGCTGGAAGCCCAAGCTCGAATCTGTACCGGGCCTACTCAGACGAGACCCCTCAATGAACAACAGGCATTTAAGGTTCTTGACACCATCCTGCAATCAGCGAGAGGAGAGCTTAGAAATGAAGAAGCAGTTTCAACGACACAACTTGGGGCATTCTTTGTTGGAATGACAGCATGAGCTAATGCTTTTCCTAGAGCTACACAATGGAGTGAGGGAGAAACACAAGCAATGGGACTGTGATAGTGGATTGTGAGGGCCAAGGGAGCATTATTAGCAACGTTCATACAATCTAGGCCAAGATAAACTCATAACTACATCCGTTCGATTCTTCTGCTGCATCTTTGAAGTGCGCTCAATGCAAAAATGGGTATTGATTTGACATAGAGAGAATCAAGGAGAACTGTCAGATACGTTAGGGTGGCAAGGAGAATTTTGGTGTTGTCTGAGCAACAGAAGTCAGAGAGACGTTGAGTAGAGTCGTTGGCAAAGGAACACTGACAACACTGTAAGAGTAGGTATTCGATGGGAATACCAAGCGTTACCCATTATCACGTAGAGAGCAGATTATTACGACTGAGCAGATTCAGAATGGCGGAGAGAGGTCAAAAATGGCGCTAGAGAAATCACGGGTTGCAGCGAAAATTTAGCTGAGAAAATATTCATGAAATGATCTGCAAATAAGGCCATAAAACAAATGGCTTAAATTAATTATGCAGGGCAGGAATACGCCTGCTCTGATACCATGTTAAACACACATGGACAACAAAGGAATCCAAAAGATAAAACATGAGAATACATCTTTTATTAACCACTAATATACATTTATAGTATATTGTTTGACTGTTGGGTTTCACATCCCAAGGTCTCTTGGACTTCTTTTTGTCTATTCGGCTTCCACACTAACCCATTGAGGATTAGGTGTCCAACATGAACAAGTATACAAAACATTTGATCCTGCTGGTTCCTCTCTCCCAACGTCAAGTGACCCTCATACCATCCCTTGGGTAAGGGCTTACAATTTGTATTACCATTTCTCATTCTTCCAGCGTACAAAAGTATTTTAAGATGTACAGGCTATCCAAGGAAACTAGACAAAGGCAATAGATTCTGGAAAATACACACTTTATTTATCGTACACAGACAAGATTTGAAAATACTCACAAATGTGTACAAGATTTGAAAATACTCACAAAAGCAATCAAAAATACAAGATTTGAAAATACTCAAATTTTGTTCTTATTTTGTATGCACACAAGATCAGTTTCCACACCAGACAAACACACAGTGCCTTCTCATAACCCATGTGCACGTACACATAGTGTGCATCACACACATACAATCACACACTGCGTACAACACCATGCAATACATGCACCTACACCTGACATACAACACATACACCTACACCTGGTGTACAACACAACACAAATAGGTATATAGAGTGCAGCACAATTAATGCATATGTCACGATACCATGACTACACAATGCACATACATAGTACTGCATGCGCGGAACACAACATGTACGACATGCACTCAATCCCACATGTACACGAGTACCACATGTACAAAGCACCACCTGCACAACGTGCGCACAACATCACATGTACACGATACCACCTGCACAACATGTACACAACACCACATGTACATTGCACCATGCGCACGACAAGTACGCGACACCACATGTACACAACGCTACATGCATGACATGTAAACAATACCACCTTCACACAACACCACTTGTACGACATGTACACAACACCACATGCACACAACACCATATGTACATAGCGCCACATGTACAACATGCACACAACACCACCTATACATAGCACTGCATATTCAATATGTACATAGCATCATCTATACACAACACTGCATATCCATCATGCACACAGTACAATATGTACACAACACCGCATATCCCACATTCAAACAACATTATCTATACCACCTTGTACATAATCATTGCATAACAACATGTACACACACTATATACATACAACACTGCATGCACACAACATCACATATGCAACATGTACAATATATACAACATATGCACAACAATAGTACCTCACATCCAAAAGCACACTGTCTCTACCAAGAAACCTTGCTTCCAGTGTCTTATTCATGCTTGTCCCAACATGACGCAGACCAAACTGCTTTCATTTCGCTGATGCATCCCTCAACGTTACTTGTCATAACATAAACATAGGCATGATACAAGAATATAATATAAATTCATATCGACATGATATTGACCTCATATATTTGTCATGACTACTCTTCCCAATTGATTCCTCGTAAGACTAAGAACCTCTTCATGTCATTTGCTTAGGTAAGCAATCATTCCTCCACAAGAACGATTCCTGATGACCCAGTCGGATAGTGACATAGATACATAGACACCTACATACATATAAATAAACATTAGCATAATACAATCATGATCCATGATGACCCTGTCAGATAACAACGTACATGCATACATATATGCATATAATCATTAGCATAAAGCAATCTTGATCTCAACATAAATACTAGATATCAAGGTCAAGGTTAAGGGGACTTCCTTTATTCATGCACAACATTAAGAACCACTGTTCCTAACTTAGTCAAGCCATTCGACATCTCAGGTCCATTTACTTTACCTTTTATGGTTACCTTCCTCGCGTTCGTACTGCCACCATCTGTTTACCACAATGGACCCAACCAATCCAACTGACTATCATAGTCTTACCTTCCATTGCACTTACTCATACACAAAGCTTCATATGGATTCTTACATTACCTTTTAGGTACCATACAACTCTCCCGAGCTCCATCAACTTTCCTCTTTCCCAAACAATTCCCAAGGCATTCAAAACATAAAAGGAAAGACAAGAAACAACCAAGAAGGAAACCATACACCACAACCCAAGAGGCATGTCCATGCACAAGACACAAACAAAACCACAATAAAGCACAACAAAGCACCAAAATACAAAAATCACAAGACTAGCAACAAACACCATGACTCAATCCCCATGGTTCCCAAGAAAAGCTCAACCCGAGCCTTCTTCAAAATTTCATGGCAATTTCTTTTGCCATGCAATCCCCTGCATCATACTACCATAAACACATAATTGTTGGTGTATATATAACATAAAAATACACCAATTACCTTGTCTTATTATGTCAAGCATGATGCCTTGTAGTTGAACACATTTGTGCCATGTCTCTAGGGACTCCAATTCCCTTGACAGATCTACTTTTAACTAGAAACTGGCTTATATACTTGTTAAATACATGTCCATGAATATAACACATATCCACATAATGTCATACGAGATCAAGGTTAAGAAGACTTCTTGCATACAAAACACTTAATCGTTTGGAATTAGGGTTTCCAAACATAGCCAAAGTAATTATTGCTCAATTCCTTTCTTTTACCCTTCTTACTTTGTTGCAATCGAGGCTTACTATGTACTGTCACATCACCCAACTATTAGTTATATAAGCGCATGAATTATTACCTTCTCATGATAATACTAGTCATGTTTCCTACAATTACTCACACATGTCAACCACATGTTCCAAATATCAAGACCACGTGTATATTAATTTTGAAATCAACCTTTACCAAGACTAACAATCATGTCATAGTCCATGGTCAATCTGTAGTCATTAGACATATTGCTACAAGTATCACCTACTTACACTAAAGTACATATCAACTGTATCCACACATATGTGTTAGTACAATAATCTTAAAACAAGATCACTGGAACACTTACTCATATTATGAAACTCATCAAACGTTCAATCCAACTTGCAAACATACCATGTTAAATAAATCAACTAGACGACATAATCAAACACTCAAACATCAAATAGATGATATAATCAAATAGTGAAGCACCAAGTATACTACATAAGCAACCTCATACGTTAATGTATTTTAGGGGAGGCTATCTTGTCTACACAATCAATTCTTGATTAGCACGATACAACTTCACAACATATCAACTCAAACCTAAATCATGTTATCCATAACAATAACTAACTAACATGTTCACATCATAAGCTCATAAGCATTTGTCGCTCATGCATAACAATCACATATGTACGACCATTCTAGATTAGTATAACACCACATCTCCAATATGTCATCGCATACCTGAATATTGTAACCATAACCATCTGCATAGGTCAAACCAGGTTAACACAATACATATAACATCAAGATCTTCAATGCAATGAACATAACCATCACACATATGTCCAATCCAAATTACAACGTCAAGATCTCAATGAGATAACTCTAATCATCAAGTTAATGGCATATAAAAAGAAGAAGCTATATTTCATGTTCATCAACAACATACAATCTAGTCATCGAGCTATCTAATGTAAAACAACAATAGCAATCCATACAACTACAGGTTACTATCATTCTTGATTATCCAACGCATGTGCCTATAACTACACTAATCAACTAACATCTATCATGAATGTAACCATAACATCAAAAGACATCTACATAAACCTAATGTATATAAAGCCAATACATATGACAATCCTTAACTTACATAGTTGAATGCCAAACATACAATACATGTATGATAATTTGATCTTGCCCCAAAGTCCATTGTTGCAACCTCGTTATGATGATCTGCATCTCTTGTTCTATCTCAGCCAACACATTAGCATCACAACAACCAATAGTACCATCATGACCTAAATTTGCATATAATGACTTCACAAGGCATGTTTGACCTACATTTCATGCATAACTATAACCAAGACCATGCATGCATGACAACTGCATATAGACATATAACACATGAGTACAAAACCATATACACATCATTCTAGCTAGAGTCCAGTCATTAATGCATGACCATATCAACACACACAAATCATGACCTCATCACGTGCATTTGATAATATGTGAACACAGACGTGCAAAACAATGCATAATCAACCATACACACATGAAGACAGATTCCATGAAAACACCTTCAACCTTCACATGGCGACATCGCTATAACCATGATCAACACCATGCAAATGAAACAAGTACATGGACTACACTCATAAGGAACACATATGAAACCAAAATGAAAGCATGATCAACACATAGCCCAAGGAGATCACAACTGTGCTTTGATACCACTCTATAACACCCTCATCCCACATCTACCCAAGCAACCGTCCAACTGGGGTCAACATGCGATGAGAGGCTACTATAATATGATTCAACCTCCTAGGTGACCTTGAGGAAATGGAATAGATTGAAACACAACACATAGACCTCTCTCAAGTGCTTTGGGACCCCCAGGAACTAATCCACCACTCCAGGTGCCCAAACCCTGAGTTAACCTAGCATTTAGATGAATTAAACCCAAAGTCGCTCCCATGACAAGGCATGCATGCGACTGTAACCCTATAGTCGCTCTCACAAGCTTTCCTACCAGCGACCAGAGACCCAAATTGTTAGTGCTATGCCAGTGACTTCAGGATTTGAGCCACTTTTCATGCCCAGAGCCCAGGTCACTCCCCATAATTGAAACATCTCTTCAAATCAGTAAAATAACATGGAAATGACAGTACTATAGCAAAAACTTGTTTAAGACCTTGACTGGACCACTACTAGCCATGATAAGAATTTCATCAAACATATCATGAATATGTAATATAGAGGTGTACATAATAGATCTGAGCATAGGGGTCTCATACTTATCTGAGATTCACCATGAAGCATTGTTTCCTTATCACTTTAACTGCCATTCCATCCATTAGGTCATAGATACATTGTTCATTCATTTACAAGTAAAAACATGATGAGAGCCATACATAGCTGCTACCATAAAACATATACATAACCAACATAATAGGGACAAAAATATCAATGAAATCACAACCATATACACCACATATAATCCATCATAATACTCATAGAAATACTAGGAGAAATAACCTTTCATTAATGATGCAAAACCCAAACTTGGGATGGGACTTCTATGTTCCACATGACTGTAGAATGGCTGAGCCAAATTTCTCTTCATCCATTCACCCCTGTGCCATATTGCAAGCATGAATGTGGGATCTCATAGAACACATCAATCAAAACTCATCTAGGGCTTCCAAAGGCCATCCACCTCAACCCATCAAACAATGATTCCACCTCAAGGTAGGACATCACCAAAACCATCATTCGATCAGTCTCTATCCCAACCTTCTAGGGCTCCAAAGTGTTTGTTCCAACTTGACTCCCAGGAATAGTAACTCAACCCACAGCTGTCATCGGGCTCTAGAGCGTTTGTCCAACCAAGGCTTCTAGGACTAGTAACTCAACCCACAACTCCTGCCGGGCTTCCATAGCATTTTTCCAACCAAGCCTTCTAGGACTAGTAACTCAACCCACCAAGGGCTTCCACAGCGTTTGTCCAATCAAGGCTTCCAGGACTAATAGCTCAACCCAAGTTGTTATAGAGCTTCTAGAGCATTTGTCCAAACAGGGCTTTCATGAGTAGTAACTCAACGCAAGCCATTACAGGGCTTCCAGAGTGTTTGACCAACTAAGGCTTCCAGGAACTAATAACTCAACTCAAGCTAAGGAAACATGAGAACCAACCAAAACAAAACAAGGAAATAAACCCACAATCTCCATGGCTATCCAGGAAATGGAAAAGCTAGGCAATCCACTGCTAATCTAGGTAATCCTCCATGCCAATGACAAAGCACAACCAAGAAACCACATGCATGCCAAAACTAGTGACAAAAACAAACATGCAAATTGGTACCTGCAAGCAAATCTGATGTAGTTGTTGATCATGATGCCTCCTTGCAATTTCCTACCCTTCCTTTTCCTTCTTGCTCCAAAAATCCAAGTATGCCACACCCACCAAGAGTGCTCCAAGAAAACTCTAAATCTCCAAGAATATGAGAGAGAGAGAGAGAATAATGAGAGAGCTCCAAAACTGAACTAGTAAAAGGTTACCAACTTATCCTCATAAGACTTTTTATGAATGAGGCATTTATTTTCTTCATTTTCCATTATTTTCCTTCACTTTCCTCCTCACATGCAACCCATGACCTTTCACCTCCTTTTTCTCCTAATTCCTTTATTTTCACAAATAAAGTGCCAATAAATGCCTCATGCCTTTCCAAAGCCTTTGCCATTGCCTTAGCCATAATAAACTGAATCAACACCCATTAGGATGTTTCCCCCACCATTCATCTTGGAATATGTGTCCCATCATCCATGGTATTTATATATTTTTACATGGAATTTTCACCAAGGTTGTTACACATTTACTTACAACTATCATAATTATTAACATATTTATTTACATCTTAAAATAATGGTGCGCAATATCACCCCTGGTGGACCACTTTGTATGTGGTTCTCCTGTCACAAAAATGGCCTCTGCGTGGCCGATCATGACAATATTTTAGGATTTAAAACATTTCATCCTCATGTACACATCTTATAATGATCAAATATGTCCCAATACGAAAAATATCTTCGTCTATCCAAGAGTAATTAGCACTAAGTTTCACAATCGACTGCTTTTCATGTGAGGATAAATGTTGTGGAAACCTCCTTGTAGCCAAGTAATTTGTTTTGTCTGCAAACCAAGGAGCGTAAGCAGAGACAACAAATCTATGTTTGTTAGGGAAGCTATCATCAATAGGACAAGTTTCATTACTATTGAAAATTTGAGAAAGACAATCTACAACTAAGTTCTCTTAACCAAGTCTATCCATGATGGTGATGTTGAATAACTACAGTAGCAACATCCATCTCATAATTCTTCCATTAGTAATAAGTTTATTCATTAGAAATTTAATGGTCTAATGATCTGTGTGTGAAAACTTAATAGCATGTGATATAATGTCTAAATTTATTTATAGCAAGAACAATGGCTAAAAATTCTTTCTCAGTGACTGTGTAGTTGAGTATCGTTGGTGCTAAGTTATTCCTAGCCAAATAAATTGCATAGGATGCTGCATTTTCTTTCTTTGCTAAAACAACCTGCAAAGCTATGTTTGAAACGTCTGTACAAATATGAAAAGAAAGGGACCAGTTTGGTCCCCTCAACACTGGTGTTGTAGACACTTTCACTTTCAAAGTCTAAAAATATTTTTGGCATTGTGAGTCCCATAAGAAGTCTACATCTTTACCTAACAATTTGTAATGGGTGCAACTGTCTTTGCAAAATTTTCCATAAACCATCTATAGTATCCTGCATGGTCGAGGAAGCTCTTTACTTCCTCTTGAGAGCATGATACTGGGAGATCCATGATAACTTCAATTTTGGTAGGATCCACTTTAATATCTGCAAAAGAAACATGGTGCCCTAGGATAATTCCTTCTATCATTATCATTTGACATTTTATATTACTTAGGGCAAGATGAGATTCTCTACAATGGATTATCACTTTCTCAAGACTGTCTAATGCTTCGTTGAAAGTGTTACCATAGGTCGAAAATTCATCCATGTATATCTCAACACATTCATGGATCATGTCGGAAAAAATTCCCAACACTGCATGTTGGAAGGTTGCAGGGGCGTTACATAGCCCAAATGGCAGAACCCTATACGCGAATGTCCCCCAACGACATGTAAAAGTGGTTTTTTCTTGGTCCTCTAGTATGATTTGGATTTGATTGTGTACACTAAAACCATCCAAGAAGGATAAGTATTGTTTTCCTGCTAAATTGTCGAGTACTTGATCAATAAAGGGGAGTGGGAAATCATCTTTTAATGTGGCCTAGTTCAATTCTAAGTAATTTACGCAAATTCTCCATTTACTAGCTTTCTTAGGTACGTCAATAAGTTAGATATGAAGTTTGCATCTAGTAGTTGTTGTAGCTATTTTTTCATAATGTCCTTCAAGGTAGGGTTCAGTTTGCATTGGGGCTGCCTGACTGGTCATTCTACTATAAATATATGTGATGTATGCATGTGCTAGGAGGAATGCCATGCACGTCCTGTTATTCCCATGCAACAACCTCTAATTACTCTTTTAGGACTTGAGTCAATTATTCTTGTTGATTTTGACTGAGATTAGGGTTGATATTCAAAGTTTTTTCGAAGATTATTTCAACAAGGACATTGTAAGAATCTAACTCTTCACTATGGTTGATAAGGGGTAGATCAAAGAAATTGCCAAGTTGTAATTTTCCTGAAAAATCAACACTAAAAATATGATCAAAATAGAAGAAAATCCAGATGGATGAGTACATTAGGTTATGGAAAGAAACAGATCCAATAGGTTATTTTTTGTGGGCTTTCTCAATTCTCTAGTCAAGAGAGGGTGTATTGTCTCCTCTTCCTCATAGGTATATCTCTCCCAAGGGGATCCTTCTGCTATGGTCTTCACTGGTGGATATAGAATCAATTTTTTCATGGCCATCCCATTAGATATGGTCATCTTTCTAGATCTACAACTAATAAAAGCATCAGTTGTGGCCAGCCATATCTCCTAAGGATCACTGGGTGACCTTCCATGGTGTTGGGTAAGATTACCAAAAAATCCATGGGATATTCACATGAATCCAAAATTACAATGATATCATCCAAGACTCCCATGGGTTGAACTTTAGATCTACTTGCGAGTTATAATATAATTGGAGTAGGTCAAAGCTTTGCAACTATCATAGTTCCATTATTGGGACAATCACAATATTGATGGAAAACCTAAATCAATAATAGTATTAGCTATAGAAACATTGTTGATAAAGATGGTAACCACATGATTTCCAAGGTCCACATATTTCTCCATCATGATATTTTCATAGATTTAAGTCAGCTAACTATCCCACCACTTCAATGGTAAGAGGCTCCTTGTGTTTTTTTCCTAGTTTCATAAGACATAATTACCCAATATTTTTGGCGTATATTAGAACATATTTTATTTCCTGCAACAAGGGAATTTCGACAGAGACATTTTTCAACGCTTCTTCTAGATTGAATTATGGTTGGGCAGGAGGTTTTTCTATGGCTAATCTCTTCGGATAAGGAGGATTTTTGGGTTGTTGTGTATATGGAATAGAGCTTTGAGGATTTGGTTCCCGAGGTTGCTGCAATTGTGAAGTAGAAGGTGTATGTGTAACATGAGTAATTATTTCCTCAGGCCGATTGTCATTGGTTTTTTTTTATCAAAATTCCGCTCCTCCTCAATTTCTTCCTCAATGACAATGCTAGAATCTTTTGGTTTTAAGACCTTTCCTAACCTAAGATGAATGTCTTGTATTGGCACTAGGGTGACCAAATAGGTGGGAAAGTCTGCAAATCTACATTAAGTATATGATGAATTGCCCTATTATTGGGGTTAGGCATGATTCATATAGGCAATTGGGTTGATCTTGGGGAATTTTGTGCCGCAATAAATTGTGGCAGTCGAGGAATAACTAGTTGTGGTGTATTGGTTTGTGATTGTAGGAGTGGATATTTCTATGGTAAGGGTGGAGTATATTGTGGATACCAGGGGTAGGTTGGTTAAGGCATAGGGACTTATTGTGAGGGTGCATTTTCATAGGTGTGCCTCTCCAATTTTGCTACCATGGCTGAGTTTGCATTTATTGTTGAGGCCAAGCAAGCTACCAAGGCATTTTCATATTAGGTTGTTGAGAAAATGAATTATAAAATGAAGGATATTGAAAAGGAAGTTCTTGGGACATACATTGCATCCTTAGTTGCCATGACCTTCTTTATGCTGGTTGGAAGAATGGTTTAGACTGTCTGTTTCCTCCTCTATAAATTGCTTAGAGCCTTGGAAATTAGGGGTAGCTTTTGGTGTCATGATAATCTACATAAATGCCACAAAACCACACATAATTTAGTGGATAATCCTTAGGAGAATGCTTCTTTCTACATTGATGACAAATAACAAATGTTGCATTTTTCTCTTCTTGTTTTTTTTCTTAAGTTTCAGCGTATCCAATTGTGAATTGAGGGTCGCAGGGATCTCTGTTGTAAATTATTCAAGCAATTTTCCTAGTTTCATTTTGGTTATTCCCCCCAAGGCACGTTTAACTACCCTTGAAAACACATCTCTTATGCCTTTGTCAGTCTTAGTTGTGCTCCTTGAATATTTCTTGCATAAATCACAAATATCAGCAAATGACATTTGAGATATATCACCAACACCCACAGGGTTAATAACATCTACATATTCTTCTAATAATGCTTTCAAAAAAATGGTCCTGCAAGTCTCATTACTAATTCAAGTTGGTCTTTTGGAGAATGTATAAAATTAATTCAATGAAATCCTAAAGATTGTCATTTGGTTGTTGTTGCATTTGAAAATGTCACTATGAGAATCTCTAGTCGTACGATATGATGAGATCAGTAGTTTGGGAGGTACTCCAAACCCTAGGTTACAGGGTTGTGGAGGAATTGGCACCAAAAAAGGGCCTTGTGGGCTAAGAACCCATGATGTGGGATTTTCACCCAAGCTTGTTAGTATGAAACCAAGATGAATATTTATGATTTGACACTTGGAGATTTTAGGCACCCTTAATGGAGCAAGGGGATACAAAGAACACCAAGAGATGATTTATAGTTTGTGAGATATTAATTTTTGTATGTTTCATGTGGAGTAATTGTCCTAAAGTTCAAGTCAGCCTTAAGCATTGGGCATTGCCCAAGAAAGCATATAAATATGGAGAGGAGGAGCCTCATTTGAGTATCCAATCATCACACCTCTTTCTCATGTGAATGAAAGAAAAAGAGGTTGAGTACTTATGAGGTAGCCACAACCCTAGAAGCTCAACAAAGGAGGAGATCAAGTCTGGTCGTGGTTCGATTTTGGTGATTGTTTGGGCTATGGTTGGGCTAGTACAGGCAACGAAGAAGAGGAGACTAGGTTAAGACCTTTGAGGGAAATTATGGGTATAAAATCAGTGGTAATACCTCACTGTATCAGGCCGAAAAGTTTTTTGATTGCAGGTGGATGAAAAGTTTAGTTTTTGGGAGGTCGAGCAACCTTGTAGGCCTTCCAAGACTAGATGCATTCTTCTACGACAAGAGCACGTGAAAAGGAGGGTTTTAGTTGTGAGAGTTTTGTGTTTTGTGCAGAGATAGGATGCCCTAGATAGGTTTAATTTTTGTAGATAATTCTTGCTTAGATCCAAGGTTTTTTAGAGAGAAGAAGTGGACGTCTTCGAGGAGGAAGGGTGCAGGATTGAGGTCCAGATTTGGACAGTTGGATTGGGCATATTGTGGCTAATTGGAGGGCAACAAATAGGTGTCCAAAGGGCACCTCGAGTGTAGACCTGTGAAGGACTATTAGATTTTATAAGAGAGGAAAAAAGTTTGGCTCAAGGGTTTTTTCTTTGAAGGGATAAAGGGCAACCAAGGGAGTAATTCGATTAACCCTAAGTTGACTATTGGAAAATAAATTTTGACAGTCATATTGGGAAACCTCCATGCCCTAAGTTTCTATTTATTGGAGAAACACAGGAAGGCAATAGAGGGAAGAAGTCCCAAAGAGTTGAGGAGTAACAGTGGGAAATTTAGGAGTTATTCACAAACGGAGTTGTGAAAAAATCACAAGAAGACCCTATGTGTTAATTCGTTGATGGACTAATGATCAACTAGAGGGAATATCAATGAGCCATGTTTAGTGATGTAAAGGAGAAAGATTCATTAATAGAGAAGGATTGGTGTTGTTGCAGATTGGAAGCCAAAGGGTTGATAATGTGTTCGAGACATGTGGACTCAAAGGGCTACGGAGCACTAAATCAACAAGTAGGTCAATTATTTTCTTTTTCATGGTAGATTGGTTGTCAAAGGACTGACACCAAACCCTAGTTTGTATTCTTGTATCAGTGATTGTAAGGGCCATGATCTCTGATATGGGAGCCCTAGACAAATGCATTATAGATTGATAATATAATGAAGTTGGGTTGTTGAAAAATTGTAAAAAGTTGTCTATTTATGCACTAGTTGATTTACTACAGGTCAAAGATTCTAAGAACCTAACCTTCCCTAACCTAGATTCTCCAATGTTGTGGAAAAACAACATGGTAGTCTTGATATTATTTAAGGAAAATGGATTTCATTTGATCCTAGGATCTGATAGTGAATTCTCGAAGTCCAATAAACCATCTAAGGGCAAAGTTTTTTAGTGTGGTAGGGAACAATTTTAGTTTTTGGGCATCATCTAAGTAGTTATAACTTCAACATAGAATGTCAAACTCAAAGAGGAAATCATTTGGATCTTATGTAGCCATACCTCTGAAATTAGGCAACACTGGTGGAGGTATGTTTTTCATGGTGACATTCAGTGCCTGATCCAAGATGGGAAACCCAAAAGTAGTTTCTCCTACATCTTTATTTTGACCATCAACTCTATGCTCTTCGTCCTCCATGTCACCGAATAAAATAAACTCGAGCAATATTGGTGAGAAATTTGGCTAAGTGATTGGGTTAAGGGGAATGTTTTAACTATATTTAATGAATATTTCTAGTATGTCCTCCACAACAAGTGTCTCAATGTGTGAGATCACCACATTTTGAGGTATCTTAAGGAACCTGCTAGTACCTTCAAGATTGATATCTTGTTTCAACACTGGGACAACTTGATTATTTTCAAATTTACCTTTTCCTTTTTCAACGGTAGTTTCAGAGTGTGGAGTCAAAAATTTAGCAATCAATTGAGGTACAAGACTTTTCTCCCTTTTATTACTACCTATGTGCTATTCAACTGGGTTAGTAGGCAGAGTTTTATTGTCAACAAACAAATTAGGGGGAATTTCAGACTTAAGGAACCTACCTTTACTATCCCTAGGTCTCACCATTAGTCAACCACATGTCAAAGAGGGTTTGGAATGACCCACTAAAGTGGATTCGACAGGATAGGTCCTCTTTTAATGCTTCTGAAATGGAGGCATCTTTGTGTATCATTGTCTTCCCTCCACCAATATGAATAGTGATTGGGAAAAACAAACAAACTAAAAGGCTAAGTTTTGATTGTTTGCCTTTCAACGATTCTCGACAATGACTCCAAAATGTTTTGACAAATTAACGAACTATGAAAGTTTCATGTGTCAACCGGTTCATAGAAATTATGCATTGTTGGGCATGATGAGTGCAGGTAAAGGACATAAATCTAAAACTAGTAAACTAAGGCTAAAACTACCCTACAAACTTCTCAAATCAAATGTCTATAGCTACCACTTAAAATTAGAACAATAAAGTAAATCGGATGACTTTGAAGTAATCCCTCTCTGTTTTGATTTCCCACTTCAAACGTTGGGTCCCTATAATACTAGTGATTACCCCATTACTATTGTAGTTATACCCCTTATTTATATTGTTGTGCCCTTATTACCCCATATTGTTATTCTGTGCCCCATAGAATCCCTCTATTGTTATTTTTGTGGCTTTATATTATTATTGTTAGGTCGGCTGGATTATATTGTGACTCCATAGACTCCTATATATAGAAAGGAGGTTTTGTCATTTGAATCATCCAAGAATTGTTCATTTATGTAATGTAAAGGAGGTTGCCCCCTCGAAGAGGCTAAATTCTAAGGCGTTGATCTATCTTTTCTTGAGTTGGTTTCATAACATTTGGTATCAAAGCTTTGGATTCTAGGGTTTCGCTGCTCCAAACAGGTCATCGTGGCATTTTTGCTATAACTTTTTTTTTTTTTTTTTTGTGACGTTTCAGAAGTCGCAAAAAAAACCCATTTGAGAAGAAATCGCGCTGAACCTTGGGTCCGAATTTCAGATATTTGCGCGTGATATTTGCGGAGATATGATCTGAGGAAGTTGGTCTTTTTGCAGACTCCTGAATTACATTCAAAATAGGTGACCTGGGGAAAATCCTCATAACTTTCTCTCTGGGGATCGGCTTGAAATTTCGTAAGAAGCTACAAAAAGAGGACGGACTGTAGTTTCTTGTATGTGTGTTTCAGATCCAAAGGTTGAAATAGTTACTCGTGGCACGTCGTACAAGTTAGCTCTACTGAACTAGTCTAAAAGAAAGTCACTGTGGGAGATTTCACATAACTCTTCCTTGGAGAATCCAATTTGGGTCAGACTTGTGGCATTGTAAAGAGGACACAGAGAGCTACTATAGCTCACAAATTCAGAACTAGATGATTGGAAAGTACAGAGATACATCAGAGGCAATATCGAGCTCCTACAAAGTGAAAAAAGGTGTGTAGATTTTCTTAAATTTTTGCTTAAGCTTGGTTTGAAAATTTATTTTGAAGGAATTCAAAGGGCATAGTAGAGCATTATTATCGGTAACTGATGCCCCGAGGAAAGAAAATGCAAACACCTAGTAAGGAACCTGAAAGCTCTAGCATGACTCATGAAGAAGAGGAAGAAATGCAATATGATATATCAAAATTACAAGACCAAGTGCAACAACTGTCACTTGCACAAAAAGGAACAGAATCTAAGATGGATGGTTTAAAGAAAGATGTAGAAGCTAAGATGGATGGTTTAAAGAAAGGTGTAGAAGCTAATATGGACTGTTTAAAGAAAGGCGTAGAAGCTAAGATGATTGACGTGGAAGCTAAGATGGATGATTTGAAGATAGATTTGAAGACAGACATGGACGAATTGAAGATAAATATGAATAAGTTGCTACAAGAAATGGTCCCTAAGGGTGAAAGGGTACTAAAGGAAACTCATGATGAGAACAAAAGAAATTTTAATCATGATTCCATAGACGCTAATGTTGGATTGAAGAATCACCATATTCCAAAAATCGATATGAGGATGTTTAATGGCAAGGATCCTGCCACATGGATATTACAGATGGAGCAATTCTTCGATCTCAATAATGTGCAAAACGCACAAAAGGTACGTATGGCAACTGTATATTTGGAACCAAATCAATTTGTATGGTATCAATGGCTTTGTTCTCGTAAACAATTTATCACTTCGGCAATTTTTACGGAAGAATTAATAGCACATTATGAGGATACAAAAAGCAACACTTTTTTTAGCCAATTGATAAGTCTCAAACAAAAGGGTTCAATAATGGAGCACATTGAGGAGTTCCAAAAATTGAACATAAGGGTAAAATATATTCCAGAGGAGCATAGGATTGATGTGTTCATAGGGTCTTTAAAGGATAATATCCAACATGATGTCCACCTTTGGGAACTTGATTCATTAGAGAAGGCATTCAGGTTAGCAAGAAAAATGGAAAGCAAAATTATGGCAACTAGGAAGAATACCACTCACAACTATAAAGACAGAAGTGTTGTTGCCCCTAGTCTTCCACAACCTACAAGGTTGACACCACAACAATTGGAATAAAAAAGAGCAAAAGGGCTTTGTTACAGTTGTGATAGCAAATACACAAAAGGTCATAAGTGTGCTGAGAAGAAATTATTCTACATAGATTGTGAAGAGGAAGAAGAAAAGGAGCAAGAAAGGTCAAAAGAAGAGGATATACTCCAGGAACAAAGCCTAGATGAAGAACAAATAAATCCAACCATATCTTGTAATGCATTGGCGGGAATTACCACTCCTTAAACCATCAAGATAGAAGGACAAATCAAGAAGAAAAAGGTAATAGTGTTGATTGATTCAGGAAGCACCCACAATTTTATTCATTGTAGGGTAGCAAAAGAATTGAATTGCTTCCTATATCCAGCACCAGAGTGTCAAGTGATGGTTGCAAATGGAGGAACAATAAATTGCTCTGGAAAGTGCCATAATATCAAGCTATCCATGGGAGAATATGTATTGACTAGCCCAATGCTTTCCATTCCAATGGGAGGTGCTGATGTTGTACTAGGAGTCCAATGGCTACAATCCTTGGGTACAATAGCTTTTAATTTTCAAGAACTTTTCATCAAATTTTCTACGGAAGGAAAGGAAGTTGAATTAAGGGGTATTGCAGGGAAACCAGGAAAGATAATAAGCTCTAATGGCATGACTAAGCTTCTTAAAAAGGAGCAAAGAGGTGTAATTGCACAATTATGTTCGCTAGATGTTTCCACATTGGAATCATCTATTTCTCCAGATCTCCAAAAAGTCCTGGACAATCATTCCAAGGTATTTGAGACTCCCAAAGGTCTCCCACCTATGCGTGATCATGATCATGCTATTCATCTGATTCCAGGAAGTGTTCCTCCAAACATCAGGCCGTACAGATATCCCTATGCCCAAAAAAGTGAAATTGAACGTATGGTTGCAGAAATGCTAGAGGCTGGTATAATTCAACCAAGTGAAAGTTCTTTCTCAGCTCCAGTAGTATTGGTGCACAAGAAGGATGGATCATGTCGCATGTGTCTGGATTATAGGGAGCTCAACAAGCTCACTATTAAAGATAAGTTCCCCATTCCTGTCATTGATGAATTACTGGATGAATTGCATGGATCAATTTACTTCACCAAGTTGGATCTTCGTTCAGGATATCATCAAATCAAAATGAAGATTGAAGACATTCCGAAAACGACATTTAGAACTCATGAGGGTCATTATGAATTTTTGGTCATGCCTTTTGGCCTTACAAATGCACCTTCAACATTTCAAGGTTTGATGAATTCAATTTTCAAACCATTCCTTAGAAAATTTGTGTTAGTATTTTTTGATGATATACTAATCTACAACAAGTCTTGGAAGGATCATGTTGAACATGTTGACAGGGTGCTACAACTATTGGAGGAGAAACAATTATATGCAAAAAGATCCAAATGTTTCTTTGGAGTCCAGGAGGTGGAATATTTGGGTCATATTGTATCTCATGAAGGAGTTAAGGTAGACCCTAGCAAAATTAAAGCCATTAAGGAATGGAAAATCCCCACATCCATAAAGCATCTGCGAGGATTTCTTGGGTTGACAGGGTATTATCGCAAGTTTGTTAAGAATTATGGGAGAATAGCAGCACCTCTAACAACATTATTGAAGAAAGATTCATTTTCATGGACTCCGGAAGCAAAAAAGGCCTTTGAACATCTTAAAGAGGCAATGTGCCAAGCACCAGTCTTAGCTACACCGGACTTCACAAAAACCTTTATTGTGGAATGTGATGCTTCAGGAAATGGAATTGGTGCTGTTCTAATGCAAGATGAAAGACCCATTGCTTTTGAAAGTCGTCCAATCAAGGGAAAGTTTTTAAGCAAAGCTATTTATGAAAAGGAAATGTTGGCAATACTCCATGCACTTAAGAAATGGCGACCCTACCTAATGGGAAGACACTTCAAGGTAAAAACGGATCATGATAGCCTTAAATAATTTTTAGAACAAAGATTATCCTCTGAAGAGCAACAAAAGTGGGTCACAAAGATGTTGGGTTATGACTTTGAAATCATCTACAAAAAAGGGAAGCAAAATGTGGTGGCAGATGCACTCTCAAGAAAGGATGAGGATGTGGAAGCATTGTTGTGTGCCATTTCTATTATCCAACCAGATTGGATAAACGAAGCAAGGGAGGAATGGAAGAATGACAAAGAAGTGTGTGCACTTATTCGAAAGCTACAACAAGATTCCAGTAGTTCTGATACATTTAGCTGGAAAAATGATTCGTTATGGTACAAAGATCGCTTATACCTCTGTAAGAATTCCCAGCTAAAACAAAAGATTCTTATGGAATTGCACACTTCTCCCTTAGGAGGGCACTCAAGATTTTTAAAAACTTACCACAGGGTTAAGAAGGAATTTTTTTGGGATGGCCTTAAATCAGATATTCAAAAGTTTGTGGCGGAATGTTTGGTTTACCAACAAAATAAAGTTGAAACAATTAAGACACCGGGTCTATTACAACCTTTATCCATTACAAGCCAACGTTGGGAGGAGGTTTCAATGGATTTTATCACAGGTTTACCCAAGTCTGAGGGAAAGAGTGTCATCATGGTGGTAGTTGATAGACTTACCAAGTACGCACACTTTTGTGCATTATCACATCCATTTAAAGCCAGTACAGTTTCTACTGCATTTATGGAAACAATTCAAAAGCTACATGGAAACCCAAAGATTATTGTAAGTGACAGAGATCCCATTTTCACTGGAAATTTTTGGACAGAATTATTTTCTTGTCTTGGTACTCAGTTAGCTCATAGCTCATCTTATCATCCTCAATCTGATGGGCAAACTGAGATAGTAAACAAATGTTTGGAAGGATATCTTCGTTGCTTTGTATCTGATAAACAGACACAATGAGTCAAATGGTTGCCTCTGGCTGAATGGTGGTATAACATTTCCTTCCATACAGCAACAAAAATGACCCCATTTATGGCACTTTATGGGTATCAACGACCATCCATCACATCATATTTAAGAGAAAATTCTAAGGTTCAGGCAGTGGAACATCACATCGAACATCAACAACAAGTCCCCCAACTCTTAAAGGATAACCTCGTGTTGGCACAAAATAGAATGAAACAGTAGGCAGATCAACATCGCAGTGAAAGAAGTTTTGATGTAGGTGATTGGGTATTCCTACGGCTACAACCATATAAGCAAATGTCCCTAAAGCAAGCTAAGAAGGATAATAAATTATCACCAAAGTATTATGGTCCGTACAAAGTGTTGCAAAAGATTGGTACTATGGCATACAAATTGGAGCTTCCTGCAGCTTCTCGATTGCACCCAGTTTTCCATGTTTCATGTTTAAAGAAGGTTATAGGCGACAAGCTCCCAATTCAAACAATATTGCCAGAACTTGACGAGGAAGGAAAAATTATATTGGAACCGGAAGCAGTCACAGAAACAAGAACTCGACAGCTACGAAATCGATCAATTTCAGAGTATCTTATCAAGTGGAAGAAATTATCCGCTGAAGATTCCACATGGGAGGATGAGAATTTTATGCAGAAGTATCCAAAAATACTCAAGCGTTGAGGACAACACTTTTTTGAAGGAGAGGGGCATGTTGGGTCCCTATAATACTAGTGATTACCCCATTACTATTGTAGTTATACCCCTTATTTATATTGTTGTGCCCCTATTACCCCCATATTGTTATTTCTGTGCCCCATAGAATCCCTCTATTGTTATTTTTGTGGCTTTATATTATTATTGTTAGGTCGGCTGGATTATATTGTGACTCCATAGACTCCTATATATAGAAAGGAGGTTTTGTCATTTGAATCATCCAAGAATTGTTCATTTATGTAATGTAAAGGAGGTTGCCCCCTCGAAGAGGCTAAATTCTAAGGCGTTGATCTATCTTTTCTTGAGCTGGTTTCATAACATCAAACCTTAAGATAAAACTTTCACTGGGTAGTGTTCACTCTTTCCATTAAAAAGGGTTAAATACAATGTAGGGATGAAGAGTAAAACGAGATCTATCCTAAAAGGAAATAGAATACTCAAGTTTCCACTAAAACTGTTCTTTAGATGACTGTTATAGGACTATTCAAAGCCTGTATAGATGAAATAGACCTAACAATATATATATATATATATATATATATATATATGAACAATATATACTTGTTAATCCTCTATTGGATCTTATATATATAGTGAGCAAATTTATGTGGGGGGAGGGCGGTGCTCTACATTGTTGCACTCAGAGACACTATCTTAGTGCAAAGATATCTTTGCCAGGGTTTTGCCTCTAACTGCCTACACATTCAATCACACTTAGGAATTTAGTATTGCTTAAGGTATTTCTTCTTCTAGGTCAACCTGTTAGGTCCGTATAATACTAGTGTAGCCCCCTTATTGTTATTGTCACTGTAGCCACCTTATTGTTATTGTTGTGCCCCATAGAAGCCCATTATTGTTATTATTGTGCCCTTACATTATTATTGTTATGTAGGATCTGATTATATTGCGACCCCTTAGAATCCTATATATACAAGGGAGATATTGTCATTTGTATCATCCAAGAATTGTTCATTTATGTAATGTAAAGGAGGTTTCCTCCTCAAAGAGGATAATTTTAAGTCGTTGATCTATCTATTTGTGAGTTTGATGCATAACATTTGGTATTGATCAATTTCAGAGTATCTCATTAAGTGGAAGACCTTACCCACTGAAGATTCCACATGGGAGGATGAGAATTTTATACAGAAGCATCCAGAACTCCTCAAACATTCACGATAACACTTTTTTGAAGGAGATGGGCATGCTAGGTCCCTATAATACTAATGCAGCGCCCTTAATGTTATCATTGTGCCCATATAACCCCCATATTGTTATTGTTGTGCCCCATAGAAGCCCATTATTGTTATTATTGTGCCCTTACATTATTATTGTTATGTAAGCTTTGATTATATTGTGACCCCTTAGACTCCTATATATACAACAGAGGTATTGTCATTTGTATCATCCAAGAATTGTTCATTTATGTAATGTAAAGGAGGCTTCCCCCTCGAAGAGGATATTTTTTAAGTCGTTGATCTATCAATTTGTGAGTTGGATGCATAACATTTGGTATCGATCAATTTCAGAGTAGCTCATTAAGTGGAAGAACTTAACCACCGAAGATTCCACATGGGAGGATGAGAATTTTATACAGAAGCATCCATAATTACTCAAGCATTCAGGACAACACTTTTTTGAAGGAGAGGGGCATGTTAGGTCCCTATAATACTAGTGTAGCCCCCTTATTGTTATTGTTGTGTCCATGTAACCCCCATATTGTTATTGTTGTGCCCCATAGAAGCCCATTATTGTTATTGTTGTGCCCTTACATTATTATTGTTATGTAGGTTCTAATTATATTGTGACCCCTTAGACTCCTATATATACAAAGGAGGTATTGTCATTTGTATCATCCAAGAATTGTTCATTTATGTAATGTAAAGGAGGTTTCCCCCTCGAAGAGGATAATTTTTAAGTCGTTGATCTATCTATTTGTGAGCTGGTTGCATATATATAGTAAGCAAAGTTATGGTGGGGGAGGGGGGCGCTTTGCATTGTTGCACTTAGAGACACTATCTCAGTGAAAAGTTGTCTTTGTTAGGGTTTTTCCTCTAATTTACTACACATTCAATCACACCTGGAAATTCTAGTAATGCTTAAGGCTTTTCTTCTTCTAGGTCAACCTCACAACTGTTATTGAGAGACAATGTTCAAAGCAGATCTAGTACTAGTGTTGGTAATAGTTTTGTCCCTTGGTTTGTTTCCTTTAATGACAAGGTTCTCATCAATTTAAAGTAAAACCACTTTCAAACTTCAAACCACTCTTATTCATATGCATCCAAAGTTTTTCAATAGAAATGCAGTCAATCAAATCATAAACTTATCTTTCGAGTGAATAAGAGACTAAAGTGTAATATAGATTTTCACTAGTGGAAGGATGCAATAACCTAACTATGCAAAGGAGAAAACTTCAACAAGAAACCAATCACTAACTAACATTCATAAAGAAATTAGTGATTTAAGAGACCATTTTCACCTTCAAGGTATTCACTATAGCTTCACTACACATGCAAATGTAGTTCAATGTGGAGTGATATAACTCGCTATGTATAAATGAACCACAATATAACTCAATATATGAAGCCATTGTGCAATATATTTTACCATGTAAGTGAGAAATCACACGGCATCAATGTATTTATGAAATGAATCCTTGTTTGTCAATGTGACTCGATGTTCATGCTAGAAACCATTTTGTAATGATATAGTTTACTGTGTTTACAAGGAGGTTGTTACAATGCAACAATGCTTTCTACTATCCCTCAACCATTCAAATAAAGGATATACCCTTTTATATTCAATAGTCCTTCAATACTCCAATAGCCTAATAAATAAAATCAGATACCATGGGGGAATTCCAATTTACTCGTATGTTTTGCCCTGGATCACATGTAATAGATCATAGCTCTATGGAGGAAATCAAGTTCACTTATGGATAAATGCTGAGGCATTCAAAATATGGTCAATACATGTTGTTTAGAAATAAGAATGATACAAATAGATGTATGTGTGAATAAGCATGCACTATGGAGAATAAGACTGATGCATAATACAAAAACCAAGTTATATAAAAGCCATATTGTGACCTCCAATATGTTTTTAATCAAAGATACAAATACTTCTATGTAAATGCTCAAGAGAATTGTGCTAAATCTGAAGTAAAGAAGGATATATAAAATATAAGACTAAGGAAAGAAAGGGAGAGTGCTATGTTCCCTTTATGTTAATCCTTGAGTGATGATTTTGCAAGCAATCACACTCTTCAATGAGGGTTTCTATTATTCAAACCAAATCACAAGATTGCTAATCATCCATACACAATAACAAGTACTAAGTATTGTGTTAATGTATATATAGGGGTCCTACCATAACAATGCTTAATCTATGCTAGAGTCATAAGATTGCTAATGATTCCAACAAGATTACTTTATTCAAGAAAAATTAAAAAACTATTAAGTACTATATAGATAAGTTCCCATTCCAAGAAAATACTTAATTTGAATTATAACCAACAAGATCTCGTCATAAAATCACAATAAAACAAGCTGAAATGAAATAAGGATACACAAGCTCTTGTTGATCTGAATTTCTTGGCACTTGTCAGTACAGGTCGACGATATACAAGGTTACAAGCATGCTAATAAGTTTCTCCAACAATCAAAACGAAGTTTCCTTTAACCAACAAAGAGATTACAATAGCTATAATGCTTATATCCAAGCCATAACCGAGTTTTAATGATAATGATAATGAATCAATACAAGTCTTGTTTGTAGAAGATCACACTACAACAACATATCTTGAAACTAACTATTACAAAGTTTAATATAGTATTGAAACGAAACTCCCTAGCTATAGATAAGGTCAAACACTCTGACTTTAAGGATTAGAGGGAGAAAATGTTACATTGTTTTCTCATAAATATTTATTCATACATATATTTTAAGTAAAACCTTGATCAAGAGATTTGATATTCATCTATGGTGGTTGAGGTCCAGATCCTGATCTCCATGAATAGTGAAACATCCTTGGTTGCATCGAAACAGTTGGGTTGAACCTTCATGAGTGGGATGACCACTATCCAAAGCTTTCCAGATAGACTAAGGGCTAGCCTTGTACTCCAGGTAACCGAGCCCCACACAAAAGCACTGATAATAGGTTTGAAGTGCTGCAATAATACAAACAAAACTAATATTTCTTCATTAGCAAAGTCGCCCTATAATCTTCCCATTAACCTTATCAAAAATTTAGGAAATTGACAAATAAAAAACTTATTTAACTTGAGTATGTATTCAAAGGAGGGGGTCTAGTGATATGATTTTGGGAAATATTAGGGTTGTATGATAGTACAATAATGAGGTATTGGTGGCAAAATGGTGATTTGTCAACCAATCAAAATAGGTCAAAATATAGGTTCAACACCTCCCTTATCAAGGATGAACATGCGTAGCAAATGAGGATCCTTGTTAACTTAAAAAATGCTAAAGAATGTACGTATTTTCTCAATGAATCAATCATTGATAGGTCTAATTTCCTCTTGGACCTCTTTTGCAAGCTAGGGAGCGGACTTATTGAAAACAAGTTAATATGGTAAAATTATGAAAGAATCATAGATTTATATAAAGAAAGACATGTATTTGTTAGTCCACAATAGTTTGAAATAAATGTGGACCAAAGATCCATCAGGGACTTATCTCCAACCCTTAGGTCAAAGTAGAGGTAGTACAATAATGAGGTATTGGTGGAAAAATGGTGACTTGTCAACCAATCAAAATAGGTTAAAATAGAGGTCTAACACCTTCCTTATCAAGGATGAACATGGGTAGCAAATGAGGATCCTTGGTGACTTTAAAAATTCCAAAGAATGTATAGTTTCTCAATGAACCAATCATAGACAGGTCTAATTGCCTCTCAGGCCTATTTTGCCAGCGAGGGAGTGAATTTACTAAAATCACGTTGATATGGACAAATTATGAAATAATCATAGATTTTTATAAAGAAAGACATGTATTTGTTAGTCCATAATAGTTTGCAATAAATGTGGACCAAAGATCCATCAAGTACCTATTCTCGACAATGACTCCAAAATGTTTGGACAAATTAATGAACTATGAAAATGTCCTAAATCAACCCAATTCATAGAACTTATGAACTACTGGGCATGATGAGTGCAGGTAAAGGATCCAAATCTAAAATTGGTAACCTGAGGCTAAAACTACCCTACATGATTCTCAAATCGAATGCCTATAGTTGCCAATCAAAACTAGAACAATAAAGTAAACCAGATTACTCTTAAGTAATCCCTCTCTGTTTTGATTTCCCACTTCAAACCTTAATAGAAACCTTTCAATGGGTCTGATAAGTGTTCATGCCATTAAAAAGGGTTAAATACAAAGCAGGGAGGAAGAGTAAAACAAGATCTATCCTAAAAGAAAATAGACTACTCAAGTTTCCATTGAGACTAGTCTTTAGATGACAATTACAAGACTATTCAAAGCCCGCAAAGATGCAATAGACCTAAGAAAAGATCCAATAGAGGAATAACAAGTATCTACTATTTGTAAATATATAGATAGTGAGAAAAGTTATGCGGGGTGGGGAGGGGGGGTGTGGGGGCGCTCTACACTGTTGCACTTAGACACTGTCTCCGTGAAAAAATGTCTCTTCTATGGTTTTGCCTCTAACTACCTACACAATCAATCACACTTAGAAATTCTAGTAATTTTTAAGGCCTTTCTTCTTCTAGGTCAACCTCACAATTTTTTTTGAGAGATAATGTTCAAAGCAGATCTAATACTCGTGTTGGTAATAGTTTTGTCCCTATTTGTTGCATGATTGTTTTGTTTCCTTTAAATACAATATTCTCATCAATGTAAAGCAAAACCACTTTCAAACTTGAAACCACTCCTTTGCCTACACTAATATTAAATGGTTATATGAATTAAAAATTCATAATAATAATTACTATATTAAAAATCAATTAATTATTAATAATATTAAAATTAATTAATTAATTTTTATAATAATGATCAACATAATAATAATTTATATCACTAATTAAAATTAATTAAATAATTCTTATAATAATGATTAACATAATAATAATTTATAATGATTTATACCAATAATTAAACAAAATTAAATATTCAAAATTCTACAATTAATATTATTAAAACAGCCGACATTCATCTCATTTTTAATCTTCTCCTCATTACTATTTAAATCCTTCAATTAAGCTCTTCTTCTATCAAGCATTCAAGTAGTCCTGATGATGGATCCCAGTTGGGATTTGAAACGTTGACGGAAAAATAGTTTTTACTATGGATTCTCCGGTAATTTCAAAAAAATCATAAACTTATTTGTCTAGTGAATAAGAGACTAAAGTGTAGTCCATAGGATCTTGGATAGATAGTGATCGGGTGCGCTGTTAAAGAACTCCTAGATGTTAAGTCATCGGTTCAATTCCCTGCCCTGCCCTGTTCCCGTGTTATTCTTGGACATGACCATGATGTAGCATCACCAATACCAAACTTACAAAAAAGAGAGACTAAAGTGTAAATCCACTAGTGGAAGGATGCAATAACCTAACTGTGCAAGGGAGAAAACTTTAACAAGCAATTAAATCACTAACTCACATTCATAAATAAATTTGTGATTCAAGACACCATTTGCACCTTCAAGGTATTCACTGTAGCTTCACTGCACATGAAAATGTAGTTCATTGTGGACTAATATAACTCACTATTAATAAATGAACCACAATATAACTCAATATATGTTCAATAAAACCATTTTGCAATATATTTTATTGTGTATGCAAGAAAGCACAAGGAATTAATGCATTTATGCAATGAATCCTTGTTTGTTAATGTGACTCGATGTTCATGCAAGAAACCATTGTGTAATGATATATTTTACTATGCTTGCAAGGGGGTTGTTACAATGCAATGGTGCTTGCTATTCTCCCTTGACCATTCAAATCAAAGATAACCCCTTCTATATTCAACAATCCCTCGATACTTCAATAGCCTAATAAATAAAATTGGATATCATGGGGGAATTCCAATTCACTTATATGTGTTTCCCTGGATCACATGCAATAGATTAGAGCTTGATGGAGGAAATCAAGTTCACTTATGGATAAAAGGTCTAGGCATTCAAAATATGGTTAATACATGTTGTTGAGAAATACGAATGATACAAATAGATGTATGCATGAATAAGTATGCACCGTGGAGAATAAGATCGATGCATAAAACAAAAACCAAGTTAGATAAAAGCCATATTGTGACCTCTAGTATCTTGTCAATCAGAGATACAAGTACTTTAAATGCTTAAGATAATAGTGCTAAATCTGGAGTAAATAAGGATATATAAAATATAGTACAAAGGAAAGAAAGGGCAGAGTGTTATGTTCCCTTTATGTTAATCCTTGAGCGATGATTGGAAGCAATCACAGTCTTCAACGAGGGTTTCTATTATTCAAACCAAATCAAAAGATTGCTAATCATCCAAACTCAATAGCAAGTACTAAGTATTTTGTGAATGTATATATAGGGTTCCTACCATAACAACACTTGATCTATGCTAGAGTCATGGGATTTCTAATCATTCAAACAAGATTATTATATTCAAGCAAAATTAAAAAATACTATGTACTATAGAGATCAGTTCTCATTACAAGAAAATACTTAATCTGAACTATAACCAACGAGATCTCATCATAAAATCACAAGAAACAAGTTGAAAAGAAATAAGGATACACAAGCTCTTGCTGATCCAAAATGTTTGGCCCTTGCTAGTCCAGGTTGGCGAGCTACTAGGTTACAAGCATGCTAATAAGTTGCTCCAACAATCATAATGAAGTTTTCATTAACCAACAAATAGATTGCAATAGCTACAATGTTGATATCCAAGCTATAATCGAGTTTTAATGATACTGATAAGGAATCGATACAAGTCTTGTTTGTAGAATCTCACACTACAACAACATATCCTCAAACTAACTATTATAGGGTTGAATATAGTGTTTACAAAGAAATTCCCTTGCTATAGATAAGTTCAAACTCTCTGATCTTAAGGATCAGAGGATGAAACTAATACATTGATTTTTCAAAAATAGATATTCATACATATATTTTATGTAAAACCTCAATCAAGAGATCTAATATTCATCTCTCGTGGTTGAGGTCTAGATCCTCATCTCCATGAAAAGTGAAACATCTTTGGTTGCATCGAAATAGTTGGGTTGAACCTTCACGAGTGGGATGGCCACTATCCAAAGCTTTCCAGATTGACTGAGGGCTGGCCTTATGCTCCATGTGATCGAGCCCCACAAAAAATCACTAATAATAGGTTTGAAGTGCCTTAATAATACAAACAAAACTAATATTTCTTCATTAGTTGAGTCACCCTCTAATCTTCCTATTAATCTTATAAAAAACTTAGGAATTTGACAAATAAAAAACTTATTTAACTTGAGTTTGTTTTCAAGGGAGGGGAGGTCCAATGATGTGATTTTGGGCAATATTAGGGTTGGATGATAGTACAATAATGAAGTATTTGTGGCAAAATGGTGACTTGTCAACCAATGCAAATAGGTCAAAATAGAGGTTCAACACCTCCCTTATCAAGTATGAACATGGATAGCAAATGAGGATCCTTGTTAACTTAAAAAATGCAAAAAAATGTATGTAGTTTCTCAATGTACCAATCATTGATAGGTCTAATTTCCTCTCGGATCTCTTTTGCGAGCTAGGGAGCAGAGTTATTGAAAACAAGTTGATATGGAAAAATTATGAGAGGATCATAGATTTCTATAATGCAAGACATGTATTTGTTAGTCCACAATAGTTTGCAATAAATGTGGACCAAATATCCATCAGAGACCTATCTCTAACCCTTGAGGGGAAATGTGCACCTAGCACATACAAGGTTGACCAAATACGATGACATATAGAACCCATCATTTTGTGTAAGCTATCCTTTCACATACTTGATGATGGAATTGTTTAGGTTCTTTAAAAATACCATTGCATAGTTGAAAATTGTTATGTGGCTTAGTTAATCACTGACACCCATTCCAACTTGAGGTGAGTGACATCTCACTTACCCTACATCTGATTGATTAGTGTTGCAATAGATCTGTAAGTTGGGTGGAGTTGAGTGGTTAGGTAGGTTTGTGTGTCCTTCTCGATGAAAATTGTTCTATCTCCCCACCACTCCTACAAGACCTCCTGTAGTGAGGGATTCCTATTCATTTATATATTAAAAAACTATGTCCCTAAATGTAGCTTTAGTGACCTAAGTTTATATATCTTTGAAATTCCAAATATCTTGTATGAACCCAATCACTCCCTATTGCCACTGATTTATGGTGTGGGTCCCATATTTGTCATTTAGGAGCCATTTTACCATCTCCTAGTATGGAAGAATGGTTGGTATTGTGGATTTGAATTGGAGGAAAAACTTCGTGACATTCTCATAGGCCACACCACCATTTTGTCCTCATGAATACTTTCTTCTTCAAAATCTCCCTTAAAGTCAATAATCTTGATAATTCCTTTGCTCTTTGGATGTTCATCCCTTTCAAGTGTTAAGTAGATAGTGATCCAATCTAGAGAATTTATGTCATCAATAGTTGGGGGTGTACTAAGAGAAAACCTATCTTTGGATTGTTGCTATTATCAATAATTGGGCTCTGAGACAATTTGCGTTTAATATGATTTTCTTTCTTGGTAGTAGATATGAACATGGTGATTCCCAAGCTTCTACAACCAAGGCGAACCAAAATTTATGAGGGCATTCAAACTTATTTACAAGTAGGAGAAATTGAAGAGTTATAGAAATATGAGTAATTGAACTTATCAGTGGCGATGGAAGGAAAAAAAAAAAAAACCTTACAGGACTTGGAAGAAGGGCTTCTAGCATTGAAATTAGCAAAAAAAATGTTTTTCTCTAATTTAGTTGTTTAGGTATTGATGTTGCAAGATTCCAAGATAAAATCATTTCTCAAAGCAGCTCCATTCGAAGCTTTATTATTGAAATTAGAGTGGGAGGAAAATCTCTAGTGTTGATGCCATATCATGTTGCAATAAATGTTGAGGTAGAATATGTTCCTAGTTAGATCCTAATGACTTTGCACAACATTAATAGGGAAATTTTAAATCTTGTGGAGACACAATTCACATGAGAATTATCTAATGCTAAGCATGAGTGTGGAATAAGAGGATAGGAGAAGAGCGTAATGGTGACAACTATCAAGTAGTTGGTGAAGTGGGCTATCAAACCATGGAGTAATACACTACAATATCAATCAAGCACATAATGTTGGGGTCAATAAAGGTGACATTTTGGATGTGCATCTAATAGTTGAATGGGTAGATTACCAAAGAAAAATATGTGTTTGTTACCTTGAAAGCCCTAATAGAAGGAATTCCAATAGGGTGGAGGCTTGAGAGTGTTCCATGTGGAATGGACATGTGCCAAGGTGGTGGGGCTTTAGGCTACTTGGGTGAAAATAACATTGAAATAGTATTAATCTCATTATCCTTGGAAGGACCTTCATCATTCACTATGTAGCTAAGATATGGGTTGCATCTGATTAGACTAATGGGAAGGAGATATGTTAAAGAAATATATTTCAAGCTACTTCACATGGTACCACAAACTTTTCATTGTTTCAAGGATCTAAATGGGTTGAAAATAGAAATATTAGTCTTTCCTCCATTGGTGGTTTTATCAAGGGGAATATTCAAAGCGTAACTATTATCTTTGATCTAAGGTAAGGTTTCGACTTGAATGCACGAATTTGGATGTTTTCATGACACTCCCTTCTGATTTCAGGGATAACCTTTTCAACTTGTCTAGTGATGTAAATCTCATCTTCTCCATTTCCAAATCAGGGCATATTTGGCATTCCATTTTCTCTTTTGTTTTGTTGCTTTCACAAAATGTCATCGCCACCATTTCAACTCATTCGTAGGTTTCTTCCATGTGAAATTCCCACTTGATGTTTCTTGTTTAGAGTGGCTTTGTGTCTTCATCTTGAGTAGTGATGGAAACTACAAGGGGTAAGTTCCTCTCTTTCACACTTAAAGCATAAAAATGTGTAATCGTGAAAGTCAGGGAAACACCTATGTAAACAAGGTTAGTTCCTTATGAGCCATGTGTTAGCACTTGATTTCCCCATGCTTCGATTACCAACTTTGCACAACATTAATAGGGAAATTTTAAATCTTGTGGAGACATAATTCACATGAGAATTATCTAATGCTAAGCATGAGTGTGGAATAAGAGGATAGGAGAAGAGCGTAATGGTGACAACTATCAAGTAGTTGGTGAAGTGGGCTATCAAACCATGGAGTAATACACTACAATATCAATCAAGCACATAATGTTGGGGTCAATAAAGGTGACATTTTGGATGTGCATCTAATAGTTGAATGGGTAGATTACCAAAGAAAAATATGTGTTTGTTACCTTGAAAGCCCTAATAGAAAGAATTCCAATAGGGTGGAGGCTTGAGAGTGTTCCATGTGGAATGGACATGTGCCAAGGTGGTGGGGCTTTAGGCTACTTGGGTGAAAATAACATTGAAATAGTATTAATCTCATTATCCTTGGAAGGATCTTCATCATTCACTATGTAGCTAAGATATGGGTTGCATCTGATCAGACTAATGGGAAGGAGATATGTTAAAGCAATATATTTCAAGCTACTTCACATGGTACCACAAACTTGTCATTGTTTCAAGGATCTAAATGGGTTGAAAATAACAATATTAGTCTTTCCTCCATTGGTGGTTTTATCAAGGGGAATATTCAAAGCATAACTATTATCTTTGATCTAAGGTAAGGTTTCGACTTGAATGCACGAATTTGGATGTTTTCATGACACTCCCTTCTGATTTCAGGGATAACCTTTTCAACTTGTCTAGTGATGTAAATATCATCTTCTCCATTTCCAAATCAGGGCATATTTGGCATTCCATTTTCTCTTTTGTTTTGTTGCTTTCACAAAATGTCATCGCCACCATTTCAACTCATTCGTAGGTTTCTTCCATGTGAAATTCCCACTTGATGTTTCTTGTTTAGAGTGGCTTTGTGTCTTCATCTTGAGTAGTGATGGAAACTACAAGGGGTAAGTTCCTCTCTTTCACACTTGAAGCATAAAAATGTGTAATCTTGAAAGTCAGGAAACACCTATGTAAACAAGGTTAGTTCCTTATGGGCCATGTGTTAGCACTTGATTTCCCCATGCTTCAATTACCAATATTTTTACTCCATGTGACTAATCATATTGGTTTGTCCACTAGTTGTCATGTAGATCAAATATTTTCATCGTTACTTTTTCTCTTTGAATGATCGAGGTGTCATTGATTATGTTTGGAAACTTGTGAAGGTCCATTAGATTCGAGGAGCACTGAGTTGCATCATACCATCGACATACTTCATGCATCAGTAATGCTCCAATTGCACGAGTCTTAATGTAATCATTCATACAACAACGAATGCAAGGATGGCACATGCTAGAGACAAATGGCACAAGGATGTGACAAGGAACCATAAAAGTGAGAGAGAAGCCAAACGAGATGATGTTAAAGGGGAAAGGATAAGTTGGAGAAAGGTGAGGGGAAACATTGGTAGGTCATCTATATAAGACACTTCTCAAGCCATCATGGTGTCAAACTTACAGGTGAAGACAAAGATATTAAGGTAAAGGAATGCTTCGATGCCAAAAGATTGACAATGGAAACCCACTCGTGCAACACGTGAAAAACTGATGGGAAGGTGAAGCATCAAATTGTTGGGGGATAAAAAAATTGTGATGTTGAAATGAGCTCAACGAGGAAAGGCTAGTAATAGAAATCATGATAGTTTTCCATGTGCCTAAGACACACATCAAAACAATGATGATTTAGGAATCATAGCATCAGAATGGAAAAATGATAGAGGCGTTGGCAAAAATACAAACAACCAAAACCCGCTCACAGGCACATTGACAACAGGTAAGAATACACAACATTGTATTATTTGCATGTCCAACCCCTTACATGACTAAAATATGGAAGACATAGTAAGGGGGTCATAGAAGGGGCATTATCCCCACCAAAAAAATTGATATTTTTTGCAACCATTTTTGTGGTTCTATACAGTTTTCACTTTGGTGGTTTTGTGACACATAATGCTTCAACCCATGGTTTCCTAATTCTAGTTAAGGAATTAAGGTTGTAATCTAACCTATGTTAATGGATTAGGGATATCAGATGCCATAGGATCCTATATATTGTATTTCAAACTATGAAGTTGATTGATGATAAAAAATAGAGGTACAACTCTAAACAATTTGTTGGTTTTCTAGATTTAGGTTTCTAGGGTAAACCTATATGTATTGTGTGTGATTTTCATTGTTTACTTTTCATTTTATTAAGAATTTGTGTGTGTGTTGCATTATTGTAAAAGGTTTAAAATTTACATTTCGTATTAGAGCGGTTATTATCTTACAGGGGAACACCTTTGTGGCTAACAATTTGGTTATATTGGGTCTATGCTAAACTTTGTTTCAGTGGAAGCTATGTGGTGGTGATTCTTGTGCTGAAAAAGAATAATAAATAATTTGAAAATAGAGATCAAGAAGTTTAACATGAAAAGTTTGAGTTATGGAAGCTCAAGATGGAAGATGTAGACAAATATCAATGGGTTTCTATGGATCCAATTACTTCGCCTGTGAGAATGCCAATAGAATACTGGAAAAAGTCAGATATGAAGGTAAAGAGCATAATCCAATTATGTCTCTTAGATTCAATATTACTAGTTGGTTTAGGAGAAGATACAACCAAGGCATTACGGGGTAACTTAGGGGTTTTGTATTAGTCTAAGTCCCTAGTAAACAAACATTTTTTGTGGAAGAAGCTATACAACCTAATGACGAATCGAGACTCAATGGCATAATGTTTGAATGCCTTCAATATTGTGGTAGGTCAGTTATTATCTATTGATATTAATATTCATAAAAAAGATAAGTGTATCATTGTATTGTGCTCTTTACTAAACTCATGGGATACTCTAGTTGTATCCATAGGTGGTAATGCAACTACTTTGACTTTTGATGATGTCATCTCATCCTTGTTATCAGAGGAGATGAGGTAGAAAAACATGGAAATTCAAAACACATGTGCCTTATCTGCAAGAGTGTGTTCACATGATCTAGATTGTATCACTACATGATTTGTCATCCATATTGATTCTTTTGGAGTTGAAAAATTGAAGGAAGAGGAAGAGGACATGTCCCGTGTTCCATATCTATATTCTAGTGTCCTAAGATACATGAAGAGGAACAAGAAATGTCCCATGTTCCTTGTTTGCAGATCGATGTCCTAAGACACATGAAGAGAAAAAGGACATGTCCCTATTCTTGTAGGTGTAAACTTATCTGCAAATCAATTTCCCAAGACACATGAAGAGGAAGAGGACATGTCTCATGTTCCATATTTATAAAGTAGTGTCACAAGACACATGAAGAGGAAGGGGATCTGTCTTGGGATCCATATTCTAGAGTTGTTGGAAATTTGTTGTATGGGAAAAGTTGTATTTGAATGCACATTGCACATGCAGTGGGAGTTTTAAGTAAGTATATGTGAAAATTAGGGAAGAAGCACTGGGTGGTTGTAAAGAGGGTTTTCAGGTATTTAAATGGCGCTATAGATTATAAAATTTGCTATGAAGAAAGACTTGTAGAAGAAATAATTTTGGACATACATGACTTTGTTAACACAAAATTGGTTGGAGATGTAAATTGCAGAAGATCTACAAGTGGTTATGGGTTTAACCTATTTGGAGGAATAATTAGTTCGATAAGAAAGAGACAATTTGTAGTGGCACTCTTGGCTACAAAATTTGAATACATGGCAACCACTTGTGCAAGTAAAAAAGTTGTATGGTTATAGAGATTATGTTTAGTTATTGGGTTTATACAAGAAGCTATAAGGTTAGATCATGCTAGCCATAGTGCAATACTTCTAGCGAAGAACACATAAAACATATTGATGTTCGATGTCACTCTTCCATGGTTGAAGACAAGAAGATGTTTCTGGTGAAGGTGGACACGTTCAAATATGTCATAGATTCATTAACAAAATTTGTATGCACTAATAAGTTCTATTGGTGTAGAAAAAGAATGGACATTGCTACTCTGGATTATTGATCATGTAATCTTATGACCCCTTATATGCAAAGAAACAAGTGGGCTAATGTTGGATATCTATTATATTCTTGGCATGATTAGCCATAGGTGTGATTTATATACGTCAGGTATAATGGGGGGAACATAACCCTCCAAAAAAAAATTGGGAGGTCTTTTGATCTCATTTTTTGGGGTTTTGAGCACACGATTTTTGCTTTTGACAATTTTTTGGCACATGGTTCTTCAACCATGGTCTTCTAATTTTGGTTAAGGAATTAAGGTTGTAATCTAATCTAGGTCAATCGATTATGGGTTTTGGATGTTGCAATATCTTATATATTGTATTGTAAACAATGAAGTTGATTGAATATACAAATTAGAGGTGTGGGTCATAACAGTTTGTTGGTTTCCTAGTTTGGGTATCCAAGATAATATCTATGTATTATGTGTGATTGGCATCGTTTACTTTTGTTTTTTTTTTTAATTAAGAATCAATGTGCACACTACATTACTATGAAAGGCTTACAACTTACATTTTCTTGCCCATAGTTATATATGCACCATTGTGACCTAACATCATCAAAAAGTACCATAATAAAGGTGTAGCATTAAGGATTTCAGTTAATTAACACACGTGTTGATGTTGTTTTTATTTCAAGTGTAATAGACGCAAGCACTAATTTATGATTTTTTTTTTTTTTTTTAAGATGTAGATATTCTTTTAGCACTTCCAATTTATCATTAACCAATTACAGTTCGTAAATTTAACCATAAATGCAAAAGGGCAATAGAGATCACAATGCAAAAATATAACATAAGGTTTATCCAAGGAAAACCTACGTAGGGGAAAAATGCAACAAACTTTTTCTTAGATAAATTCTTTAATTCAACAAGAGATACACCTAATTCTGCTAGTCAAATATGATGGTCAAACTTACCAACAATGTTATGGTCAAAGCTGGTCAAACTTCCCTTTTATCAAGTTAATATTTTTCTCAACAAACTTGGCCCTTCTAATCTTCCCAGGCCAAAATTCGACCTCTCAAAATTTTCCCAGAAACTTGGCCCTGCTACCAAGAATATGCCACATCAACTAGTCACCATGATTCTGGTCAGTGATTTTGACCCATGGTATACTGACTATTCTTGGTTCACCATCATCCCGGTCAATCTCTTTGACTCATGGTGAAACCCTATAGACACACTTAATCCATTTGAGTATTCTGGTCACAAATCCAAAGGCCTCACTCTAGGCCATGATGCTAAATGAGCTCAATAAACCTATCTAGAGGGTCATTTGAGCTTGACGCTGAAAGGAGCCTACTCAACTTGATGGTTGAGTAATTATGGGCCTTTAGGATCATTCTTCCTTGTTAATTTGGTAGCTCATAGATAAATTACCTCCTTTGGAAAACCTTTCTCATCTAGATAAGACCCTCTTTGCTCTTGGAAGAATTTAATTTGGTCAAGGAAAAATATATTTTTGATGTGAAAATCCTCATGTTCACAAAATTTCAGGTCGACCTAAATGACAAATTAGGTCTCCAAAGAAGCATATAAATACATATTAATGACACCTCATCTGGACACACATCACACATCTCTCTCGCCTCTCTTGATTGGTTCGAACATCTGAAATTGCAGGGTCATATTCACACACGTGCGAAGGAAAGAAGTGCCTTCTATTTTATGCGTTGACTTTATGTGATCAACCTTTGACTAATGTTGACTTCTTGGAGTTTGAGCATTGTTTAACTTAGCATTTTAGACTATTTTTGAAGGCCACATCCTTTGGCACAAAGACCGATATTTGTTGGGCAGTTGGACTCCTGTTGACCGCAAAATGTGACTGCAATTTGACTGAGGACTTTCTCTCTCCATTGATTGAGTTTGATCGAGTTGTTTGGGACTGTTTTGACTGAAGTTTGACCAAAAAAGAAGGCCGATTTCTTTGACTGTTGACCGAGCTCTTTTGGAGAAGTTTGATAGTTGACTTGTGGACTGGTTAGGGCATTTTTTATTACTATTGACTGATAGATTTGCATACTTTGACTTGTTGACCATATTTTACTTTGAGGCTATTGGATATTGGTTAGTTGATATTTTTGGATGGTTAGAAAATTGAGTTTGATTTTATTGTTGATGAATTGAATTTTTGTACCTCTCTACTAAACATTTTATGAAAATCTAATAAGAAGAAGAATTTGAAAGGGTTTTCTCATTATGGGGTTTTCCCCAAGTCTTTGACCAAATTTGGTGTCTCTTATTATTGCTCTTATTGTATTCTAACGTCATTGCATTTATTGTTCTATCTACAATTCATATTTATAATTGGAAGATTAAATTTGATCGCTAATTAAAGAAAATATTGGGCTAAAGTGATTGTAACAACATAGAATAATGGAAAATTAACATGGGATCATAGTTAAGGTGAAGACAAGCTCAAGAATACAAGAGACAAGAGAAATCATCTTTGGAAGAAGCTAAAGAATCTTATTTGACTTGGTCAATATGTCTACCTCTTTCTTCAAGGATAATGAGAAGTTGGGTGACTCAACAAACTTTGTTGCTTGGAAGATTAGGTTGGAAGTGATATTGGATGAAAATGATGTCTTCGAATATTTGTAAGGAAAATTTCCTGAGCCTCCGGAGAATGCACCTACTACTACCAAGTACAAATATAATAAAGGTGAGATGAAAGCTAATAATTTTTTTATTGATTCCTTGCAAGATCATTTGCTTATTTATGTTGGAAAATTGAAGAAGTATAAGGACATCTATGATAAGTTGGTTGGGATGTATGAGGTCAACAACTTGAATCATATCCTCTCCTTGAAGAATAAACTCAAGGAATTAAAGATGAACAAGGGTGAATCTGTGCAATCCTATGTCATGAGGGTATCCCAACTAAGGGATTAATTGCAAATTGTCGGTGAGCTGATATCTGATAGAGAGTTAGCGATGGTCACTCTTAAAGGTCTTCATCCTAATTGGGAAACTTTAATTACGACTATGAGCAACAATAATATACCCTTGACATTGGATGAGATCATTGGTAAATGCACTTGAGAGGAGATTAGGATGATTGTCAGAGGGAGGATTAAAAAGCATGAAGAAGATAGCCCTTCGCATTTGCTGCACAAGTCAAGAAGAGAAAAGGAAAAGGGAGACCATCTGGTTCAAGAAATCATACCCCTGAATCAAAGGACTCTAATCGAATAAGGGATATTGAATGCTACAATTTTCATAAGCATGGTCACTGTGCCTGATACTATCCCCGAAAGAGAGATGCTCCAAGGTTCAACTAAGGCTTCTACAACAACAGGTTTAATGATAGAAGAAGAGGTGATGATAGAAGAAGGAGAGATGATAGAAGAGGAAGAGATGCACTTGATGATCGAGAAGAAGGATGTCGTCCTTAAAAGAGTTCAAGGAACGCCATGTATGAAAATATTGTTGTTGTTATTCAATCTGAATATATTATTATTTCTACATTTTCTAGTTCCTCTCCTATGGATTCTTGTGATAATTGATTGGTATATAGTGGGGCTTTTAGACACTTCTTTGGGTATCGGGAAGTCCTCTCAAATCTAGTTGAGAGGGAGTCAAATCTAAAGATCATCCTTGGGGAAAACTGCACTCATCATGTAAAGGGCTTTGGTTCTGTCGAATTCATTTCCACTCTAGGGAATCCATTCTTCTTCATGATGTTATGTATGTTCTAGTATTAAAGAAGAATTTGGTGTCTATATCTGCTGATCCAGATTTAAACAGGAACGCAACAAATTACAGAGATAACCATATACACAAAGATGCAGCGGAAATAATACTTCATTTCATTAATGGAAAATACTGAAATATGCTTACAACCAGAAATGGAAATAAACCAGCTAGGGCGATGGTAGCTTATCTCTGAGAAGAGATGTGATGGCTACATGCCTCTGAACTATATTACAATGAGGCTCGAAGGCCTATTTATTGTTGAGAAACAATGGAAAACCCTTAACATTCCAAAACCTAACCCTAGGAGATGAAACGCCAAATTGTGGGCCCCGTTTGGGGTAAATTGGTACATCAACTTCCCGGGGTCGTAACTTTGGCATATGATCTCCGTTTGACGCATACAATAGCTCGTTAGAAAGGTCTATCCGAGTACTACCATTGTTGGAACGGGCAACATCGGTCCATTCCATGGACCCAAGTTTCCCCCGGATTCCCCAAAAAACGTCGTTTAGGGCCTCAAAACGGCTCTGGAAGTTCAGGACCCGAAAAACTGCTAAAAATAGTAAGTTGTGCTACAATTAAGGAAACTGAAAATGCTGAGAAAGACAATGGTGGGGGTCCAGGTGGACTTGGCAGGTGGCCACCAATATCCACCTGGATCATTCCTCCCCCCATTGCGTTGAGCTCCTCCATGAGATGAAGAAATTTTTGCTGAACTTGTTCCCTGGTGAGCCACTTGCCCTACTGAAGGAGTTGGCCTGCTTTGACAACTCGATACAGTTGGATATTCTGTTGGCGAGTGTTCTTGATCTGTGTGTCCGTGATCCGATCAGTTGCAGCTTGTTCCATGCAATCTGGATTTAATTCTGTGGGTTTGAGCTGTTCTGCAATGTCGGATGTGTCTAGCAATGGTGGAAAGTATGGCCGAAGGCGGTCCACATTGAACACTGGGTGCAGGCCAAGGAATGGGGGAATGCTGAGCTCAAATGCATTGTCTCCCATGGCCTTAGTAATGGTGTAAGGACCATATCGGAGTGGTCTCAATTTCCGATAGGTTCCAGTAAGGCGTTCCTTTTGCAAATGCAACCAGACTTTGTCGCCCACCTGAAACTTGTGTGGCACCCGATGTTGATCATGTCACTGCTTGTACTTGGCATTTGATTTCTCAAGAATGTCATGGACCTGCTGGCGAATATGTTGGATGCGCTCAATGAAGCTGGTGGCCTTATCTGTTTCAGACTGGACATGAGCTGAATTCATGTGAGTAGCTGCAAGTGGCATGGCCACATCGATGGGGCATAGTGGCTGGAATCCCAAACCCACCTGAAAAGGGCTATGGCCAGTGGAGCTGTGAAGAGCTCGATTGTAGCTGTGCTGAACATAGGGGAGGCTCTCGTCCCATGTGCGTGGATGCTTTGAGTTATACATGCGCAGAATGTGCACAATCATCCTATTGACAACCTCTGTCTGGCCATCAGTTTGAGGATGGAAGGCTGTGGACTTCGTGAGTTTGGTGTCCAGCATTGACCAGAGACTGGACCAGAATGTGCTGAGAAACCGACTGTCCCGATCTGAGATGATAGACTGTGGGATCCCAAAGTGCACCCACACTCGTTCAAAGAAGAGTTTAGCAGTGGCTTCTGCTGTGATATTCTTCTTGCAGGCCACCATAATGGCCATCTTCGAGAACCTGTCGACGACCACAAAAACACAGTCATTTCCATGCTTAGTGGAAGGAAGGCCTGACATGTAATCCATGGAGATGGATTCCCAAGGTCGACTAGGGGTAGGCAACGGGGTATAGAGGTCGTGCTTCTTAATGGTCGGTTTGGCAATGGCATAGGCAGTACATGATCTGATGTACTTCCCAACATCCTGTCGAAGATTCGGCCAATAGAAATAATTTTGCAGTACTGCCACTGTTTTCTCGACCCCGAAATGCCCAGCAGCCCGACTGTAGTGTGCTTCCCAAATCATCTTGGCACGCTCGCTTGAAGGAACACAAAGGTGACCGAGGTGGCATAATAGGGCATCCTGGAGGTGAAAATCTGCAACATGCCGACCCTCCAAGAGTGTCTGGTATGTGTGGCCGAATTTTGGGTCGCTTTTGTAGAGAAGTGGCCAATCAGAAGTCTCGTGCCCACAAGAGTTGAGCACGGTGGTTAACGCCATGATCGGTGGTCGACTGAGGAAATCTACAACATTATTGGTGCTGCCCTTCTTATACTTGATATTCAAGTGGAACTGTTGCAGGTATGTAGACCACTTCTGATGGTGATCATTTTGCAATTTCCCTTGAGTCTGTATGAACTGCAGGGGTCGGTGGTCTGTGTGGATGACCGTTTCCTTCCCCAAAATGTAATGCTTCCATTGTCGGCAGGCCTGTATAATGGAATACATCTCTTTATCATAAGTGGGGTACTTCTGGACTGTGTATGAAAGTGTTTCACTGTGATATGCCACTGGATGTCCATGTTGAGTAAGGACTGCCCCAATAGCATAGTCAGAGGCATCTGTCTCGACCTCAAATGGTTGTTGTAAATCTGGTAACGCAAGCACTGGTGTCGTGCAGAGGCGATCCTTCAACTCCCTGAATGCCTTCTGTTGAGATTCAGACCAAAAGAATTTTGCTTTCGCCCCTCCCTTGGTGACTTGACTCAAGGGCCAAGAAATATGAGAAAACCCCAACACAAACCTGCGGTAGAAGTTGGCAAGACCTAGAAAGCTGCGGAGCTCTGTTAGAGTGGTTGGAGAGGGCCAATCCCGAATGACTTGGATCTTGGCTGGATCGACATGCACCCCCTGTTCATCAATGATGTATCCCAGATACTGAACCTGGGTCATGCCAAAAGTGCATTTCTCCAAATTGGCACATAGCTTGTGTTGTCGCAGTGTTTGGAGAACCTGTCGGATGTGGTGGAGGTGCTCTTCCCAACTCTGGCTGAAGATCAGAATGTCATCCAAGTATACTACTACAAAGGAGTTGGTGAATGGCCACAAGATGTCATCCATTAGCCTCATAAAGGTTGCAGGAGCATTTGTCAATCCGAAAGGAATGACCAACCATTCGAAGAGGCCCTCCTTAGATTTGAAGGCAGTCTTCCACACATCAGAGGGTTCGATTGGTACCTGGTGATATCCTGACTTCAGATCGATCTTGCTGAAATATTTCGCCCCCTTTAGTTGGTCTAGGAGGTCATCAATCCGCGGGATCGGGTACCTATTACGGACAGTGATCTTGTTCAGCGCCCGATAGTCAATACAGAGTCTCCATGTCCCATCCTTCTTCTGTACCAACACGATCGGGCTCCCACAGGGCGATGAACTCGGACGGATGTGACCTTTCTGCAGGAGCTCCTGAATCTGCCTCTTGATTTCATTGTTCTCCAGAACGGAGCGCCGATAAATTGGTCCATTGGGTAGCGGCGCACCTGGGGTCAGATCGATGCAGTGCTTGACTTGACAGTGCAGAGGAACCCCTGCCGGGGAGGTGAAGATGTCCTCGTACTCCTCCACAATCTTGTCCATCTGTAGTTGTCGTGCAGAGGGACCCCGTCTGGAGGCCGCGGCCACTGTCTTCTTCTTTCCTTGAGGGCGTATCATCAGGAAAACAAATTTCCTGGTTTTGGAAATGATCTTACTGCATTGTTTTGCAGTAATCAAAGAGATGGCGGCAGGTGGTGCTACCTCTGGTATCCTGAACAACTTATTTCCCAATGTAATAATAATAGCACGGGGCCTTGATTCATACACAGCATGTCGCTTCCACAAATATGGTTGTCCTAGTAATACATCACAGACTTCAAGGGGAGCAATGTCACACAATACCTCATCCGTGAAGGGCTTGATGTTGTATGGAAGGCGACACTGCTGGCTCACGCGAAGATCTCGTCCTTGGTGAAGCCACCCAATGGTGTATGGTTGTGGATCTGTTGTGGTCGGTAAGCCCAACCGCTTCACGACCTCTGCCGAAATGAGGTTCTTTTGACTCCCGCTATCAACAATGAACTGTATCGGGGAGCCCTTTACCCACATCTGGGAGTGGAAGAGACGCTCCTCCTCCTCTGGATCTTCGGGTTCATTTTTCTGGATCTTTGCGGTAGCAACAGTGGCGTTGGGATCCGCATCAATGATCTGCTTCCCTTTTTCATACCCCTTATCGGGTTCTAACTCAGAGTCGGAACATGCATCTGATTCTGAAACCTTTAGCTTAGCCACCAGTGACTGCTTGGCCCGACACTCACTTGTGTTGTGAGTGGAGCTCTTATGGAACTCGCACCATTTTCCAGTGTCCTTTCTCGGCTTCGCGGCGCTGTTCTTTGCTTGCAGCTTCGGCTGGTTGTCTTGGGTTGTCCCGCCTTGGCTTTGTTCTTTGTTCTGTGGTTTAGGGGCACCTTTCCCCTGCTTTGGATTCGCAGATCCAAAGTCTCGCTTCTTTTGTTTAAACTTCTGCTCGACCTTGACGGCATATCGGTATGCTGCGCCGAGCGAGGGGATGTTTAGGAATTGTATTTCTTCCTGGATGTACTTGTGCAGGCAGCCACGGTATTTGAGTATCAAATGTTGCTCCGAATCCTTGATACCCAACTTTGTGCGAAGGGTATGGAAAAGATTGGTGAACTCCAGCACGTCTTGGTCCCTTCCCTGCCGCAGCGTGGTCCACTTTATGTATTCATCCTCATAGCTCCCAACAGGGTAGTACTACTCCTTGATGGCATCCCGGAACGAATCCCAGGTGGGTGCGGCTGAAAATAGTGAGCCAGTACTTTCATCCTTCTGCTCGTAGTAGGTTTCCCACCAGTCCTTGACGTGGGGGGCTGCTTTGAGAAGAGCAAAAACAATCTTTTCCCGACTCGAAAATTCATGAACAGAAAAATAACCCTCTAGCAGATTTAACCATTTATCTACGGCATCTGCATCTATCTGACCCTCGAATATGGGGATTTCAAAATTAACTTGTACCTTAAAGGGTGTGGCGTTTCCAGAGTAGCTGCTGGAAGCCGATGCGTCGCTTCTGGGTAGCCGCTGAAGGATCTGGGCAAAGCTGTCCATCATCGCGTTCCGTTGTCGCTCGAGGGCTTCTTCGAGCAAGATTTTGATGGGATCTCCTGCCCCCTCGTCTTTCTTCTCGTCCGCCATGGGAGGCCGTCGAGATTTGCGAGGCTGGTCTTGCAAAGGTTCAACCAGTTCAAGCCCTAACTCCTTATATCCCGACCTTGTTGGGGACATGCAAAGAAAAACAGAGAAAAAGCAGACCGCTCTGATACCACTGATCCGGATTTAAACAGGAACGCAACAAATTACAGAGATAACCATATACACAAAGATGCAGCGGAAATAATACTTCATTTCATTAATGGAAAATACTGAAATATGCTTACAACCAGAAATGGAAATAAACCAGCTAGGGCGATGGTAGCTTATCTCTGAGAAGAGATGTGATGGCTACATGCCTCTGAACTATATTACAATGAGGCTCGAAGGCCTATTTATTGTTGAGAAACAATGGAAAACCCTTAACATTCCAAAACCTAACCCTAGGAGATGAAACGCCAAACTGTGGGCCCCGTTTGGGGTAAATTGGTACATCAACTTCCCGGGGTCGTAACTTTGGCATATGATCTCCGTTTGACGCATACAATAGCTCGTTAGAAAGATCTATCCGAGTACTACCATTGTTGGAACATGTTGCCCCTGGATTCCCCAAAAAACGTCGTTTAGGGCCTCAAAACGGCTCCGGAAGTTCAGGACCCGAAAAACTGCTAAAAATAGTAAGTTGTGCTACAATTAAGGAAACTAAAAATGTTGAGAAAGACAATGGTGGGGGTCCAGGTGGACTTGGCAGGTGGCCACCAATATCCACCTGGATCATTCCTCCCCCCTTAGGAAGCAATGGTCCCCATTGCGTTGAGCTCCTCCATGAGATGAGGAAACTTTTGCTGAACTTGTTCCCTGGTGAGCCACTTGCCCTGCTGAAGGAGTTGGCCTGCTTTGACAACTCGATACAGTTGGATATTCTGTTGGCGAGTGTTCTTGATCTGTGTGTCCATGATCCGATCAGTTGCAGCTTGTTCCATGCAATCTGGATTTAATTCTGTGGGTTTGAGCTGTTCTGCAATGTCGGATGTGTCTAGCAATGGTGGAAAGTATGGCCGAAGGCGGTCCACATTGAACACTGGGTGCAGGCCAAGGAATGGGGGAATGCTGAGCTCAAATGCATTGTCTCCCATGGCCTTAGTAATGGTGTAAGGACCATATCGGAGTGGTCTCAATTTCCGATAGGCTCCAGTAAGGCGTTCCTTTTGCAAATGCAACCAGACTTTGTCGCCCACCTGAAACTTGTGTGGCACCCGATGTTGATCATGTCGCTGCTTGTACTTGGCATTTGATTTCTCAAGAATGTCATGGACCTGCTGGCGAATATGTTGGATGCGCTCAATGAAGCTGGTGGCCTTATCTGTTTCAGACTGGACATGAGCTGAATTCATGTGAGTAGCTGCAAGTGGCATGGCCACATCGATGGGGCATAGTGGCTGGAATCCCAAACCCACCTGAAAAGGGCTATGGCCAGTGGAGCTGTGAAGAGCTCGATTGTAGCTGTGCTGAACATAGGGGAGGCTCTCGTCCCATGTGCGTGGATGCTTTGAGTTATACATGCGCAGAATGTGCACAATCATCCTATTGACAACCTCTGTCTGGCCATCAGTTTGAGGATGGAAGGCTGTGGACTTCGTGAGTTTGGTGTCCAGCATTGACCAGAGACTGGACCAGAATGTGCTGAGAAACCGACTGTCCCGATCTGAGATGATAGACTGTGGGATCCCAAAGTGCACCCACACTCGTTCAAAGAAGAGTTTAGCAGTGGCTTCTGCTGTGATATTCTTCTTGCAGGCCACCATAATGGCCATCTTCGAGAACCTGTCGACGACCACAAAAACACTGTCATTTCCATGCTTAGTGGAAGGAAGGCCTGACATGTAATCCATGGAGATGGATTCTCAAGGTCAACTAGGGGTAGGCAACGGGGTATAGAGGTTGTGCTTCTTAATGGTCGGTTTGGCAATGGCACAAGCAGTACATGATCTGATGTACTTCCCAACATCCTGTCGAAGATTCGGCCAATAGAAATAATTTTGCAGTACTGCCACTGTTTTCTCGACCCCGAAATGCCCAGCAGCCCGGCTGTAGTGTGCTTCCCAAATCATGGACCCATGTTGCCCCAGGATTCCCCAAAAAACGTCGTTTAGGGCCTCAAAACGGCTCCGGAAGTTCAGGACCCGAAAAACTGCTAAAAATAGTAAGTTGTGCTACAATTAAGGAAACTGAAAATGCTGAGAAACACAATGGTGGGGGTCCAGGTGGACTTGGCAAGTGGCCACCAATATCCACCTAGATCATCTGCCTTGGAAACCAAAGGGATGAGAGTAGCTTTCATAAGAGGAAAATTCCTCAGATGGCTTGTGGAATCTCGCATGAGAGATGCTTTCACCTTGGGATCTAGAATTGAAGGACTATATAGAGTTAATGGAAGACCACTACGAGCTATGGTCCATGATATAAAACATCAAATTGATCAATGGCATCAAAGGTTGGCACATCTACATTATGAAGCCCTGCCTAATGTAAGAAAGTTGGTTTCTAGGATGCTTGATGTTCAAGCTAGTCATGATGGTATATGTCAGGGGTGTGCTAGTGGAAAGAAGACAAGGGGACCACTCCCCTCCACAAAAACAAGACTAATGCTATTATTAAACTCATTCATTATGACCTATGTGGATTGATGCCAATGCACTCTCTTTGTGGCCATCTCTACTAAATAATATTTATTGACGACGTCTCCAAGAAAACATGGATATTCTATTTGAAGCATAAGGATGACACATTTTATATGTTCAAGGACTTCAAAGTGTTGGTAAAGAATCAAACAGGAAAGAGAATAAAGTTTTTAGGTCCGACAATGGTGGAGAATATACTTCAAATGAGCTCGTTGAGAATATACTTGTGGCTCTGCAAGAAATGCAACAACAACTTCAAGCTGACAGCGCATGGGGCAGTAACCAAGAAAACAGTTGAAGATGTGAAGCAGGCAACAGCTCAGTGCATAGTCGAAGTTGCGGTCATCAGGGTCGAGCTAGACAGGTTTCACGCAAAGATCTCGGCGCCTACCGAGTGACTTGAGGGCGAGTCACGATGTTTGTGTTGGGGGTCTGTTGGGAACGGGATCCCCCAAGGGCAGTTTTGGGGCTAAAAGCCCATGATAAGTCAATTTTTGTAATATAATTGTAAAGACTCTGCATTTTGTGGTCGTGGAGCACGAAGGTGTTATGTGTCAAAAAGGGTAGTCCGCCCTTAGTTTTGTAAAGTAAAGTCGGTTGTAAGAGACCTACCCATGGTCCGCAGACCATGGGATTGTATAAAAAGAGCTAAGCTCTAAGTAGTTTAGAAGGAATCAATCAATCAGTCTATAGAATGGCATAAAGTGATAACTCTAAAGAAGAAGTTTAAGTCTTGGGTCGTAATGTAGATAGAGGCTCTGCAGCTAAGTGTGCAGAGGCCTAGGGTAGAAGTCTGCAGCTGAGTGCGCGGACCCCTGCAGCTGTGTGTGCAGGGTGGACAGAGTCTGTAACACTTGGGAGATATTAATAAAAGGAGTTATTATGCAATTTTTGTGTATTTGTTTTGTTGATGGGTTTGGATATTTTGTGTATGAATTTCCTTTATTATGCTTATATGATGCGTGAATGAATGCAATTACATAGAATAATTGAACGCAATTACGAATACCTACTTACGTAGTGATAACTTCAAGTATTTAACAAGATAAGAAAATCACTTAGGATAATTGAGGAATCTGCATGGCACACTACCTTAGCAGCGCGAAAGTACCTGAGCCACAGGTTAGGGCTGCGCGAAGGTCGATTGTATACTTTCGCGAAGTTATTGAGGACTGAAATAGAGGATTTGTCTTGCAAGCCCTAAAGCGAGACCACCTACGCGAAGGCAGGGATAGAAGAAATCAAACAACATCACAACCATCTCAGGGTGCAGAAACTTGGTTCCAGTATCCCCCCATCCTGCTTCAGGTGAGACTTTGGTCCGCGCTCCACGGGTTGATGTAGAAAGGGCCAGTAGTGTAAGGATTTGTTTGGCTAGTTAACGTTGAACTTGGGTTAGGCCCCCTCAAGCCAACAGATATTCTTAGTAGATTTCACATGGAGGACTGCAAACCCATGTCTACACCTATGATCACTAACTGGAAGAAGCTTCACGCTTCTGATTCCGAGTTTGTGGATCCTTCTCTATACAGACAATTGATTGGTTGTTTGATGTATTTGGTCAACACTCGACCAGATATATGTTTTGCAGTTAACACTATGAGTCAGTTCATGTGTGAGCCTAGGAGAGTGCACTGGGTGGCTGCAAAACACATTCTTTGTTACCTGCAGAGGACTATGGATTTTGGTCTGGATTATAAATAGGGTGATGGAGTGAGACTGGAAGGGTACACAGATTCAGATTGGGCAGGTTGTGCTTCAGATAGGAAGAGTACTTCTGAGTGTTATTTTGGGTTGGGTTCAACAGTTGTGTTGTGGATCAGCCAGAAACAACAGTCAGTTGGATTGAGCTCACTTGAGGCAGAGTATATGGCTGCTAGTTTGGTTAGTTGTGAGGCCATCTGGCTTTGCAAGATGTTGTTTGGTCTATTTGGCCAGGCATTGAGACCTTTAGTAATTTACTGTGATAATCAAAGTTTCATTAAACTCACGGAGAATCTAGTTTTTCATGACAGGTCAAAGCATATTGAGATCAAGTATCACTTCATTAGAGACTATATCCAAAAGGGAGTTGTCAAGCTTGAGTACATTTTCACAAATGAGCAGGTAGCAGACATTTTCACCAAAGCCTTAACACGGGGAAAACATGTCTACTTCAAAGACAAGATGGGAGTGGTGAGGAACACTTTCCTCAGTAAGAGGGAGTGTTAAAAATCTGGGTACGAGATGACAAGTGGTTCCCTAAGGCTTTGATCTTTGGCCTATGGAAAAATGTCCAAATTTATTTTTTACTTTTCTCCTAAAGTGACTACAGTCAATTTAATTTAAAAGTGACTTTATAAGTGGTAAAGTTACATTCTAATTTAAAAGTGACTTTATAAGTGGTAAAGTTACATTCTAATTTAAAGATGACTTTATTAAAGTCAATGAAGAATTAGAAAGTGAAAAAGTGACTATGGAAATAAAAGGCTAAGTGGGTCTTTATTTAAGTGGGCGAGTTAAAAAAATAGAAAGTGAGAATTAAATGCACATTTATTCTCATCCCTAAATCTAAATTAATCTCAGCCATTAGTTCTTAGGGTAACCCAAAAGGTCATTTAGAGAATAAAAGGAGAAGAGAAGAGGAAAAGATCAATTCATTCTTTCATGAGCATTTGAGAGAAATAAAAGAGAGAGCAAGGAGGAAATTTATGAGTAGTGAGGAAGTGAAGGAGAGCATTAGCAAATCTGGGCAGCAACATTTATTGGCATGCATCCCAACGCAAAATCGTACAACAGGTGAAAGGCATAGAAATCGAGGAAGAGACATAGCAAAAAGGGCATGAATTTAGAGGCAGATTTGGGCATGAATTTCGAGGCAGTCGTACTGCTGAAATCCATACAATCTATACGGTCCGTACAACAAGTTCTGGGCACGTTTTTTGAGGCTGGCCATATAGCATTTAATGTTGTTTTACTACTGGAAAAATTATGTTTTCGTTGTTTGTTGATTGGCATGATTTTCGAGGCGGAGTGCAAGCACGGAAATCGAGATAAGTTGTATTTTGTGGTTGCTGGAAATTTTACTGTGTATTTCAATTTCTCTGTAAAAGCATTTTCAGAAATAAAGAAGAGCTCTCAAACTTGTTTTCCCCAAGAGTTGTAGGGGGTTTTTCCAAGGTCACATTGACCAAAAATCACTATGTTATTTTCTGTATGTGGCTATCATAATTTTGTTATGTTTTATTTTTGTAATTTCAGCAGTTGTGAAATTTTTAAATTTGTGTTTTCAGAAAAATATTGTCATTTCCATATTTTAGAATTTTTATCATGCTTGGATTTAAAACTAAATGCATGGAGTGATAAGGAAAACTGATAACCGGAGTGGGGTTTGAAATTTCTTCAGTATCCATGGCTAAGCACAATGACTTCACTAATGTCAAAATACTTGCATCTACCACTAAGTGGATCACTATTCAAAGACGTGTAATTCCTTCTCTGCTCAACCTCGAACTAACATGTGTCCTTTTTAAAATAAAAATAAAATTATTCTTTAAATATAAAAACAATGTCAACTATAGTAAAATTTGATTAATTTTAATTAAAATTATTATAAAACATCAATAATCCTACTCTCACTATGCCCAATTAGTTTGTTATTGTATTACAATTGATTATGAAAGAAATATTGTAAAAATATTTCAAATTTACTCTCAATCACAAATAAATTGTCTCAATTTTCAAATGAAGTAACATAATTTGATACCAATTTTAAAGAAGGATAAAGTAAAAAAAAAAAACTTATATTTGAACTTTTGAATATGAGTAAAATGTATATACCCAGTTCACTAATTTATTTCAATATCAACTTCATTATATTATACATATATAGTGAAGTTGATATTGAAATAAACTAGTGAACATGGGTATATACATTTTCCTCATATTCAAAAGTTAAAATATAAGTTTTTTTTCTTTACTTTATCTATTAACTAATTTATTCAATATCAAATATATATATATATATATATATATACGTTAATCATAATAAAATATTTTAATGCCCAAAGAAAATAAGTAATTGAAAGTAAAAAAAAAATACAATTACTTTTTACTTTTTAATAATAGTATTGAGAGGGAGATGTATAATTCATTTAATTCTTAATATAAAATCTTTCTGTCGCATTTTATTTTATTTTGTAAGGTGAATTCTATTTCCTACAAAAACTGGACATACATTTCTTGTCAGTTTCTCACTAGGGAAACTATGAAACTTTATCATAACTAGAAAATCTCTTTGTAGAGAGGACAAAGATAACTAAATACCAAAAGAGACTACAAAAGACGAAATATTATTGGATTCATTTCCTAGAGTACATTGCCTTGAAAAAACTAGTACCATAAGGCACAAAACATGGACATCAGATAACTACTTTGAGGGGACTGAATCTAACACTGCAATCTGTGTAAGCTCCCTTGAGCCCTCATGAGTTGTTCTCATCACTAGGGTATTCCAAGGTGTTGCTCAATTATGTCTAACCTGCTATCCACTTTACTCAAACGGCGGTGAAGGGAATCCAATGAATGGACATCCTACTAATGCTCATGTATGTCCACTGGCGTATGCCCCAATAATAATTTCATCTACAATACAGGTCTATGGTTTGCATGTACAGATTGAAACTACCCCTGCCTTGCCCAATATCAGAGATCTAATCATCCCATTCAACTAAGACCTTTGTATTTGGGAGAGGGACTCGATGCATGGAAGCTAGCGTCAATTCCCGACATCTTTCCAAAAAATTCCTTCAGTCAATGATGCATGTGAGAAATCCCCCTGTGGGGTCGTTCCTGATAATAAGTTCACCCCCTCCCAATGCAAGCCCTCTAACATGGCATTGGGCCTGAAGATAGCCATTTGGAAACTTAAATTAAAGATTGAATATAAGTGGTAGAGTCTAAGTTGTCGATTACTTGTAATGTTGGATAGCTCTCAAATAGATGATCAATGTCGGATAGGGGGTGCCCCATACAATTGATCAGTCAAGCCCATACTGAAGAAGGTGATTCAAATCTCTCCCCACACTACTTCCTCCAAATTGTTGGCCTCCACCACAAACCAGTTATACCATTAAATACCCCATGTAAACCACAATTTCTCTACAGGACCAATAAACCAAAAGATTACCCAAACAGGTGACAACAAGGGGTTGGAGCCACAAATGTATAACCAAATTTTAAGTACAGAGAGGTCATCGTGGACACCAGGATTGGTGATAAGACTTATAAATTCCCCCACCTCCCACAACCAGATAAGGTCCAGCTTTGTTTCCCTCCCTCTACCATTATAATTGAGAAGATGGTTGTTTCCAGGTGAGGGCCATCCCAAACATGGAATCACAGAGACCAACACACCAAGGAAAGGGACTAAATAATCCCAACAATGTTCCCTCCCTATCTTCTAGAGATCCCATAATAGGGGCTCACAATAATATTTCACAATTTATCCAAAACCCCGTCCAGGGCAAGACCAAGAGAGCTAAATTCAAATAAATAAGAAACAATTGAGAGTTGAAAGCATGGGAATAGAGACAACCTTGAAGTTTAGGGACTACACCATTAATGCCAAAGCGATAGACCCAAAATCAGAGTCCCCTTTCCCCTCAATACAAAGACAATATTGTTATCCTTTCTTGTGCGCTAAATTCATTGATGAGCCTACAATTAGGAATTAAAAGAATACCAAAACCAGAGCCCAAAAACAGGGGAAAGTTACCCTCATACTAGTTCTTTTCCAAATGCTTGAGCGAAACGATCATCCCTCTATGTTGGAGAATCGGTTGGAAAGGTGACTAGCAAAGTCGTGTTAGCTAAACGAGGAGACTAATATCATGCAAAGAGTAAAATAGTTATGGAAAAAGCAGTGCAACATTACAAGTGACCTCCAAACGTCCACCTAGTATAATCACACACTAGCGAGGTGGGTGTAACCTCCACCACTGACTTCCTTCTCTTTGAGACCAAAGCACCAACATTATCTTGCTACAAAATTTAAAAATTAGTTTCCATTACTTACTCTCCTGCCATCTCACGAATGCACCATCGTTTTAATCCATCAAAGGTCTGTGATCTTCTCCTTCCCATCAACAACATTAACTCCCATGTAATCTCTACTGAACTCTTGTGTTGTGCGCATTGAACTCCATCGGGGGCAGGTGCCATGTCCCCGGGCTCATTGGCCAAGTGGGGAAACGATGCCCTTTGCCACATTTGTTATCCCATCTAGGGAATTTAAAAAAAAAATATGGTAATAAATAAATAAATAAAATATTTCAATACTCATGTTAAATAAAATATTTCAATGTCAATCTATGTATATATTGTATATAGTTTAAGAATAACTATGTATATATTATATAAAGCAATTGAAAAGATAAATTCTTATGGTTAAAATATTTATTAGTCTCATTATTTTACATTTTGGCTTGTTTTATGATATAACTTTGGATCAATTTTGTCTGAAATCCAACAAAGATTTGTTGGAGTTGCAAGTTTGAGCCATGGAGTCTACACAATCTAAGTGCCCAAGGGGATTTTCAAGACGTTGAATCCATTTATGTATTAAAAATGCAATTTAATCAATGAAAAATTACAGTGTGTGTGTGGAACCAGTGTAGATCCATCTTAGTCATGGATCTAACAAGCATCGAGAGTGATCAAATCTCTTGAGATGCAAACATTTTTTCAAGTTTTGCACTCTAATAGAGATTTGTACCTCAAAAGATTTGATCCCTCTCAACACTTGCTAGATATGTGGCTAAGATGGATCTATACTTCATATATATCCATCTCGAATATGTACTTGGTTAGTTTTAATTAAAAACATTACAAAACATCAATAATCTCACTTTCACTTGCTCTCATAGTTTCTTATATATATTACAATCCAATATGAAGGAGATGTAAAAATATTTTACTTTCATTCTCAGAGACATAAATAAAATATTTGGAAGTCTATGTTAAGTAACATAATTTTATATCAACTCAAGAGAAATAAAGTAACTAAAAGTTATTAAAAACATATTTATATATATTTGCCTTGTAAATATTTTAATATAGAACTTGAATAATCTTTTTGAGTATCCATGTTAACTAATATATTTCAATACAAACTACATATATATGTATATATAGAGGGAAATTAAATATAGAGATTTTTATTTCAAATCTCACATCTACACACACACACACGCACACTATATATATATATATATATATATATATATATATATATATATATATATATATATAGTTGAGGTGCAAACATTTTTCCAGTTTTGCTCTCTAAAAAAGATTTGCATATCAAGAAATTTGATCTCTCATTACATGATAGATTTGTGGTTAAAATGAATCTATATTCCAAACCTTTCTCTTTCTATGTAACACTCCCTACTTAACTTTAATATTTAATTGGATTATTCTAATTATTTTTTTACTTCAAACTTAAGAAAAATCTAACATATCAATGTTACAACTATTTATTTGACAATATGTCTCTTGTAAACTAAACTAATATAATTGTTTAGAAAATCATATTTCTCATAAAAACTAAATTCACATAGATAATTCTATAAAGTTCATTATTTATTTATTTGACATAATATTCTTAATAGTTTTATTGTCCCTTATAATTATTTTCCTTCCCCTTTTTACTATATGTTTGTTTGTTACCTTGAGATGAGGACATCATCCATTTTCACAATAATACTTGCATGGTACTAAGAGAAATGAGAGGTGGATCTTTCACATATTTTGCTAATAACATTTGCACACTTGTATAAAGGCTTTTTAAAATCGAAATGCACATAGTGTTTTGGTTCGGGTGTCAGGTCCTTTTAAAATGAGACTCCATGATAATAAAGAAATGAACTCTATATTTAATTTTCAAACCTATCATGTATCTCTAATTATATTCCATTTTCAAACCTAATATCATGTCTTTCGAATTATATCCATAGTCACTAAATTTACTTGAATCAAGCTAAATAATATGGAAATTTGGCAATACAACTTCTAACCCAAATTACCTTGTTTAATTTGATTCACCCAATTTGTGTTGCTATTTTTACCATAAGCACATCCCTCTTGCAAGACAAAATATTTGCAGGATTGTCACAACTACCTCCAAGAGATCACCCCCCACTCAAAGAGGTATCTATCACTCCTAGCTTCTCTTGTTTCGAGTAGTAGCAGACTCAGTACTAACTTTCCTATATTTGGGTCTCATGGGACCTCATATTTCTCAGTGCTAGGAATAATCCCTTGAATATTTGCAGAAATGTCACAAAAAGATCGCTCTATTTGGCCTTTCAATGACCTCATGTAGGAAAAGAGACAAAACAAACAGATAGTCACATTGCATAAATTTATGATGCTTCTGTTGTTTTTGAAGCCAAGACCATAGTAAATGTGATAAAAAATAAGTATCTAATGCATCCATGGCAATTCAAGACATATTCATGAAGAGATAATGAGTGGAATTGCATAGTCAAATTGTGAATCTTACGATGTATTCATGGGGAGATAATGCTAACAATGGAAGAGAATTATAAGAATGCTTCTTGGATTTGGCATTTGTTAAAATTGGCTACTAGGGCCAAACTTCATGTGGGTCACCTTATTCATGGCTGATTATATTTTTCTTGGATTCCTCTCATCGAAAGGTGTAGGATTCATCTAAAGATCATCCGATTCTGATAAGTATTTATGGAGATATGAATTTATTTAGATTATGGATTAATTGTCAAAGTCGGCCAACAACTTATGTAGGCTCAGAAGCCCAACAAACACATCTATTCATCATCAATGTTTGCATATAAATACAGGATGTTTCTCCTCATTTGGACACACACTACTCATCCATCTCTTTCTCTCTTCTGTGCATAAAAGAGTCTCTCTCTCTCCTATGCAGATAGGTCTCTCTCTCACATGTGGGAAGGAAGGACACAGTTTTCTAAGGGTTTACAAACTGTAGATTGGAACTTTGACCAGCGTTGACCATCATTCTCTCTCTCTCTCTCTTGACTGCGCAGTAGGTGAAGCTAACTCTCCTTGGAAATCCGCAATTTTTGGTACAGGAATCGAGGTGATCTGACCTCTGGTTTGGAAGATATTGACTGCCCTAGTTTAGGGCTGATGCCGATGATGTCGATGCCACTGATGCCAGTGATGCTGATGATGCTTATGCCGATGATGTTGATGCCGCTAATGCCGATGATGCTTATGCCGATGATGTTGATGCCGCTAATGCCAATGATACTGATGTTGCTGATGCCAATGATGCTGATGTCGTTGATGTTGATGCCGCTGATCTAGGGTTTGTTGCTACTGATATAAATCAGATTTTTGTACTATTTCTCTCTGTTGAATTATTGAAGATAAAAGAAGATTTGATCAAAGGGTTTCCCCATATTAGGTTTTGTCCCTGGCTAGCCGCCACATCTTGTGTCCCTTGTCTTGGCTTGTTTTTTGTTGATCGTTTAATGTTCTATCTGCACTTATGTACATGTGATTGCTAATATGTGGATAATAATAAGAAAGATAAGTAAACTACTCTAAGCATAGAACATAGCATAGTTTAACATGGTATCAGAGCTGAGGTGAAGACAAAGCCCAAGCAAGAGCAAGAGAAATCACCGAAAAGAAGGTTGGCAAGGCTATCTAAAAAGAACTACGGGGTCCTCAACACTCTTCCCCGCCGAAGACAAGCTCCATGAGAAGTCTGACTATCACGGATGGAAGATGTCTCTCGATCTGACTTTAGAAGATCAGGAAGTGTTGGACCATGTGAGAGGCAATATTGTTGAGCCTCCATCAAATGCATCCACTGCTACCAGGAACAAATGGAAATCCGAAGAAGTCAAAGCAAAGAAGATCATCCGGGACTCTATCAACAAGCGCTTGGTGGCCTATGTTTCTGAGCTAAACACCTCCAAGGAAATCTACGATAGACTAGTGAGTTTATTTAAAGTTAATGATGCAAATCAAGTTCTATTTCTTATAAATAAGCTGAAGGAAAATTAAGAAGGGCAAAGATGAAAGTATGCAAGCATATTTCTTAAGAATCACCGAGATCAAGAACGATCTCCTATCTATTGGGGAAGTAATTCCTGACAGGGAAATGACACTCACAACTCTTGGAGGACCACCATTTGAATGGTATATATTCAGGACTGCTCTTCTCAACAATAATATAATTCCTGGATTTGAGGAATTAATGGAAGGATGCATTCAAGAAGAAGGATGGAAGAACAGGAAATGCCCACACTTAAAGATCATCCCGCTGCCTTTTCTTCTCATGCTAAAAGAAGAAACAATTTCGAGGCTAAATCCAAAGGAAAGGCTGGAATATGAAATATCCCGTGAAAGGTGTAGGCAATGTCTCTCTTAAATTGAATCAAGGTAATACAATCCACCTACAGGGTGTATTATATGTACCTAATCTCAAAAAGAACCTGGTGTCCATTTCGGCAATGGAAAACAAAGGCTACAAGGTGGCTTTTAGGGATGGCAAGGTACGTATATGAAAAAGAAATATATTAAAGATGCCTTCACTCTTGGGTTTCGAGTTGATTCATTATATCAGGTTGGAGGAAGTCTACTAGGTGTCATGTCTTGTGACACATCTCAAGCCTTGATCGAGAATCAAACCGAAAAGAAGATCAAGATCTTAAGGACTGATAATGGGACTGAATATGAATCTAATGAGTTTCATGACTTTTGTAAAGAAGTTGGCATTAAGAGGGAGACTACTACACAATACACCCCTGAACAGAATGGTGTGGCGAAAAGGAAGAACTGTACGATTGTGGAAGTTGTCTATGCTATGCTTCATGATCAAAGACTTCCAAAGTTTCTATGGGCCAAAGCTGCAAACACCGTCATATATGTACAAAAAAGATGCCCCCATCAAGCATTGGGTTCCAAAACTCCTGAAGAAATGTTCACCAGTAAGAAACCTGATGTATCTCATTTTAGAATTTTTGGACGCCTTGTATATTTTCATGTTCCGAAAGAGAAATGGAATAAATTGGGTGCATCTGGAAAGGAAGGAATCTTCGTGGGCTATAGTGAAAATACTAAGGGCTATAGAATCTATGCAGCCAGTGAAAAGGAAGTCGTGATTAGTAATGATGTCACCTTTGACGAAGATATGGCTCTCAGCAAGGTGAACAATCTTCCTACAATGAGGAGCTTTCAAGAAGCTAACACCAGGGAACCGAAAGAAGAAGATGATGAAACAATGCCCGATGTGGAAGAAACCATGGATCCTATTGATCCTCCTCCACCTGAGCCTTCCTCTTCTAGGAATAGGCCTTCATGGCTTAGGGGAACACTTGATGATGCTGAAGGACATGCTGCACCTCGAGGAACCTTTCGTGAAAGTAAGAAACCAAACAGGTATGAGGGATACCTGACCATCATGAGCACGATCATTCAAAATGAGCCTTCATCATTCTTAGATGTCGTCAAGCATCAAGTATGGAAGGATGTTATGACCAAAGAATATGAGTCTATTATGAAGAATGATGTCTGGGAAATGGTTTCCAGACCTCTAGACAATACAATTGTCACCTCTAAATGGCTTTACAAGATAAAGCATGCAGCTGATAAAAGTACGGAAAAGTATAAGGCTCGTTTTGTCGCTTGTGGCTTCTCCCAGAAGGAAGGTATAGACTATGACAAGATATTTGCACCAGTTGCCGGATATACCACCATCTGCTTGATCATAGCCCTTGTGGCTTCACAAGGATGGAAACTACATCAAATAGATGTTAAGAGTGCGTTCTTGCATGGTTCAATCAAAGAAGAGGTCTATGTGGAGCAACCCGAAGGATTTGAGATATGATCGAAAATCTCATGTGTGCAGGTTGAAGAAGGCCCTCTATGCGCTGAAGCAAGCACCCCGAGCATGGTATGAGAGGATCGATAGCTACTTGATGAAGCTGGGATTCACTAGGAGTGAAGTCGATCCCAACCTTTACTTTAAGGTTGAAGATGACAAACCTCTCATAATGGTGTTGTATGTTGATGACCTATTTCTGACAGGTGCAGACCCTCTCATTCACAAATGTAAGAGGGAGTTGGCTTCTGAATTTGAAATGAAGGACCTAGGACTGATGCACTGTTTCCTAGGACTTGAAGTTTGGCAGAAGCTAGGGGAAATTCTCCTATCTCAAGGAAAATATGTGGTGAAGATATTGGAAAGATTCGGTATGGTGGACTGCAAGCCTGTAACTACCCCGATGGAGCTTGACTTCACAAAGTTAAGCGGTAGTGCTGCTGCACCTATCTTACGAAATGCCACCGAGTATCGTCAACTCGTCAGAGATATGCTTTGCAGTGAACACGTTAAGTCAACATATGGTTGAACCTCACCACATACATTGGATTGGTGCCAAGAATCTGTTAAGATATCTTCGTGGCACAATTACTTATGGGTTAAGATACACTACCGGAGATGTGAGACTACTTGGATATAATGATGTTGATTGGGCAAGCAATGTGGTGGACCATAAGAGCACTTCCGGGTGCTGTTTCTCCTTGGGATATGCTTCGATATCCTAGATGAGCAGGAAGCATAAGTCGGTGGCTTTGGGCACCACCAAGGCAGAATATATCGCTGCTAGTATGGCCTCCTATGAGGCAGTTTTTTTGTGAAAGCTCTTCAGTGAGCTATTTGGATTTACATTAGATACCACGGTGATTCTATGTGACAACCAGAGCGAGATCCGTTTATTAGAAAATCTCATATTTCATGATCGCTCCAAGCATATTGATATCAAGTACCACTATATTCGAGATATGGTGGAGCAATAAGGGTCCAACATATCGGTACAGATGAATAGGCCGCCGAATTTCTAAAAAAGCCCCTAGGAAAGGTCAAATTCTTGACTTTCCATGAACGAATTGGTGTCGTTTAGAGACCCTCTGATGAGGGTCAAGTATGATGTACTGAGCTCTGGGAGCTCCAGGGGGGTGCGGGGTACTTCTTGGAGCGACATATGACCACAGGGTGACTCATCATCCCCTGTTGGTGCATTTTGTACAGGATAAAAGGTTCAACCTTCCCCTGTGACACCCCGTGGCGACTATGGACATGATGATTAGTTCTCCTGTGGACCAGGATGATTCGTTCTCCATGGCGACTATGGAACAAGGTGATTAGTTCTCCTGTGGGCCAGGATGATTCGTTCTCCGTGGCAACTATGGAACAAGATGATTAGTTCTCATGTGGCCCTGGATGATGTGTTCTCCATGGAAATTGTGGAACATGATGATTCAATCCCTTATGGACAGGATGATTCGCTCTCCTGTGGACAAGATGATTCGCTCTCCTGTGGGACAGGATGATTCGCTCTCCTGTGGACAAGATGATTCACTCTCTTGTGGGACAGGATGATTCACTCTCCTATGGATAGGATGATTAGTTCTCCTGTCGAGGCATCCTACCCATGCAGTCTAGGACTCATGGGAAGTACCTCTCATTTGATCAATGAGCAGGGAAATGAGGATAGGGACCATAGTAGTATCGATGGGTGCATCGTTGTATCTACCGTACTCCCTATGCTAGGATGACCTTCATTGATCTGGGATCAATGATACTGGTCTGGGACCAGTGAGAGTGGTACCCACTATGACACTGACTTCGGGTCAGTAGAGGACTGGTCTGGGACCAGTGGTACACACTCTGAGACTGACTTCCGGTCAGTGGAGGATGGTATGATACATCCTCGATCACTTCTTCTTCTTCTTCTTCATATTTCGAGCAGAGCAGAACAGAGCAAAGCATGGCAAGGCAAAGCATAGCAGAGCAGAGCAGGGGTCAGGTTGTACAAGGCAGTGCATTTGATGGATGAATAGTAGTGACAGTCCAACAGATTGCAGATGAAGTTCTCCCTAGTTTAGAGGGAGTGTTAAAATTGGCAACTAGGGCCAAACTTCATGTGTGTCACCTTATTCATGGCTGATTATATTTTTCTTGGATTCCTCTCATCGAGAGATGTAGGATTTATTTAAAGATCATCCGATTCCGATAAGTATTTATGGAGATATGAATTTATTTAGATTATGGACTAATTGTCAAAGTCGGCCAACAACTTATGTAGGCTCAGAAGCCCAACAGACACATCTATTCATCATCAACGTTTGCATATAAATACAAGATGTCTCCTCCTCATTTGGACACACACTTCTCATCCATCTCTCTCTCTCTTATGCGCAGAAAAGAGTCTCTCTTTCTCTCTCCTACGCAGATAGGTCTCTCTCTCACACGTGGGAAGGAAGGACACAATTTTCTAAGGGTTTACAAACTACAGATTGGAACTTTGATCAGCATAGACCAACATTCTCTCTCTCTTGACTGCGCAGTAGGTGAAGCTGACTCTCCTTGGAAATCCGCAATTTTTGGCACAGGAATCGAGGCGATCTGACCTCCGGTTTGGAAGATATTGACTGCCCTAGTTTAGGGTTGATGTCGTTGATGCCGATGATGCTAATGCCACTGATGCCGATGATTTTGATGTCATGATGCTGATGTCGCTGATGTCAATGATGCTTATGATGATGATGCTGATGCCGCTAATGCCAATGATACTGATGCCGCTGATGTTGATGTCGCTGATCTAGGGATTGTTGCTGCTGATATAAATCAAATTTTTGTACTATTTCTCTCTGCTGAATTATTGAAGATAAAAGAAGATTTGATCAAAGGGTTTCCCCATATTGGGGTTTGTCCCTGGCTAACCGCCACATATTGTGTCTCTTGTCTTGGCTTGTTTTATGTTGATCGTTTAATGTTCTATCTGCACTTTACTTATGTACATGTGATTGCTAATCTATGGATAATAATAAGAAAGATAAGTGAACTGCTCTAAGCATGGAACATACCATAATTTAATAGCATTGAAGTTGCATTGTTTTTTTGGGCAAAATATATTCATGAATTTGGTGAAATATATTGAGGAATTTTAAAATTTAAAGAACTTTTTTTGGAATTGGTATTTTCTCATTTGATCTTTTTCTTTAACATACCAAATCTGAATTTAAACTTTGTAACTATGATTATATATCATTTCCAAACCTAACCATCAAGTCAACCAGTTTGTTTCATATCAAAGATGTAAAACATGTCTTTCTTCATTTCATTGTTTCAAACATAGTCCTCATATGTTTCCTTGAGACAATGAAGTTGAACATAGTATACCTCATTCTTGTTAATGTACCATACCATCATTCTTAAGCTACCTGGTTGAGAGTGAGCTTGAATAAAAAAAAGCATCAAATTTAATCCCAAACTACTCAAAACCGTCTTGATGTTTGTGATATACTACATTATTTCTCCATTACCCTTGGGACAAAATTTCAAGATCAAATCAAATTTCAATGATGTATTCCAATCCTTTCTACCTTGTTATTATGCATTTTATCTTGCCTACTCTCTAAAGGACTCTCATATTTTTATCATCTGTTCCATACATTAAAATCTCTCTTCATCTTTGGTAAAACATTTCAGAACTTCTTTTCACCTCCTTTCATGATTGGTTATCCATCCTCCCTTGCGGATACTTCCTTATATGGACCCTTCATATCAACATCTTGCTTTATTTTTCAACATTAGAAAAAATGACCTTTGATACACTATAATGATCCATAACCTTGTACCATAAAATCAATTCAACAAAGCCTTATTAAATCATGACTATTATATCATTGATACATATACACATATTTGTATAAAGAAAGTGTTGTAACATGAGGTTTATAAATTACTAAATGTGAAAAACCTTGAAGGACTTGAATTTTGAATTTGGTACACATCTCCACTTTCAACTTCACTGCAACACAATCATAAAATTATAGCCAAACAAAACACTTGACCCATCTCATCGCATAGAATATGGGACGCTACATACACATCAAATTATTCTAACATGTCCGCCTATTTTTATGATTTGACAGTGACTAATTTCGTCTAGCGTTATGATGGTCACTAAATCCCTCTATTTTCTACAATTTACAGACCACAATAATATGAACAAGAACTAGTATCTAATAACTTAAGTTTGTTGCCACGATATATAAATAAATCTTTTAAAAACTCCATAAGCTCAAAATGTAGTGATTAACCATATGCATGAACTGTTAAACACACATGGGCAGCAAAGGAATATGAAAAATAAAACATGAGAATACATCTTTTATTAACAACTGATATACATTTATAGTACATTGTTTGACCATTGGATTTCACATCCCAAGGTCTCTTGGACTTCTTTTTGTCTATTCGGCTTCCACACTAATCCATTGAGGATTAGGTGTCCAACATTCCCCCCCTTAATCCGAAGGGTTATGTATGAGTCCAAGAAGAGAGTTGTAATACAAAATGTGCAAAAATGCATGGCAGCACTGGGTTGAATGTACTCTCTAAAATGTTGGTATAAAGGGCGGTGGTTTAAGGATGACCACCAACACTGGAACGGTTAGTGCAGTTCCCGGAACTCTTCCAAAACTGGCAAGAAGCTGAAGTCTTCTGCTAGAGGAAGTGCTCCTATTGTTTTGAAGAGGGAAACTTTCAACCATGAAAGGGAGCTCTCATCCCGCATAAAAGGGAGAACTTCAACCTGAAAAGGGAAGTCTCAACCTGTGATGGTTTAAGGATGACCAACAACTCTAGAATGCTTAATGCAATTCCTGGAACTCTTCCAAAACTGGTGAGAAGATGAAGTCTTCTGCTAGAGGAAGTGTTCTCAATTTTGTTCCTGGAATTCTTCCAACACTGGCAAGACGCTGAAGTCTTCTGCTAGAGGAAGTATCCTAGATTACCAACTAAAGGCATGCTCAGGGGCATCTTTGTTTCTGGCTACAACTCTGAAGCTGGTATGGTAGGTTGTGGCTCAGGGTCGCTTGATGTGGCTTTGAAGCTTGTAGATGACCATCATTTCCCCCCTGTCAGATACAAGGTGAGATGATGGAGAAAACTCAACTGCAAGACTGTTCAATACTCTGGAACAAGTTCGGACATATGACTGAAATATCTTCTTGGTTGTTGATGCCCATTGCCAAGAAGAGATCCATCCAAGATGAATCTTTGCTCTTGCAGGACATTTGTTTCTGAAGCATCTGTGTGAAGAATGGGTGGTTTTATCACAATGCTTACATGGATGAAGATCAAAACAGTGATCTTTCAAATGGCCAACTCGGTCATAGTGTTGGCATTTCACGATCTGTTGTTGTGGAAGAAGGGCAGAATCTGGAACAACTGGTGGTGAACTATCATGAGGAGCAAGTGAACTGTCATGAATGAATCCAGCACTCTGAAACTGAATGGGCTTTGAGTAGTTTGGAATATGAAAGGACAAGTCCTCATATCCGAGACCAGTTTTGTGCTTGTTGTGGACAAGTTCTTCCCAAGGTCTTATGATGGGCTTGGGAAGTGCACACTGAGTTTCTGCATCTACATGTACAACCGCTGCCTTATTGGGTACTAAATCTGAACCAACTGTAACATTATTGACTTGCTTCTGATGGGTTGCAGTCTCAATGTTCTGAACAGAAACATGTTCAGAATGACTCCTCTGTTTTAATTCTTCTTGCTGTAGTTGAGATTCGAGCTGCAAAAAAATCAATTTTTTCTTGTGCATTTTGTAGACATACATGAATGTCTGTGAGAGAAACTTGGCTGACTTTTAATGTATCATGATTAGTAGACAATATCAGAGTTTTGAGGAACTCTAATACTTCACTGATTCTGGCCATTTTTTCTTTACTGTCAAAATTACAGTTTAAAAATTGATCAAAACTACTACTCATTGCAGAAAAGTAATACCCACTCACAATACACAGCAATATCCTTTATAAATGTCAGCAAATGATCAATGTGCAACCAACAAGCACCAATTAAATAAACAGTGTATCAATGCAACAATTAATTAAGTCACGGTTTCATTGACCATAGAAACATAATTTTGACCAGTAAAAGAACCAACAAATCAGTCACCTCGATTAGACTGTTCCTCTGGCCTGTGAGGAATTTAGAAAAACGGAATCAGGCTGTAAAGATTGTTGTCCAGGTTCTTCTTGGTAGTGAGAAGCGCCTTTGCGTTCAGATCTTTGAGCAACTAGGTTTTATTCAAGACACTTGCTTTGTTGAGATTGCAAAGGGTGCTATTTTGCAGCTTCTAAATTTTGTTGAGGCGATTGCAATAAGTCGCCGTCTTCAGAAAGGCTCTTTGGGGTTCTGGATATGTTTTTTTTTAATACAAACCTCAAACTTAAAAACATACTGAAGCATAAAATATAGAACACAATAAAAATTCCGTGGCCCAATGGATAAGGCGTTGGTCTACGAAACCAGAGATTCTAGGTTCGATCCCCAGTGAAGTCGTATTTTGGCTCTCAACGGAGTCAGTTCAAGTTGTTCTGGTTTCAGCAGAGTCAGTTCACGTTGTTCTGTCGAGAGATGAGATTCTGGGTTCCACTGGAGGCGCTTTTAATATTACTTTCTATCCCCAGTGGAGTCGCTTTTTTTTTCTCCTAACGGAGTCACTTCAAGTTGTTCTGTCGAGAGATTCTGGATTCGATCCACTGGACGCGTTTTTAAATATTGCTACCAGCCGAGTCCAGGTCAACTACTTTTCTCGATTGAATTAAGGTTGCATGAAATATCAGTAGTTACTTACACAGAATTGAATCACAAACCTTTTTAAATATTGCTCGCAGCCAAGGCCAAGTCCAGGTCAAGTAGTTCCGTCGAGAGATTCTGGGTTTGATCCAGTGGAGTCGCTTTTAAATATTGCTCCCTGCCGAGTGTGGGTCAAGAAGTTTTTTTCATTGACTTAGGGCTGAACCCCAAATCTTCCATTTTTCAAAGGATTTCAACGAGCAGATGGAACATAGCTTTGGATTTATCTTCATCTTCTCTTCTAAACGTCTGCTTTTCCTCATTATTAAAAGCTCCATTCTCTTATACAAATTAATCTCAATGCCATCTGTCAAGATGAAACTTTGCCAACAAGAAAACAAATCTTTGACACTTCAACACTTCTCTCACTTGATGGAGACTTCATAAAAATAAATCTCAACCTTCAACACTTCACCCACGTCCGCCATTTTCTTTTTGGAAGAATCACCACAAGAAACGAATGTCGGTAGCTTTTCTCAATGTCAATGCCGAACCATTACCTTGGAGGAATTCAGATCGGAGTTTTTTTTTTTTTTTTTGCTTCACGAATGAAACCTAGAAAGGAAGAAGCGAGCAGACTATCGATACGCAAGTCTGGAAATGGCGAATGGAAAATACCCAAATATGGTAACGACGACAACATTCATTCTCTTGGTTGTCTCAGGAACTGCCAATTCAGAAGAATGTTGTATTCATCTTCAATTACGCCGTCCAGTGGGCCCGAAAAGAAGGGCAGATCAAGCTATAGAGTTATTGTTCATGCAAGTTCATTGAAGGAGGATATGTATGGAGTAGATGAATTAGAAGCAGGGCATCGCAATCCAGAGCTTTCAGGAAACTATCGCCCAGTAACTAAGTTTAAGCCGAATCCCACAGTGCTGGAAGCCCAAGCTCGAATCTATACCGGGCCTACTCAGACGAGACCCCTCAATGAACAACAGGCATTTAAGGTTCTTGACACCATCCTGCAATCAGCGAGAGGAGAGCTTAGAAATGAAGAAGCAGTTTCAACGACACAACTTGGGGCATTCTTTGCTGGAATGACAATATGAGCTAATGCTTTTCCTGGAGCTACACAATGGAGTGAGGGAGAAACACGAGCAATGGGACTGTGATAGTGGATTGTGAGGGCCAAGGGAGCATTATTACCAACGTTCATACAATCTAGGCCAAGATAAACTCATAACTACGTCCGTTCGATTCTTCTGCTGCATCTTTGAAGTGCGCTCAATGCAAAAATGGGTATTGATTTGACATAGAGAGAATCAGGGAGAACTGTCAGATACGTTAGGGTGGCAAGGAGAATTTTGGTGTTGTCTGAGCAACAGAAGTCAGAGAGACGTTGAGTAGAGTCGTTGGCAAAGGAACGCTGACAACACTGTAAGAGTAGGTATTCGATGGGAATACCAAGCGTTACCCATTATCACGCAGAGAGCAGATTATTACGACTGCGCAGATTCAGAATGGCGGAGAGAGGTCAAAAATGGCGCTAGAGAAATCACGGGTTGCAGCGAAAATTTAGCTGAGAAAATATTCATGAAATGATCTGCAAATAAGGCCATAAAACAAATGGCTCAAATTAATTATGCAGGGCAGGAATACGCCTGCTCTGATACCATGTTAAACACACATGGGCAGCAAAGGAATCCAAAAGATAAAACATGAGAATACATCTTTTATTAACCACTAATATACATTTATAGTATATTGTTTGACCGTTGGGTTTCACATCCCAAGGTCTCTTGGACTTCTTTTTGTCTATTCGGCTTCCACACTAACCCATTGAGGATTAGGTGTCCAACATGAACAAGTATACAAACCATTTGATCCTGCTGGTTCCTCTCTCCCAGCGTCAAGTGACCCTCATACCATCCCTTGGGTAAGGGCTTACAATTTGTATTACCATTTCTCATTCTTCCAGCGTACAAAAGTATTTTAAGATGTACAGGCTATCCAAGGAAACTAGACAAAGGCAATAGATTCTGGCAAATACACACTTTATTTATCGTACACATACAAGATTTGAAAATACTCACAAATGTGTACAAGATTTGAAAATACTCACAAAAGCAACGAGAAATGAAATGCTAACCATTACCCAAAGTCACCAGAGTCTCTCTTGTTATTTCAGATAAGAAGTTGCCTTCTGAATTCACACAAGCAAGGCTATTCATTAAAACATTCAAATTTGATCTCTATACTGGCCTATGTAACAACAGATTTGCTTTGCATTTCCACTGCATGCTGAACAGAAAATTCTACAAATAACCGAAGCCAAAGTTAAACGCCTTTAACAAAACCTCTAAACGAAAGCATAAACAGCACTAAAGTTTAACAGACCAAGGGTGTATTGATATTAGATAAAGGTAAACGATCAATTGTTCTTTCTACATGAATGTGTTGATCATCTAACTTTCCTAGCCAAAGTCACTCCCTTTACGAAAACTCCAAACTGAAGAATAAGCAGTACTAAAGTAAACAGATTAAGTATGCGTTAATAAAGACAAACCATGAATCATTCTTTCTACATGAATGCCTTGATCTAATTAATTTTTCTAGCCAAAGAAGAGCACCTGTAATGAATGCACCAAACTAAGGCATAAACAGTGCTAAATTAAACAGACTGCTTTAATACAAATGAACAGATTGTTCTTTTAAATGATAAATACGTTTGCCATCTAACTTTCCTTTGCTCGACACTCTGAAATCCATATAGAGTATCAGTGATTACAATGAAATTTAGGTGCGATGAAGAGTGAGTCTAAAGTTACAATGTCAGTCTTCTCAAGCATTTTCATCTTATAATAAAAATTTTAACTTATTTCGTCTAGTTTATAACCTTGGATTTTGGATCACTGGTCAAGACTGATGGCATACTTCACACAGGCATTGGGCCAAAAACAAGATATGTTTAATAATCTTGATCGTGTGTCCCCAGACCACTTTTTGCTGCTTGCATTTTAATAGCCTATTTTTAATCGTGTAACCTTTTTTTATCAGTCAATAAATTTTTAACTTCTGCGGGAATAACCTTTAATTATTCCTACCTGTCTGATTTAGTCTGATGAGCTTTGTATCTTTCACAAGGAATAGACAGAACATGAACTGAATTTAGGCTCTGCGTCCTTTCATCCCTAAATACAATGTCAGTATTAGCCCAGAACGCTGCAGTTTTGACGTCCTTTCCTCCCTAGATACAATGTCAGCATTAACCCAGAATGCTGCAGTAATCATCTTGAAGGAGCAGAAGTAATAAGCCAACACTGATGCTAAGTATTTAACAGTAAAGCACTATTGAAGGCATACTTAACAATGAGGAATATCAAAACATAGTTGTTTCCATGAAAATTGATTCATTCAAGATGCAGGAAATATCTGTCATGCTTGATAGATAAAAGAATAATTCTAAATTACAACACATTCAAAATGAGCTCTCGCACTCTCCATTCTCAAGTTCATCAATCCTTCCGTAAATAAGTATCCCCTTCAAACAGCTTCTGTATGATATCACAATTTTCATTGTCACAAACCCTAAATCACATAAATTGGAATGTTGAATTTCCCAAAAGTGGGACTTCAAGTATGTATGCACCTTTCAATTTACATGTTCAAAATCCAATAAATTATGAAGATGTTGCTTTAAATAACATAACAAGGGGGATGTGATTTCTAAAATATATAAATAATTGAATTATGCTGCCAAGTTAATAGTGAATGACACATATGGGTAAACTTCTGTTTCGCCTCCAGCAAGCCCTGCAATCCCCACATCATCTTCCGCTTTCCAGAAGGAACTGCATGGTAATAGAAAGTGATTTTCAGTCTGGCAAAAATATCCATAACAATGTAATAAGACAATGAAGTCATCCTAAAAAACGTTTTTCTTTTTGATGATAAAATATGACTCAGCCGATAATTTTTACTTACTTATTTGAACCGCCAGCCAAACGCTCGAGAATAGAACGAACTTTCTTTTCACTTTTGGAGGATGGAGATAACACGGCTGCCTGAGGTAGAAACGATATTTAGTGTCAAGGATGAAAAGAATCTTAGGATAATAACTTAGAAATTCAAAAGAAAAGGAAATCTAGATGGTTTTCCTACCAAGAATGAAGGTGGCAGGCCATATCTCAAGATACTTTCTGTAAAGAGACGAATTGCACAGAGATGCATCCAGGAGCTGAACACCTGCACTTTCAAACTCTCGGTGTTACAGCGTTATTGAAATAGTTTCATAATCAACCTATTGCAGTTAGTATCACATACTGTTGAAGAAAGTAGAATACGGTCACATGTCTGTCTCTCTCTGGATAGTTTGCCATTTCTCAAATCACCTCTGGCTAGAATCATGAAAATCAGACTGTTTTCTCACTCATTTCACTCCTTAATAAAGAAAAAATCCTATTCTCACTGAGTTGAAAGAATCACCAGCATTGAAAAGAACTTGAGCAAAACTAAAAAAACAGTTATATATTCAAAAGCAAAATGCAATCTCAGAAACAAGAGAGGCTTAGGAGATAACTATACACATGAATAATAGTGATGCAGAAAGAGAATGCCTTGTGACCCCATATTGTGATCTAGAGGAACATCTAAATCAAATTATGGACCACAGTAACAAACAGTAGATAATGAGCACACAGTTATAATCTATGCCCCTTGGTTTGACTTCATGTTCAAATTCAGGGGCAATGAAATTTTAAAAAAAGTCTACAAGTTAAAAAAGAGAGATAAAATTTGCCATTAAGTTCAATACATACTATTAGGTGAATTTCACTATTTTTCCCCATGAGGAATTCTTTATATTCCATATGAGGAATATATATGTTTTAGTTCTGGAGGGACTCCTCAAACTAAACAACAATGCTCGAAGCCATTCAACAAAGCTCATCATGTCACTTGCAGGCAGTGTTATTGTAATCGAATTGGTTGACCCCCCAAAGCGGTAACCAGTCAGAACTAGACCAAAAAACTAGTTGACCAAAAAAAGTAACATATTCAAATTTTAGAGAAAAACCAATATATTCATGTGCATCGATATGAATCCAAATCATTTATACACAAATATGCCAAAATTCTCATTTATATAGCAAGAGTGCATGTAACCAAAATAGCACTTAGAGCAATACATCTCTTAACCTAAAATACATCAACAAAGAGGCTCTAGATGATCTCTAGCATCAAAACAATCATGCTACAACAAATATCTACATATCATCAAAATCATTGCCTATATTGGGATCATCATCATCAATATCATCACCCTCTAAGCATTAAAATAAGATTAAAAAAAGATTAACATGTCAAATCGAGATTTTGTTTGAGTGATGGGTACATTTTTAATAGGGTCATGATAGAGGAATTCAAAAATCAATGCCACTAAACCAATGTACATAGAGGGTTTGGGGCTCTTGAATAAATGGTAGTTCCATACCCTCGTAGACAACAGAATCCAATGGGCATGTTGCAATCACCTGAATCCTAAAATCCAAAAAACTCTTCTGCTAGATTGAGTGGGAACTAAAATTCTACCTTTTCAATATGAAATCCCAATGAGTTTGGAACCACTCTCAAACATCTTGAAACAATTAACGGTAATGTTATAAATTTAAGGTAAGTGAATGTCACTTTTACTTTAGGAATTTAACATTATCATTAATTACATAGGATTGAATATTACGCTGCCCCACTAACAAGTTATTGCTCTAAAAAAAATTGTGTTCAGAGGGTCATTGGTTGCATTGTACATAACCGACCAGTTCAGTGAAAAAAGGCCAATTCAATACTGAACTGGCCTTTTATGGTTCCAAGCCACTGGCCAGACCAGTTTTGGGGTCAAAATGGCTAGAGCAGCTGGTTCCACCAGTTCCAATAACAATGCTTGTGGGAAATAAACCTTGGTGGTGAGGAAAACAATCATTTCTCACAATCACCCAAGATAAAACCAATTGGCTAGGTGAATTTCACTATAAATTCATATATCCAGACAAAACAAATATTTTTTGACTTCAAATTTCAGCCCAAAATATGTTAAATTAAATGTTAAGACTGAATACATATATACATGGGTTTGTTTTCACATTTTTAAGTTTAACCCAAAAGGAATCTTAGAATTTATTTTTAAAACTTGACAAAAATTTTGATATTTGACAAAATTTGATGATCATGGTCATAATCTATACTAGAACTAACATATCCCAGTACAGTATTTGGAAGAAATGTACCAAGATATAGTACAAAACAGAAAGCGACAGCCAGAACAATCCTGTTTGATACTGTCGTGAAACATTCTGGCATTCCTCAGGCCTTTTGGGAGCATCTCTCAACAACAACAAAATACAATTTTCATAAAACCCATTTCTTCACTGAGAAACAGCTGATTCACTATCCACGGTAGACTTTTCAAAAAACCAACCTTCATGGAGATGGTTTCACCGTTTCAGGCTGATTTTAACAATTTATTTACTGCCCCACTTTCTTGGAAAGGTCCTCTGCTGGCAAACACTTGGATGATTAGGGACAGCTGCAAATCTTTATGGTAAAACAGTTCGCATGTTTGTTATTGGCTTTGCTTGTTAACGTCAAATTCAGTTTTTCCATATACATGTGGATACCCTTACTACTGGGGTACAGGCTCGTATGCTCGCATTTCTGGCCTTTTCAGGAAGGGAATCTCTCTTAACTTCTAAATACCAGGTCTGATCTATTTAATACAGCAATTATTTTATACCCAGAAATTTTTTTAACCAGTAAATTAATTTTCTGAACTGCTAAAAATAAACACACTGACATTTTTTACTTTTCACAATAAGTAGAAAATACTCAGAAAAATCAGTCATGAACAGCACATAAATCTGCCCAACCAAATCATCCTCCACATTAATTTATCTAGAAAATTTAGGGCCTTGACCCACAGAGAAATACACAAACTACAGCAATATTAAAACCTCGAAATAGCCCACTAGATTCTCAGCACAAGAAAAATTTGGCCTACCTGAATAAATTCAATCCTAGCAAATCTCAGCATCCACCTATGAATTTTGGCCCCTCTGGCTGTACGGCCTGTGCACTAGGAAAAGTTGTCCCCCTGGATGAAAACTCAGCCCAGTGTTGCACAAAACGCCCCACCCCCCCGGATCAAAATCCCGAAACGCGACCCATACAGATCCGCAGGTGATCCGCGCCCCGAAATGTGTCCCAGAAATTCCGACACACAGATTGGGCCAGAAAAGATGCTTTCTGGCCTGTGGGAACCATCCGGCCAGATCCGCGTTCCGGAATTGCTGGGACATGTTTCGGGGGGGCGGATCACCCAGCCAATCCACCACAGATCGGGGCTGACTATGTACGGATCGCGACCGATTCCGTGGGCCACTGCCCGGTTCCGCTGTGCAGCCCCACTAATTTGCTTTTTATTTATTTATTTTTTGTTAACTTGTGGTTGGGGGTGGGTCTAAGTTGGGTTAGGGAAAGGAATGAAGGGATTAAAAGCCTCTTTCTCCTCTCATTTGCTCACTCTTGTATTTTTGGAGAGCTTGGAGAAGAGAGGAGTAGACAGCTTGGAGAAGAGAGGAGATACTTGAGAAGAGCTTGGAGGAGTGAAGAAGGAGGAGCTTGGAAGAGTAAAGAAGAGCTTCCATCTACAAGAGCTAAAGAGGTAAGTGCAAACCCCAAACTCCCTCATTTTTCTATCATTGTTGCAAAGACCCCGCAAACTCCAAAGAGCCTAACAAAGAGGACTCTCTTCCCAAGCAAGATCCTCCCAAAAATGTGCCCTCTAAAGAGCCTCCCAAAGAGAAAGCCCTTTCAAAGAACCCTTTGAAAAAGGATTCCCAAACAAAATTTGAACCAAAAAAGGGCCCTCAAAAGGGAGGAAGCACCAAAAAGAAAGAAAAGGGAATACATATTGGACTTGGAGGAGTGAAGAAGGAGGAGCTTGGAAGAGTAAAGAAGGGCGGCTTCCATCTACAAGAGCTAAAGAGGTAAGTGCAAACCCCAAACTCCTTCATTTTTCTATCATTGCTGCAAAGACCCCGCAAACTCCAAATAGCCTAACAAAGAGGACTCTCTTCCCAAGCAAGATCCTCCCAAAAATGTGCCCTCTAAAGAGCCTCCCAAAGAGAAAGCCCTTTCAAAGAACCCTTTGAAAAAGGATTCCCAAACAAAAGTTGAACCAAAAAAGGGCCCTCAAAAGGGAGGAAGCACCAAAAAGAAAGAAAAGGGAAAACATGTTTAGCAATCTCTTTTAGATCGACTCAGGAGCTAAACTTCACAAGCAACAACAGCAAATCAAGAAGTCCTTGGGTTTTGAAGAGGGAGAATTACCTGAAGACTTGCAAAACATTCACATTCCCGATCGTAACCCTGGACACGAACCTTTTATGCTCACTTTTGGTTGTCAATGACCTTTACCTCACCCACCTGTATTGATCGTATGTTTGAAGGTGCGCCTCCCAAATCTAAAGGTATGTCTTGTTATTTGGTAATTGAGTATTGGGTTTACTTATCATGGATACTTCTGGGCAAGGATGCGGGCTCACGCCCCTACTACCAATTCGCACTCCGAGCGGGAGCGACTTGGGAGCTACTCAGGAGCGTGCTCGCAGCCAAAAAAAACGCTCCCTGGTTTTGGCCGGAGCATCTTAGGGAGCAGTCGAGATCGCTCACTCCTGGACTGCTCTCGTCCAGCAGAAAAAAAGGTTGCACGACCAAGAGGGAGGGTGATGCCGATGGCGAAGAGGAGAGAGGAGGGAGGGAAAGGAGAGACGAGAGAGGAAAGGGAGGGAAAGGGGAGGGGGGAAATAAATAGACCCTCTCCCCACCCATTATTCACTTCATCCATTGAGAGCAAGAGGAGCAAGAGAGTTTTAAGCTTGGAGAGAGGAGCTTAGTGAGAGAAGAGCTTGGAGGAGCTTGAGGAGCTTGCAAGGGGAGATTAGAGCTTGCTACTTGGGATTGAAGGCCAAAGAGGTAGGATCTACACTCTAATCTAGCATTTTCTTTTATGTTCACTTCTAAATAAATAAATAAAAATTTTCTCTATTTCCTATTCCCATTCCTCCAATTTTTTGCAGATTCGAAACTTCAAATTTCAAACATCATGGTTATATGGCTTGGCATTTTCTTCTTCTTGGTTCCTTTTTTGGTTATTATGGTGTTGGAGAGTAGAAGAAGGCAGGTTGATCATGAAAAACTGGATGAAAAAGTGGGTTATAGTGGATTTGATGAAAACCCCGGAGAGTACATTGGTGAGGAGGAAATGAGTGAACATGATTCAGCCCAAAAAACTAAACAAGACCAAACCCCATTGTGGAAATATATTTGTAGGCCTGAAGCATGGAAAGGGGGTGGAACCACGAAATTTGAGTGCCCCCATTGCAACAAAACTTACACAGGTTCATACACCCATGCCAGAAGGCACCTCTGTGGGAAAAGTCCATGGGATGAAGATAAAAAAATAGGAATCAAAACTTGTGCAAGTGTGTCAACAACAGATAGAGCCAAATACATAAGGGAAGAGAAGGAAGCCCAATACAAATCTTAAAAATCAAAGGGTTTCTTTGAACCAAGCTCACAATCACATCAGCATGCACAAACTCAAAGAACTCCTTCAACATCCTCCCATGGCAGTGGATATGGAGACGCGGAGTCACCAAACATCTCTTTAAGGCGTAGAACCATATCAGAGTTCCTTGATGAAGGGTGTAGGAATGATGTGGATTCAAAAGTTTACCGGTTTCTCTATGCATGTGGGATGCCATTCAATGTTCTTCACTCAACTTATTGGCATGAAATGGTTTCTGCCATAAATGATGCCCCTAAAGGATACAAGAGCCCTGGGTATGACAAGGCTAGAATCATTGGACTTGATCATGAAAAAGCAAAAAGAATGACAAATTCTTGGACTGAGCACAGGGTGTCCATTGTATCTGATGTATGGACAAATGTAAAAGGCAAGCCATTGATAAGTGTTCTTGTTGTGTCTATTAGTGATGCCATCTTTCTTTCAGCGTATGATTACTTAGAGAAGTTCAAGACCAACATCAACATTGTAGAACTATTACTTGATACAATTGAACGTATTGGGCCATACAATGTCATCCAAGTCATCATTGATAATGCTACTAATTGTAAGGCAGCAAGAGCAATTATTGAGGATAAATACCCCAACATATTTTGGTTTGGGTGTTTGGTTCACACAATAAACCTTTTGATGCATGATATTATTAAGAACAAAAACCAACAATACAAATGGATTGGTGATTTGTACCAGAGAGGCAAACAAATGATAAAATTTATTACAAATCATAGCAATACACATGGGTTTTTCCGTAGTCACTCAAGATTGGAGCTGTTGAAGATTGCGAAGACTAGCTTTGCTAGCTATTACCTCACCTTCAAACGCCTTTTGAAGGTAAGAGAGTCATTGGCTAGCATGGTATCAAGTCCACATCTGACAAGCAAGGTTTTGAATAGGTGGAGGGAACCGCTCTTGATGGTCAATTTTGGGCACGTGTGAGGCAAGTATTGGAATTCACCAAGCCCATTTATCACATGATTTGTTTTGCAGATACAGATAAACCAATGATTGGGGAGATGTATGAGCAAATGGATACCATGTTGGGGCAAATAAAAGATATTGTTTAGAAAGGGGAGGTGTATACACCGATTCACAATTGCGTGTATACACGGTGGAATAAACTTAATGTTCCACTACATGCCATGGCGTATATCCTTACGCCAAAATACTAATCTCTAAATTGGTTGGGACAACTTGCACCTGGGGGTGGGGTTAGGATGAAACCCCATATAGATCAAGAGGTATCTACAGGATATTTGCAAGCATTAGACAAGGTGATACCTAACAAGGAGGAATGTGCTAATCTGCATCTTGAATTAGGTAGATACTTCAATTGCATTGGTTTGTTTGGTTCTTTGCATGCAATGGAAGATAGAGATAGATTTGATTCTCTCACATGGTGGGAAGGATATGGCAGTGTGGGACTTTTGCCAAAATTGGCAAAAAAAATCTCACAGGTTGTAAATACTTCTTCTGCAGAGAGGTGTTGAAGCACCTACAGCTTCATACATAATGTGAGAAGACATAGACTCAACGAAAACCGGGCAGAAAGCTTGGTTTATGTGCACTACAACTTGAGGTTGTTGAGTCATTATTGTGATTGGGCTTATGAGGATCCAACATATAAAATTTGGGACAACCACCAAGAGGACGATAATTTGGAGGATGGCACTATACATCTTGAAGAATTGGAAGCAGAACTTATGAGAGATGAAGATGAATCCATGCCACCCCCCCCATCTAGTAGCAGTGTAAGTGCTTGAGTTCCAAGTCTTATTCCTTTGTTGTCATCGCCTCCATGTACATCCTCACATGGAGGGCATGTGCCTTCTGGTTCTGGTCATGGGACTGTGCGGGAGGAGATTCCTAGAAGACCACCAAGACCTGCTCAGAAATTAGAAATTTCTCGTGGCAAGAGGAAGCTATAGATAATAGATTTACTTGTCTTTTCTAGTTTCTAGTAGTTTTAATAACTGTTGACTCTTTCATATTTATTATGATATTTTTTTTAAACAATATATGACAATTTAAGTTTGAAGTTGGCAATTATAACTCATTGGTAATGAATTATGAATATGATGCTTCATGAAAGTTGAAAGTTGTTTCATTTCATGTTGAATATTCTTTGTTGTAATGGTTACACTTAGCTTACAAGTACAACTTTGGTGATCAATTATGATAAATGTCATATATTGAATTTTGAAAGCTTGAAACTTTAAGATTGATGAATCATGAGACTCAATATGTTGTATGTTACTAACTTGTGGATGTGGTTGATGAAGATTATAAGTTCTAGATCACTGTTGTTATATGGTTCAATCTATGTTTTTTATGTTTTTTTATATCTAATTCATCATTCTACATGTTTTTGTTGACATATATGCATCAAAATATAAATAATATAATATATATATATAACGCTCCAGGAAACGCTCCCAAACCAGGAGCTTCTGAAAATGTCACTCTCGCTCCCGCTCCCAAGTAACCTTGCTTCTGGGTATGGATTGATGGGGGGATTTGGCGAAAAGGGTGGGCTTAGTTTGTGCTCTTGTCCCCTTGATCTCTTTTGGTTGTTACCCTTGGATCTTAGTCCCGTGGGATCTCCTTTATTGACCATTTAGTTCTAGGGTGGTACTACTTGGGAAACCCCGACTTTGGGTGTGTGGTCCCGCTCCTTTACCCACACATATTACTCCCTTTCCACTCACTATACCCCCATTCATCTTTTCTCCCACCTGGGTCCACATAGGGCTAGCCTCCCTATCCCCTTGCCCCCACCTTGGGTCAGGCCTAAAATGATGCCCCGGAGGTTGAAGCAATTAAAAGAAAAAGTGAAAAGCATAATTGGCCACATTTAACAGGAAATTGTACCACAAAATGCAAAAGATGGCCAGGACAAAAATAATTAGCACATGGGCAAAAGCCATTACATGAGCTCTACCCCAATCCATGGCCATCACCCTGGTTCCATAGGCCCTAGATGAGCCTCCTCTATCATTCAGGAACCCATGATTGTCCCAACCCCTGGAGGGCAATGAACCACCCTACCTAAAGGGGGTAATCACTGCTATATCTTACACATCATGCTCTTGTCATTTTAGCCTCGAGCAGTTAATTAAAAAAAATTCATAAACGGCAAAAGGCATATGAAGAAGGATGGAAAATTCAAGGTCGGGGCACCTCATGTACCATGATTTCTCCCTCCTATACATTACATACCCAGGTGTGGGCTTCCCCTTATCTAGCTACCCCTATGCCCCACTATGTGGCCCAAGACTGCCCCTCTCATTCCCTATTCCATCTCACTTATTTGTCACTTGCCACCCCCATTAGAGGGATGTACCTTGGACATACTATCCCCTTTAAGGGTTGAAACCACCTAATAAGGTACTTGGCTAACCCCTTTGGAGCTTGGAGACACTAGCACATGCCAAAGCCCACTACGGAAGGGCATGCCATTATGAAGTGCCCACTTTGTTATCCATGATTTGTAAGCTCTTTTACCCGATTATTTTAATGATTGGTTGTACTGGAAGCCTAGGGGACGCATTGGATCTTATGTAGGATTACAGGTGGTTTCCATTTGGGTTTGGTTTCCCTATATGGGATCCTAACCCCCAAAGGTCTACATTGGCACATGTAGGGTGTGCATAGAGAGCCATGGGCTTCCACAACAGCAGACAACACTCCACGGATCTTCATGGATACTCAGAGGCTACTAGCGATCCACTTTTGAGATGATGATGATATGCTTGGTACATTATGCCCAGTAGGCTCCCATTGGAGCCCCACACTCTTGGCAAGTGTCCCAGGCCTTGTACGATGTCATGGTAGCATTCATTCCACCATTTGGACCCTTGCAGAGGATATACAGGCATCTCTGATTCATATGGAGACCCATGGGGTCATTTATGTGCCCTCAAACCCACTACGAGCACCACAGGTCTACTACTTGGACAACAAGGGGCCACCCCCTTGTCCATCATATTCTGAGCAATTTATTCGTCAATATGGCACTTCAAGATATTATTGAGCCTTTGGAGGGCCCTATGACATGTACATATTATTATTTGGCTCTTCGAGAGGCTCAATTTTACACTTGTGAGCTAGTTTGGTGGGCTTGTCACCAATAGGGGTTTTATTTGCACATTATTTTATCATTAGGGGCTAATGTAGTCCCATAGGCTAATTTGAACTCCTTAGGAGGCTATATACTGGTGTTAGATACATTTATTTGTATCATCACTTGACCTGGGATCTCTCTAATCATAGAGAACTTCGCATTTTTTCCTTGGAGGATATTTTTGGAGATGGACGAATTTTGGCGTGTGGATTTGGGCTATTTATCTTGTCTTGGAGCTTTGTCTTGTGAACGAAATGTTGGTTGGATATACTCTATAACGTTCTAAGTAAATTTTGATGTTATTATTCTTGTTGCATACTACTAAAATTAAGGCTAGTTGCTGCATAATCAAAATGTGGAATTGAGCATGTTTTAGCTAATTTAATGTATGGGCCAATGTTATATGAATGAAATGTCCTAGAGATTATTTGTCTCAATAAGCTTGCATCGTTTGCTTTGAAGTATAAATGCTTGAAGGTCACTTTTTTTTTCTTTCTCTCAACATTGAATGAAGCTGACTTTATGGGCCTCCTTAATCAAGAAACCAAGTTCTTACTCATCACCATCCTTGACTCCATATCCCCAAGTGAATTAGGCACTGGTCCCTTAAATGGGTCATCATTTTAACCTTCTTTTTACCATTTGCCCCTTTTTCCCAAGGTCTAGCCCCATTAGGTCACCTAGGGCATCAATTTCCGGCGAATTGACCCAAGGAAAAACTTTGATCTCCTACAGGCTACTGCGTTGATGGGTCCCCTTCCTCTCCAAATTTGAGGCAATTCTAACAATGGAATCCCCGGGAATCCCAAGCCCTAGCTCTAGGATTGAATTTTGCCTAGGCGTCCCCAAAGCTAGACTTCAATAGGATCAATTCAACCTTTTGAAGTTAATATTCTTGTTTGGTCCTTTCCCCTCACCTTGTCTAGGATAGGAACATCATTGGTCGTTGCATTCCATCCCCGTGCCTAGGTTGGGTCCACTTGGCCCCGTGTGGTCCCACTTCTCAATAAAGATTATTTGTCAAGGACCATTTGGGAATCCAAGTTTCCCAAGGATTATAGGGATTGAGAACCTCGTTTATAAGCCTATCCTTTCTCCCTCAACCTTCCAATCCCCACTCCTTACCCCTGGTGGACAAAGTCCCTTGCTTAAAGAGCAAACAAGTTCCATTCTTCACTCCATCCTTGGGAAAGGGTTTTCAGGGTCACTTCTCACTTATCCATTGACTTATACTTTACAAGTGATCCCTACACTACTAAGACTCCTCCCATTGGTGAAAGTTCGTAGAGAGCAGGGAGACTTAGCTGTGGTGACAGTGGGCTAAGCCTCCACCGTTGCCCTTAACCTAGCAGTTGCCCTCTTTGGAACCCTTTTAGGTCCCTTGCCGGTTTGAGAGGTAATAGGCACCAAATCAAAATTATATTTTTCTTTTTGAGGTTTTTCCTCTCTAGGCCGAGAGCCTTAGCATCCTCCTAGATCACAATTTACTAAGAGCATAAATATCATTATCTTACCCTTGACAAATTGCAGGGTTTCAAATTGATCTTAAGAGGGTTTTCCGCGTGTTTCCATCGTAAAATTTGCAGATCTGCCAGTGTTTCCTTAGCAGGGTGGAAAGAGGCTACTTGGGTGACCTATTTCCCTTTAGCCGTGAGTCTAGGGGCTTGCTTGTAGTAGCTGGTGTGACGGGATTTATTAGGCCTGCAATCACTTAAATATTTGCTACAGATTCTGAAAGAGACCAGTCACCAGACAAATTTGCTTTGAAATTCTAATTAAAATTCAACTCATATTTGAGAGAATAGGTGTGAGATTTCAGCTTATTTACCTCCTAATTGTAAGCATATTTGAGGAGTGATATTTCTGTTTTGCAGAGGCAGTTAGCATTGACATATCAAGATGATTGATCCTATGTGACTATGTTATAATTGGTGACTGATTATAAGTTACAGGTGACTGATTCTATCTAATCAATGGTCTGATTTGATCCTAGCAGCAGCATTCCTGAAATCTGGCATTAAGATTGGTCATTGTCATTAATTTAAGATAGTGGACTGGTAGTAGTTTTGGGCTCTTTAAAAGGGTTAATATACACTAACATCGGGCTACAGTGAGCTTATCTTTTGTTGACAGTGGTATATTGGAGGTCTGATGCATTTTACAGTTGGTTATCTTTTGTCATTTGGACATCAGTTTGAAAAGAAAAAGGCATTAGAAGGCATTTGTCTCGGTTTCTCTATTGTGATTCAATCAAGGATAACCTTCACTAACCATCTCTCGTTCCTCTCTTTTCTAATTGCATATAGTTGTTGCATTGCATAGTTGCATGATTAAAATCTAACTGCACCTCACAATTACACAAATTCACTGTTAGCAATCTCATCAAGTTTACTTATAGTTCTGTTCTAAAAGAATATATTTTTGTTCTAAATTGCCATAATTGCCAAGTGAAGTACATTTAAGTAATCAGGGATCGTTGCTATTAAAGTGTTTTGATTATCCATGATCTTGTGATTCTTGCAATTGGAATGAATATTTTTTGGGTGTAGATTCATATCTATCATACTTGCAAATTGCTCTTAAACTGTTTACTTCTCATTTTTCTGGTTGTCTAATATCCATCTTGCAACTCTGCTTATCTAGTAACTTGAAGCTCTTCATATTTTTGCAAGTGGTGTAATTTACTTTGAGCATTGTTCATTCGGCACTGGTCTATATTTGTTGATCTCGTTGTTGCCTCATTTGCTTCATCTTGTTAAGATATGTTTTGCTCATTTAATAAAACACTTGCTAATTCATTATACTTCAAGTTGTCTAGAGAGGTAGTGATTTTCCCCTTTGATCTCCTAGGTTTTGTTGCTTCAACAAGTTTTCCGCCTTTCATCTATCTTTAGGTACTACCCCCCTTAGCTTATCTAGGAGAGAGCTAGAATAGAGTGAGTAGGGATCAGGGTGACAGCCCCTACTCTGAGTGTTGCACCTTAGATGTACACTATGGGTGACAACACCGTTCAAAATGCTTCATGAACCATTCACCATTGTTGTGGAAGGTGGGGAGCCCATGGTCACCTCACTAATTTGTTCATAGAACTCACCTAACAAACTAAAGAATGTTGAGAAATATCGATCAACTTGGTATTCTCGGTATCAATAACATTTCTTTTGGGCGGAAACACTTTCATCCTTGGTTAATCTTTTTTTGCTACAACACAAAACTGTGGTAACTGGCATTCTCTTGAGAATGGAAGCTTCCATACAACAATGAACAGCTTCAAAAAACAAACTTCAGGAAAGGTAGCTTATTTACAACAGTGAACCATGAAATGAAGATGTGTCTCCTTTATGGCACATAGACTTCAAATGGTATGGTGATTCCTACTTTGAATGCCGGCTAGGGTATGATTCTTTTACTATGAGGCCATGTTATAGGGACTACAAACCCTAGATAGGGTTACACCACATAGCACATGAGAGATTATGCAAACAACACTCACTAACATTATGAATAATTGGTGCATTTATTCCAATATAATTCACCTCTTTTATAAAAAAAATTGAGGTCTTATAGTCCAAAACCCTAAATGTTAATAATAATTGAAACTCTAAAACTTTTATAGCCTAAGTCACTAAGGTGACTTTGTTCCACATGTAAGCCTTATATTCTAACAACTATCTATACACTTCAGAAATTTAAAAAATATGTTACTTATGTTTTGAACAAAATTCCTTGGGATTGAGATCTCTCATTACAACAAAGAGGTTCTACTTGAACTGCCAAAACTATGATGTTGTTGAACGCAACAATGCAAATAATACACATGAAAAAACAAATGTCAATAACATTTTCTAAGAGCAAGACAATGTAATTTTAGAAATATGCTTGAACATCCACACAAGTATTATCAAATAACTGGTCCCTTGAAGCTTGGAGTTCTGAAAGTACCTCTCCGTAGCTAGCATAGCACCACTGTTGGAGAGCACCCCTCATGGTCTCTTGATCATTTATCAAACTTTCCAACTCTTCTCTCCTCCTTCCTTGGGCTTCTGGATCATATTCAAACTCGCGAATCTGGAATGCATAGTTTATTTGAAACATGTATTAAGAGTCTTCGATATCATCTCAAAATAAAAATCTTCATTTGTAAGAAAATAATACAGTTTAACTTTAACACAAAGGCACATATCTTAAAATTTTAAAAATACGTTGTCAAAAATTCTTGCAAAGTGAGAGAGTAAGCCAAAAATTATATAGCCAAAAAACGAAACCTCTTTCTAACTAAGGCCACTCTGATAAGCACCAGAACTATTTTAATTTCAAAATGAAAGGGGAAATGCTGTTGCATGCACAGGAGCAAAATATGACAACAATCAATATCCCTCAGAAGACATGAGTGTTGTTTTTCGTTTTCCTTCAAAAATATTAAGAGCCCCCACTAAACAATACTAACCTGAAATCCTTTTTCACGTGCACTAGTTCTAAAACTATCCGCCACTTTCCTGAATAAAGTAACACTGTAAAGAGCATATTCATTATCCTCCTGCAACTTCTTAGAAGACCTTGGTACCTACAAGAATTGTGGTTCACGAGCATTAGTTCACACATCACATTAATACAAATAATTCACTCAATAAAAACTCTGACATCAAATAGGCCTTCAAGCTCCTATTTGGGATATTAGCCACATTTTTCCACAAAAGGAAATATAAGTTGACAGATAGAAGGATTGGATGTAGTTTCCCTTACAATCAACATAGCATTTCCACTAACCAAAAAAATTACATGTACATAAATATTCTATGTAAATAGCAATAAACAGGTGTATTCATTAGTATTCTATGTTTAAAACTAGAAGATAAGATGGGAAAAGATGATTTAATGGGAAAACAGTATAGAGACAAGAATTTACTGATAATCAAAAACAGAAAAACACTGACATAGTGAACCTCCGGACATGTTATCAACAACCACTAGAAACCCAACAAAAGGAATACCAATGTATCAGAGGTAAAACTAAAACACCAACAACTGTGTTAATTTCCTTCAGTTGGTGAAAGACTGGAATGGAGAAGGAGAAAGTCAAATCAAAATCCACATTAGCTGAGCAACTACAGACTTTAATAACAAGAAACCAAAGCAGAGAGCTTTGTAGAAGTAAGAAATAAAATTATTGAAAAATATAAAATTTTCATTACATTGGTTTGATTTTGGGGTAAAATTCATTTTCCCCGGCTTGTTTGCTTTCCTTCTCTTTGCAAATTATAGTTATTCATTGTCAGGAGTTAATATCATTGTTAAGAACAACAACATCAGCAAAAAATTGCCAGGGGCTTGGAAAACAACTTATTTGCAACATCGGAGAAAAAAATCCACAAAAATTGGCAAACTGTAGCGAGCATTAAAAAATACAAAGCAAATCCATTTTAACCAACAACATCAAAGAAGCACATTGGCACAAACATATGTAAAAAACACCAAGATATAGGATGTAGTGGATACCAAACGATAAATCAAAGTTCAAACATCAACTCTCGATACTGAACCCTAATAGTTGTCCATTTAAGACTATAAATACAAAATTACATCATTTACATCATAAATTTATCTCATCATCATGAAACATTTTCGATGATTAATCTGGAAGCTAGGTATTGATTTTGAATGGCCCTTTTATGGGCAAAGGTATGGCTCACCCTCTCACAGAGGAAGCCTTCTGGTTGAAGATGCATGACTATTAGTGGGTATCTCACTCTGTGTAGAAAGTGGTGTTCAGGCTGGCACACCAATGTCCCAACACTCAGTCTCATTTAACCCCCCGACCCGCAACCACCCAGCTCCTCATCTAACCATTAAGGTGCCTCCTCCATAACAAGTCTCTTGGTCTCAAAACCTTCCACCATGTAAATTATAATACACACACGTAAATATAAATCCAAACCATTAGACACCCAAACTGCAATTTGTGTTCATGTATATAGCTCCTAAGGGTGAATATAGCAAAACGGCACTAAGTGTGATACATATCTGAAACAAAATACGTTAGCATGAAGGCTCTAAATGGCCTCCAAAGTCCAAAAACATCATGCCACCAATTACATACCATCAAATCATATCCTATATTGGGATACTCATCATCAATAGCACCCCTTGTCTCCTTCTTTGGCCTTTGCAATGATCCTCCAAGGACATCAATACAAGGGCTTGGTGCTATTGATCAAGACAAATCCATCCACCCAGAGGTTTCCAAAGTCAACATACTTAAGTTGTAGATGAAATGAGCTAACCATGGGTTACAATGATGCAAAAAGCTTAGCATGCAAAATCAATGGTTTTGGCTCAAGCGAAAGATACAGAAAGGTCTTGCTGCTCCTGATTAAATGCCAATCCCAAACCCTTGTATTGGAATTGCTTTTGAGTGCAGGTCCAGAGTGAGAGCACTCCCAAAACACATGTTCCTGATACACTAACTATGATAAGTCACCTTTTTGACAAAAGGCACAGATTTATTTTCTCACAGCAATAATTTATTCCCAGCAATTTATTTAACTAACAAAATAAATCCTGGATTACAGAAAAATAAAATCACTGGTATTTTAACACCTAGAAATATATGGAACGGAAATAAATCGAAGAGATAAATCACACATTGCAATAGAAATAATTCAACCACAACAATTCTCTGTCATTTATTAATTTGGAAAATCAGGGTTTCAACCAACAGAGAATTTACAAAGAAAAATACAGTGAATGGAACCTGCAACTCAACCCCACTGCAATAATTCAGCCCAAGGAAAATCGGCCAACTGGAAATCAACCTCTGAAGAAATTAGGATTGAAGAAAAATCAGCCCACCTCTCACCAGAAAATCAACTTCTACACCTAGCTCTTGCTCAACCTCTACGCACTCGTAACTCGGCCCTAGCAAATCAGCCTCCCCATCAACTGCGTCCCTTTCTCACTTCAGCAATTTGGCCTCTCCAATTCCCAGCAAATCGACCTCCTAGAAGCACCCCAAAATTATCCCTGTATTCTTCTTCCTTCTCCTCAATCAAACTGTGCCTCAAGCTCGAGAGAATTCGCTCTCTCCTTGAGAAAATCACTTTCCCCCAAAAAAATCGTAGCTACCTCTCTCTCTTGTGTTCTTGTGACTTCACCTCTTCGCTAAGCTTCTTTTATAATCTTTATTAAGCCTAAATCCCTAACCCTAATCTCCCTTCTAGAAGACCTTGGAGATCAAGGGTTGAGATTATTTCTAAGTCACTTAAATAATTAAATTATTTGTCCTTAGAAAATGATTTAATAGTCCACAATCATTAATTGACTTTAATTATTGTACTTTTCCTAAGTTAGACTTAGGAAAGCAAACATAAATCACTTCCTCCACCAAGCAAGCACCTAAAGAGGCAATAACTCATCTTACACATGCTAAAAAAGCAAGCCCATGCAAAGGACCTTCCGAAGCTACAAGCTTCAACGCTGCCTCCTAGCAAGGAAGGGATTCTCCATCACCCCCAACTTATCTCAGTACTTCACAAACTTCCCTTTCACTAAAGGCATAGTGAGAATATCTTCCACCTACTCCACTGTGGAAATGTATTGTAATTTCACAACACCTCTTGGGACCCTGTCTCTGATGAAGTGATATCTAATCTTGATGTGCTTGGACCGATCATGAAACACGGGATTCTTAGAGAGCTTAATGCAACTTTGATTATCACAATGAATCACCATTGGCCCCATCTCCAGATCAAATAGTCCTACAAGCATCTTGCGAAGCCACACTGCCTCATAGCTCGCCATACTCGTTGTCATGTATTCTACCTCTACTGAAGTAAGTGCCACTAATTGTTGTTTCTTGTTGTACCATGACATCATGGTTGATCCCAAGTTGAAGCAACATCTAGACGTGGATTTTCTAAGCACAGCGCTCCCTACCTAATCAGAATCTGTGTACCCCTGCAACTCCACTTCTCCATCTCTGACATATCTCAGTCGAAAGTCTATCGTTCCTCGTATGTACCTCAGCACATGCTTTGCTGCCACCCAACGAACCTGTCTCAACTCGACCATGAACTCAATAAGTGTGTTCACAACAAAATATATATCCGGCCTAGTGTTGACTAGATACATCAAGGAACCTATCAACTATTTGTACAGTGTGGGATCCACCAACTCACCTTCAGAAGCACTTAGCTTCATCAAGTTAGTGATCATCGGTGTAGACACAGGCTTGCAATCCTCCATCCCGAACCTCCTCAAGATCTCAACTGCATACTTTCCCTGTCCAAGGCAAATCTCTCCTAGCCACTTCCACACCTCCAATCCAAAAAGGTAGTGCATCAAGCCGATGTCATTCATCTCAAATTTTGAAACAAGATCCTCCTTGTACATCCTTATGAGCTTCTTCGATCCAATCAAGAAGAGATCTTCCACATAAAGTACGAAGATTAGCGACTCACCCTCAACAAGTACATAGTATAAGTTTGAGTCTGCCTCACTCTTGGTGAAGCACAAACCAAGAACATATCCATCAATCCTGGCATACCATGCGCATGGAGCCCTCTTCAACCTGCATACATGAGACTCTCTCCCATGCACCTCAAAGCCTTGAGGTTGCTCAATATACACCTCCTCCTCAATCATCCTGAGGAGGAAAACGGTCTTCACATCCATCTGATGTATCCTCCACCCCAAATTTGAAGCAATGGACACAACTCGAAAGGATGCATATCTAGCAACATGCATGAATGCCTCCTTGTAATCCACTCCCTCCTACTGGGACAACCCTCTTGCCACGAACCGCACTTTTTGCTTCTCGACACTGCCATCAGTTGCATTTTTAATCTTATAGATCCATCGAGAAGTGACCACAAACTTTCCCTCCGATCTCGGCATTATGTCCATACATCATTCCTCATGATGGGAGCTATACTCCTCCACCATGGCATCTCTAATGTCCCCAAATTTTCGATTACCTTGTGATGTGGTTAAGAGAGAATTCCAAAGCTTGTGTCAGCCCAATCATAGGAGCAAGATTACTCCATTAGTGGGCTCGGACGGTTTTAGATGAGTTTTATGGGTCTGACTGAGATTGCTTACCATATTTCATCATCAGGATCAGTTTCGCACGGTTCACCCTTGGTTCCATTACATTTTGACGATTTATGTAAAACGAAGTTATTAGTGGGCATATTTTAATTAATTACGTTTAAAGTGTTGTTTCGAGCTGTTTACTTGGAGAAACACCTTAGTGTAATGGCTCGTTGGAATCAGGACGAAAAGATCTACAGGGAAAGATGATGAAAAGGGGCTTTGGGAGGCTAGTGTGACCATGGAGGTGAATTAAGCATCTTGCAACATTAAAAGTGGTTTCAATTAATTAATGAAAGTTACTTTATTAAATAAGAAAGGAAAAGTGTTTTTATTTTTTAATTGGAGAGAGAAGGTAAAAAGGGTGGCAAAAAGAGTCAAGTGAGTTATAAAAAAGGGTAACGAGGGGTGTTGAAAAACCAAAGTGCTAGAATAAAATGATTGATTTCTCTTAACTTGATAATTACTTGTGAATGTTTGTTGCATCTTATTACTTATATTATCTTCTTCATTAAGTAATTATACCAATGTACAAAACATGAACATCACAAAGAGACAAAGAACACAAGAATTTACTAGTTAGACTCCAAACCAAGGCAAAACGCCACAAGGGGGAAAACCCAAACAATCCTTCTCTTATAGAATCAAATCAAAGTGAGATATCCAAGACCCAAGACCAAGACTGGCATTGTCAAAAAGAACCCAAATCAGCCCTCCTCAAAGTCTCCTTCAACAAGTCAAAGTCAACAAAAGTTAGTCAAACTCTTCTAAAATCTGGTCAAATCACAAAAAATCTTAGACCTACAGTGGAGGCCGAATCTCAGCGTTGTAGTAGCCTCATAAAATTGCATAATTTTCACACATGTGAGAAGAAATAGGGTAGAAATCACAATTTTTCTCTCTCCTTTGACTTCGGTTGTCTTTTCTTCTTTTCTTAGCACAGAAATCAATGTGTTTGTGTTGATGAATGTATGTGTCACCAAGAGGTCAAGTTGACTTTATATATACATATCTAGGAGGGTGGAATATCTGCCTCTTAGGCCTACTTGGTCTAGTGTTGACACTTTGACACAAAAATAAATTTATTTTTCTTTTTCCTTCAAAAGTCCAAATAAGACTTGACTCAAATAAATTTCTTTTGACTCATAATAAATTCTTCTTTAAATCTTTTGACTCTATAAGCATGAAGAACATGCTTTGACTAAGAAATAAAATAATATTAATAAATATAAATATATCAATGATAAAAAAATACATTTTATTACATTATGAAGACCGACACTAGTTACACTTTTCAACAAGTGGGTCTCTCCTCATTCTAGCTTTTGCCATCTGAGATGAAAGGAATTTTGGAGAGCTCTTGGAGAAAAGTCTAGGGTTTGGAAACCCTGCCTGCAGATTGCTGGTTTCGGTGTTGAGACCATACACCCTAGCTAGTTGGAGAGAGGAATCACTCAAATTTCGCCATTGCGCTTCAACGAAGAAGGAGATTCAAAGAAGATAAAATGGGTAAAGTGTTATCAGTTGATTTTATCTTGTAATATGGAAATTTCTATATCTATTTACAAGCTGAGAATTCCCCTGAAGATACCAAGCTTCCAAGCCATAACAGTGAGTCAAGTTGTTGAGTTTTTGGTTAGTTTTTTTGGTCGAGTTCCCTACTACCTTGTTGGTGGTGCTCCCTATGGTGAAGGAATAGAGTTTTCAATGGTTAAAGATGTCGGGAAAGTCATTGTGTGAAGGTTGTGTTTTATCCTCCAGAGAAACACATTTATTATGCTAAAGGAAATTGAGTGCATGATTGTATGGTTAGTCGAGTTGAGCTATCTCTATTGCTGAAGGGTTCTATGGGATAGAAAGGGTCAATTTCAGTCCAAAGTAGGCCGAGCATCTTTCATTATTGGCTGAGAGTACCATGCAAAAAAAGTATTTGTTTCCCTTCGGCCAAGTTGTCAAGAAAGTGACGAGTGAGGGGCCTGCTGTTGGAAAATACGATAACCCTGGTCAGTATTTTCATTATGACGAAATTGGAAATTTAACAAATATTAATGCCTCCTTAAAGATGACAAGTCCGCTCCATTAAATGTTAGGTTGGTTGGGCCCCTAAGAGGCACCCTTTCAACCCCCACTTGAAGGCTATATAAAGGAGATCATTTATACTCATTTGGACACATCAAATTTGTCTCATGCATCTCTGATCCAGCGAAATTACAAGAGGGCCGAAATTTCAGGAGGAAGCCGAAATTCTAGGAAGGGCCGAACTTTCAAGCACTTGGTTTTTGACATGGCACTTGATTATGATTTTGGTTACTGGTTTGGCTATTATATTTCTACCATTATTTTCTGATGTATTAATGAATTTGGAACTCTCTCTCTCGCATAAGGAAAGACTTTTTTGCATTTTCCCCTTGTGGAATTCGCCCTGGCTGTGAGCCTAATTTTTGTGTCTCTTGTCTTATGGCTTCATGGATATATTTCACTGCTCTTTTCATGTTTTTGATGGTAGAATGTTTAAACTGCATAATGATAACATTAAATGCTATATGAATGCTAATAATGATCTGTTGAAGTTGTAATTGTGTTGTTTTGTTATGCCCTAAGCAAAAAATTCAACATGGTATCAAAGTTGGGGGGCACTAAAGAGCATAAAGAAGGGTGAAAGGCATGAAATATATCTGAACAGGAGGCCGAGTTTCCTTAGATGCCAGTGAAGGATAAACAGTGGCTGGAAGGTAAATTACAGAGGTTTCATGTTCAGATGTAAGGGTATTTTTCAGGGTCGAAGTTTCGCAGGAGTATACCAAGGTTGAATAGTGTTTGTCAAAGACTTGTGGCTGTAATAAATGCGGGCTTATTTTCTAGCATATCAATGACTGTATGAGTTTCCTATGGCATGCGAAAATTAATAGAATCATCCTTTGATTCCTATGTGCTATGTATAGGGCCGAGACCCTAGTTATAGATGGGATGCCAGGCAGGCTTTAGGAGCAGCAAAGAAAAAAAAAATTAAGGCTGAGAATGTATCTAAAATAACCTACTGTAACTAAGGTCGAGTTTAATGCTTCACTCTGCAGCTCTGTGGAATAAATTATAGATCTATCCTGAGTCTCCCAAACTGTCATCCCAGAATCAGTGGCATACAAATTATGCTCAAAGAATTTGTGTTGATCTAGATTCTTGCAGACCTGAGGTTACTACATTAAGACCCGAGTATTATTGTGGAAGATTTGAAGACTCTGGAAAGTTGCAGCATGTGATCCAACTGAGACCTAGAAGATCAATCTGAGCATCCAATATCAGTGATCCAAAATGCTCATTTGGTTGAGATCAGTGCACCCTAAAGACTGATATCTAGGTTGAGCCCTAGAGAATCAGTTCAGGTCAAATATTCAGTACACTCACATTGATCTGGAGGACAAGAAAGCCTAGATTGAATGCCATCAAAATGAGATAACTGAAGAAGTCTGTATCTTTGCTTTGATCTTTTGCAAAATTTGCTAAGTCAAATCTTGTCCTATGCAAGCTCTGTGGCTCAGATCGGTGGCATATGAATTCTATACTAACCAAGCCTTAAGGTATGTCCAAGAATTTGTTGTCACTCGTTGAATGCACTATGGAATTCGGAGCAGACTATGTTGTATTATGAAACAGTCCATTAAGTTGCAGTCATATATTGTTGATGTCTCCTCAAACTTCACTGTATAAGTTGAATGTTGTAATGGATGTCTGAGACTCAAATGTATGTCCTATATATAAGGACCAGCACTACATGTAGGCCGACCGTATCAATTTGTTTTCTTTTGGCACCCAAGCTGCAGTACTATCTTTATAATAAGGTATGGTCCCTGCGATTTATTATATACTTATTGCACTGAGAACCATTAGAGTTCTTTGAAACTTTCTCATAAAGAAGCCCTAAGTCCGAGGTTTGTTCAAGAGGTCTAAAGCCAAAGTCCAAGTTCTGTGGTTTGCTTGTGGAAAAGTTCGAATTTTGGTAGAAGTAATTTGAACATTCTCATCGCAAATATATCTTTTATAGTAAAGCTCAGCATGAGTGTTGAATATTGTAAAAACATGATTATTGTTCTCTATACCAAGCTAAGTCAAAACAAAATAGAGATGTAGCCTGGTTAAGGACATCAACTTTCATTTGAAGAATCTTGGCAAATGATAAGAAGGGGTTTGGCATAGGCCGTGTTCTGGTAACAATAGTTGGTTTTGAATACATGATGATCAAGATTGTTGTCACTGAGATCTAAACAAAGCTGGGCACGTATTGATTACACGTTGTATGAGCTACTGAACTGGTACTAGATTGGGGTCCTTTAAACTGCACATTATATTAATCATTCAATACGGTGACATGCAATGACTAATGTTGGTCTAAGTTGGCGAATAGAATGATGCACTGACCTGGTGACATAAGCAAAGCACTGTGACACTGCTTTGGCCACGTTCAAATCCCAACCTTGACAGGCCTGATCATTTCCAAGAAGAAATCCTTGCCCATAATGTTGATGAAATTGTGTATGGCTAAAAGTCTGATCGATGAAATTTATTGTCAAGAAACAATTTCTGTTGATGTGTCCTGATATCTAAGCAAAGCTACACTTAATTGCATGTTGAATTCAAGAAGAGGGAGGTTGTCATGATCTCTAGAGATAAGTATCTTGTATTTTCTTTTATTATCATTTATGATGTGCAACTCTTGCTGATGATGTGGACAAGGTCAACTTCTTAATGATGATGATGAACTTCTGGATGATGTAGACTTCTTAATGATGATATGGATGATATGGAGTCTGGACTAATTAATGATGATATAGTTTCCTTGATGATATGGACTCGATGATAATGATCTGGACTTGTTGATAATGTGTACTCATTGATGATGATAACGATGAAGGCTTGTTAATGATGTGAACTCATGATGTGGACTCATTAATGATATTGATGATAATGATGTTGGCTTGATGATGATGATGAACTCCTTGATGAAACAAACACCTTGATGAAATGGATGTAAACTCTTTGTTGATGATGATGTGAACTCCTTGATAATGTGGATGATGGACTCTTTGATGATGATGTGAACTCCTTGAGGATATTGATGTGGACTCTTTAATGATGATGAATCCTTGATGAGGACTACTTGATGATGATGTGGATTGGACTCCTTGAATGAATTTCTCAATGATGATATGGACTCCTTGATAATATAGATGATATGTACTACTTATGTGGACTCTTTGGTGAGATGGACAAGGCCAACTTCTTGAAATGATATGGTGATGATATGGTCAACTTCTTGATGATGACATGGTCTCCGTTATGATATGATGATGATGATATAGATTCCTTAACGATGTGGACTCCTTGGTGATGATATAGTGGATAAGATTAACTCTTTAATGAATTGAACGAGGTTAACTGGAAGGCTAAGATCAAGAGGGAGCTGACACACTCTCAAAAGATAAGTATTATATTGATTATTTCTATTGACGGTTTCATTATGAATCTCTTGGCTTGCTTGGTTTTTCTTATTCTTCCATGGCCTCCTAGTGAGGATTGCAGGTACATAAGGGTGACTGCCAAGGTGTGGAAATCATTGGAAATGGATGGAAGAACAATATGCCAAGAAGACTCGTGATTGGATGAGCTTTGGATTCAGAGGGAGCAGACGAGATTAGCTTGATTGAAGCATGCTTCTGATCTATGTGACCTCTAAGATGAAGATGGCTAGAAATTTTGAAGAACGATGTTGATATTATATGATGAAGTTGAGCCCGCAATTTTTCTACTATGTATTGATGATATAGACTGAGGTCCTCTTCGTCCTATGTAAGAGGGAGCTAATTGAAGAACTGTAAGATTGAAAGTATGACGAACTACTGCTAAGATTGTGGCATGATGGACTGTGAGTCCATGAAGATTTTCTCAATGATAAATTTGAAGAAGCTACGAGGCTTTGCTGATGAATCCCTTTGTTTGAGTTGTTGAACCACCTGATGCATGGAATTACTGACTCCATCTAGACTGGATGTATTTTGAAGAGTTGTATTGAGATGAATCACATGAATGACCCTACTATATATAGCATTATTGAAGCTAGAGATGTTGTTGACTTGTGAATCTGGTTGCTAAGCCATTTGATCTTCTGCTTCTGTTGATGAGCAGGTTGTTGATATTTGCTTTTGTGAGAAGTTATTTATTATTTATTAGGTTCGATAATGGTCTGTTGGATTCTACTATGGTTGTTGATGTTTGCTTTTGTGAGAAGACACTTATTATTTGTTGGATTCAATTATGGTCTATCGTTACCTACTTTTGAGAGAAGTCATTTATTACCTACTGAATTTGACTATATATATATTGATATTCGCTTTTGTGGTTGTCGATGATTGCTTATGTGAGAAGCCACTACTAAAGTCCATTTTTGTTTGTTGATAGCTACTGATGTTTGCTTCTAAGAGAAGTTGCGGTTGAATCTGGATGAACAGTTGAATGTTGTTTGCTGAAATGATTAAGATCCACCATGGAAACATTTCTGATGTTGGACTGGTTGTTAATATTTATGTGAAGAAACTGGAATAACTAAGAATACCCTAGAAAAGCCCTTGTGGTCTGGGAGATGTATTGATTTGATGATTCCTCCTGTAGGTTGTGTGTTGTGAAACCTTGTGGTCCAGGAGATGTATTGATTTGATGATTCCTCCTTTAGGTTGTGTGTTGTGAGACCTAATGGTCCAGAAGATGCATTAACTTGATGATTCTCCCTTAAGTTGTGCACTGTGAGACCTTGCGGTCGAGGAGATGTATTGATATGAGTTGGATGCTATGTATCTTTCCTTGTGATGAGACTGATGATCTCTCCCTTAGGCTGTGGGGTTGTGAGACCTATAATTGGTCGTGGAGATTGATCCTGACAAGACAAAGAGATTTGTATTTGTGATCTCTTCCTTAGGCCGTGTTGTACTATGAAACAACCCCCCCATTTATATATAGTAATAGCTAATATTAGACATATAAATGGGGACCCTTTTTTAATTTTTAGTCTTTAAAAAAAACTCCTAACTCTAAGAAATTGCCTTGAAAACTCTTAGAACAACCCAAGTTTAGGATCCTCATCGAAAATTGCATTTTTCCCATGTGATGATCATAAACACCTTAATGAAATTGCAATATGCGATCAAACCTCCCATAGCGACATACTGATCAAAACACCTTAAGAATTCGCAATCACATTTCGCAAGAGTTGCAAGTAAATAAGACGTGCCTCTATGTCATTAATTAATGATTTGCGAAATGCGATATTGTAAGCGGGCAACAATATATAACATCGTTTTAAAAATTGCAATGCGTGAATAAAGCAGCAAGCATGGGAAGTAACTGTGTTTTAATATAATAATGAACAGTTTGACGGGGTAATTATGTTTAGCGGCCCAAGGAGAGGTAATGATTTTCCAAGTTATGGCTAGTTAACAATGAGTATCTCATTTGAAATCCTCCCACGATTCAAAGTCATTTCACAAAGCTTTCAACCTTAATTGCCCAATATCGTCTGCGCCAATATATCTCGTCCATTTCAGGCAAGCTACAAAAGATATGTCATTGCGGAAGGTGATGCAGATACAGAAAAACAGAGCATTACAGAGTCTGAGCTATCAAAAACGTCTCCTATATTCTCCGATATGGTCTGCAGCGCCAATGGGGGAGCAACAACTTGAGAGCTTATATACAACAGGCTTGAGGATGAGCGTCTCAAGATCACTGTCAAAAGCAACAGCAAACTCAATAAAACCTTCGGGACTCCAATTTAAGGATGTTGCATGTTCTTTCCTTCACAGAATAGGAGCAAGAGCAAAAATCCTCCCATACACTGATATGATTAGGTGGGTGGTGGAAAACCTCATTATTGAAGATAGGCAATTCAGAAACTCGGGAATGGAACTCATGGGGTCATTCAAAGCGGAAGACCTAAAGAAAATGTACCGCATACCTGACCCTCAGGACATATATGATAAATCATACGTGGCCAACTTCGCAAAGAAGAACGAAGAACCTTTCAAGATGATCCAGGGCTAGAGGGTACTGGAGAACAAGTTCAAATTTGATAAAACGGGTATGTATCCTGTAGCCTCTTTGGCAAACCCCTACAACTATGCAGCTGCTATGTTATGTAGACTATACGGGTTACCTAATAATGCTAAGTTTTCCATAGAATGGATTCCTTTGATTGATGCCTATGTCAATTCCCACATTATGAATTGGGCCACCATCCTATCTGATAACCTAGCCACTGTCATCATCGAATATCGACAAAAGAGATCCTCCTCTCCAGAGAACCTTCCTCCATTCTATTTCAGTGCCTACATCATGGATGCCATCTGTTTCTACACTAAATTTCCAATCATGGGTTGGAAATGGACCTTGCAGGACCCCTACCCTATCCATCTCAGCCATAAACAAATTTGGGAATCTCATTATATACCCCATTTTTATAAAATATGCCACGTTTTTTTGCCATTGCATCAGTGAATTTTCAATAAGAAAGCCCCCAGGTTTTCCAAAGAAGCCGCTACAGACTTTCTCACTATCAGCGAGTATTTTATTGAAGAGTGGTTCACATACATCAGGGTTCTTGGTAGTATAGCAGGCCTACATGTCCTCCCTTTGTATGTCTCTGATAAATTATTAGCAAGAGAAATAGCCCACCAAACTGTGGGAAAAGGCTTGACCAAAGTCCTAAAAGAAAGCAAGAAGTTATTATGGCCATCTTTTCCTATTAGGTGCGGTTCCTTTTCATTAGCAAATTTTAACCATGCAATAAAGGAGTCAGTAAGCCTGGAAAGCCTCAAGCTCCATACTTTGCCCAAAAGGCAATTTGATCTAGACAAGATAGCATATAACATCACTATTGCAGTAAAGATCAAGCCTTATAACTATGAGGCTAATGATTTTGAAGACCTTTTACAATCGGCTCAATCCTTCGAACAATCGTTCGAATGGGCAAGGACAAATCTGAGTCCTGAAGATTTTGAAAGCTTTCAGGAGTTCAGAAACAAAAGGCTCGAGGTAATCCCACTACATTTGTTAAAAATCAAGGACAAGCCTACGCCCAGTGTGACTGTCAACAATGAGGGACCTGATTCTCGCATAGAGTCTCAAGTAGATACAGGGAAAGCACTGGATACAGGGAAGGCCCAAGACACCGAGAATACAACAAAATCCAGCAGGAAGTCAGCCAAAAAGCAGGGTATGAGCACCCCACTTAAAGATATCGGTTCAGAGATCAAAAGCAGCAGTTTGGAGCAGGAGTGGGATCAATTCAATAAGAAACTGCAAGACACTCCCAAGACAACAGATACCCAGGAAACTATGGAGTATCAAACTCCTCTGCATGTTCAGAAAAATACAGAGTCTGAACCAATGGATGAGCAAGTGACAACATCTCAGCAGACCGAAATCATCCCCGCTCTGCCCACATTGGAAATTGTCTTAAAGGTGACTGAAATCCCTCCTCTTGATGTGTTCTACAGCCCGCTGCACAAGGCTGTAGTAAGGAGACAGAGGAAAAGGAGAAGGATAGAAACACCTGAACTCCCACCTAGGAATGAGCCAATGGACATAGTTTGGAAGGACATCCCTTCCAACCCAGCTGAAAACTTGACTAGATTGTCACAGTTTACAAGAGCGTATGCAATTGCCACCATGGACAAAGCTACCGAGATATCTGTTTTGTTGAAGGAAAAGGAAGAAAAAATTGCACAGCTCGAGCAACAGCTCAAAACAGAGAAGGCAAGTGTGAACACGCAGGCCGCTAAGCAGCTGGCCTAATTACAATAGAGCATGGAGGTGCTGAAGATAAGCCATGAAGCAAACATATCAGCCAAAAACATGCAACTCCAAGACTTGCAGCAAGCCATGGAAAGATATAAGGATGTTCCTACTGTCGAGGAATTCATCAAAGAGGCGCTAGAGCTAAATTCTCTCTTATTAAAATAGCAAGAACAATTTTGCCAAAAGATGTCACATATTGCTCCTTATCTAATCACTAGTGACCAGCTAATGGATAAAGCGATTGACCAGAGAACTGAGTTTACTGATCTAAACACAAGAATCTCAGAGTTCATCGAATGACAAGAAACAGAAGAGGGAAGAAAAGCTAATTTGCCTGAGATCAAGGAGACACACAAGGACATTATTTTCACAAATTGGGATGCAAGGATCAAACAAGTCGAACTAGCAGTGGCAAGAGCAGTCGGGGTGTCAAAGAACATAGTAAAGGCGGTAAACCACACTTTGTTTGCCACCAACTTGGTGAAAGAAGGCAACCCAAAAGAACTGCCCGATCTAAATGACTTGCATAATAACAGATGGAAGGAAAGAGCGGAAACTCAAAGGGAAGCAATCGCAAAGTTAGCAAAGACTAATTGGGAGTCGTATTGGCAATACCTCGTCAAGCCACACAGTCAAATCATGACCCTTAACTGCTCACTCCATTCAACTCAATGGATGTTGCCACCTCTCATAGATGCAATTTTCGTAGGACAGGTCAAAACACAGTTTGGGGCACCTCCTCAAGTCAAACCGATGGCCGATATATGCGATTTGAAAGACAAGCTGGTAGACAACAAATCATCATCATAGCCTCTGCTCATCAAGTCACTTTTTATTTTTAGAGTTAGTTAACTAGTTAGGAGGAAGGTTGTTTGAAAGCTCCTCAAATTTTTGTATAATCTATTTTTGAACATAGGTTAGAATAGTATTTATACCCTCCTCGTGCATTTAGAGAAGGGTCTAGAATTTTATCAAAAACATTTACAAATAATGCACTTCTGTAAGTTTGTGAATGCTTTGGTGAAATTATGGAACATGATCGTTTCTTTTAAATATCAGACTACTTTCCTTTGTTGATGCACTATTGTATACTTGGAAGATAATTTGATCTGAAGAAATTAGTTGATCTATGTCATTAGTTAAATGAGCAGAACTTCACACATATGGTACTTCTATCTTGTATGATTAGTTATGTTTCTGTTTAATTAGTGACAACACTTTATTTTCATGAATTGTATATGAGATACGTTTTTTTTTGTTAAGCATTAATTGCACTATTGTATGATGCCTCGCTGAGATTGTTTATTTCATATATATATATATATATATATATATATATATTATCACATATGCGATATAGTTTATACATTTCTTTGACTAACTATTTAGTCAAAGAAATTATCTTTACACGTTATCATCTATGTTTTATGCGTGATTGATCTTTATTATCACATGCCAAGAAGATATCTTTGTAGATTGCATATTATACAAAAATCCCTGGGTTTATATTAGATTAAGTTAACTATAGATTTGCATGATAGAATAGGTCATTTAAGTTATCATTATTCTATTGCAATCACTCATAAACCACCCACTCTCATTTTAAAACCCATACCGGGAAATTGGTCCCATTATCCCCAGTCAGAGCCACCACTTTAAACGGAAAAGGCGTTGTCTTAAGGTCCAGACCGAGTGGTTAATTCCCCATGTTGGAGCAGCAGAAATCTGAGGCATCAATAGGCCGTGAGTTGTCAGACCTATGATAGGTCAGGAAGTTTAATCTTGAGAGAGAGAATGAAAAGTACCTCCCTATCTAAGAGGGAGTGTTGGAAAATATGGTAGCCATGGTCGGTATTTTCATTATGACGAAATTGGAAATTTAAACTATATTAATGCCTCCTTAAAGACGACAAGTTGGCTCCACAAAATATTTGGTCAGTTGGGACCCTAAGGGCACCCTTTAAACCCCCACTTGAAGACTATATAAAGGAGATCATTTCACCTCATTTGGATATATCTTTTTTGTGTCATGCATTTTTGATCCAACGAAATTACAAGAGGGCCAAAATTTCAGTAGGAAACCGAAATTTTAGGGAGGGCTGAAATTTCAAGAGAAGCAGATATTTTAGGGAGTGTCGAAATTTCACGAACTTGGTTTTTGACATGGCACTTGATTATGATTTTGGTTACTAGTTTGGATATTATCTTGCTATCATTACTTTTTTATTTATTAATGAATTTGGAACTCTCTCTTTCGCATAAGGAAAGACTTTTTTGGGTTTTTGCCTGGTTGTGGGACTAATTTCTATGTCTCTTTTTTTCCACTGGAAAAATTGTAATCTTTCATTATAATTGAAAAATTACATGTTGTAGATGCCTTTTAGCATATGTTGCATTGGCCCTTAGCCATCTCTGTGAGTCATAATCAAAAATGGTGCTCAGTTTTTGTCAAAAAAAGATGCATATATCATCCATCACCACACAAGGTGTTCGGTTTTCAGAAAACAAGAAACAAGTAATAATGTACAGATGGGGGGAAAGTCAAGCTTTTCGCCCTTTTTTCTTCTCAACCTTTCTCCACCCCCCCTGAGACTTTGTTGGAGTTATAAGTGCTAGCGTTGTATTAGCCACAGTTTGGGGGTTGTCTTCATCAGAATCTGATGTGTCTGATATGTGTTGACATTTGGATCTGCTCATATCCATTGTTTCTGGTATCCTTGCCGACTGTACGTCTATAGGTTCTTGTGGATTTATGTCTTCTACTTCTGGTTCTTTGTTCATCTGATTGGTCTCATTGGGGGTTACATGTTCCACCTCTTCTTCCTCCTCGTCATCCGAGAGTGGTGGAGGAAATTGCCATCCCTTGGCTTGTTTCCCTGTTTTCTTCTTCCTACGAGTGTCTTTTTTGGCTGTTGGACACGTGCTTTGTAGGTGTCCTATTTGTCGGCAGGTTCTGCATCTGAATGCTGTATTTTCATAATCTAAAATCTGTGACCAGCACCTCTGTCTATGCTTCAGTTGAATTTGGTCTGGCAAGCCTTTACTAAGGTCTACTTCCACACATATTCGTGCATAAGTGTAGATTCTTTCCTCCAGTCTTTGGGTGTCCATTTTGATGTAACGCCCGATAGTATTACCAATTCCTGCGAGTACTTGTTGACTCCAGAGGTGTAATGGGAGATTGTGCAGTCGCACCCAAACTGGCATCTTAGAGACAACCATTGTATTTGCATCAAAATCTGGGAACCATGGTGTGATGAAGAGTCCTGTGGATCCCCAGAACCAAGGTCCTTCTTGTATTACAGAGTCTCTAGCCTCTGTTGTAGGAAAGTTCACTATGAAGAACCCCTTGGAACAAAGATGTATTTCACATTGTGTAGTCCAGTTTGTGAAGATCCAATGAAATAGATCAACCGGTTTGGGCCAAAAACAGTTGAATCTACATATTATTGCTTGTCTTTCATATATAGTGCAGTGCTCATCTGTTTCTGGTATATCTATGCTATATTATGGGGTACGATTCAACTGTTCCACAATGTATGGCCTTGCGTCCATACTTGTTTGATTTGGTGCTGCTTCGGCTGTGTTTTTCCCTTGAAGAATGTTTTTGAAGGATATACTTCCTGTTTTTTCCCCTGATGTGTTCCTGTAATTTTTGTACCAGTCCCACTTCCCTCACCCCTATAAGGATTTCTGTTGTTGTCTGTCGCGCCCCCTCTTATTCTCAGATTGAGAATTATTGTTGACAAGGGTGCGATTTTGTATTCCCTGAGGTACTTTGTGTCTTGGAGTACTCTGCCCCCATGTATCAGATTTTGTGATCTGGTGGGATATCCAAATTGTTGCAGTATAAGATTCTGCAGTTGCTTTACAGAGTCGGTCTCTTTTACCCAAAGTAATTGTGTTTTTCCGGCAGGGGTTTTGACAAAAACTTGGAAGTTGTGGGTACTTACCGGGGATCCAGATCTTGTTGCCAGCTGAAATTGGTTTGTCCATGGATCTACAAATTCTCCTCGCCGCAGAGAGTGCTCTGCGTTCCCTACATTGTGACCGCTGCTTCCCTTGGAGTGATCATCCTTGCTGGCCTCAGATCCGTCCTCTGCAGTCTCGTATTCCCCTATTCTTTTCTTGTTCCTGCTTGAAACCCTTGTCCAGCACATCGCTTTCGCCCAGAATCGAAACGGGTTTGCTGTGGAGGGCAACGGATCGGATCTTTCCTTGTTGGGTTTCTCGTCGCCATAGATCCTATCCCTCAGGTGATTGCCTTCGTAAATAGTCCCTGATGCCAGAGATGGGATCCTATTTTCACCGCTTCGGCTCTGATGTCCTGCTACAGCAGCCTTCAGCTCTGGTGCCTGTGTCATTTCCTGCAGATCGAACGCATGCAGTGTTTTGACCTTGGCATAGATGGTTGGGCTCGCCCTGAGATCTGTCAGGGTCAGATCTGTGATAACTTCGCCCAGACTGTTGCCCCAGCACCCATTCTGCGCTTCCCATCCCTTCCAAATGGCATCCTCTAATTCTTTGTTGGCTGGTTGATTTGAACGAAGCAGGTGCTTAACTCTCTGCAAAAAATCCGTTCCAGTGATCCCTTGTCCCTCTCTGGATATATCAAATCGGATCTGGAGGGGCAGGTTCAGCCATGTCCTAGAGAGTGGTCGATCTGCCACAAGGGAGGCGGATTTCAGTTTGTGGAAGAACCTGACTGTTGCTATGCTGGAAACCCGGACTCCCTTCCTGTTTACCCCTGCGCTCCCTCTACCTCTGGTCTGGGGTGCGACGGCGTTGCAGAGGGTAGCTTCAGAAACCCTAGACCACTTGCTCTGCTCCATGAGGTTATAGGCTCGAAGCTTCGGGGCATTGCAAGGTCCAACTGTCGCCTGCTGATAAAGGGCGTAAAGATGCAAAGTTGTTTCATCCGAAAAACTCTTAGCAGGCTTAGCGGATTCACCAAATCCGGCATAAGCGGCCACTGCATAGAATCGATCTGGATATGACAGGCCAAACGCTGCCTTTGCCCAAGCTCGGATTCCATACCTGTGTCGGCGATGGTGTTGCTAGAGCTCTTCATTGTCGGCATTCAGGTTTTGGGCACCGTTGTTCGAAACCCTAGCTCCACACAGGATCGCCATTTTTCCGTCTCCTTTCTTTTTCTAATTTCTATGTCTCTTGTCTTATGGTTCCATGGATATATTTTACTACTCTTTTCATGTTTTTGATGGTAGAATGTCTAAACTGCATTATGATATTATTAAATGTTATATGAATGCTAATAATGATCTGTAGAAGTTGTAATTGTGTTGTTTTGTTATGCCTTAAGCAAAAAATTCAATACCTGTGACATCTTTTCTTAAGTGTGCATGCCAGACTTGAAATTACCTGGGTTCCAAGTTTGTCGAGCGTTTATTTGGATATATTGTATGGTTGTAGCATCATATAAAGACAGAGTGTTGATGGGGTTTGTAACCACAAAATCTAGCAGGCCTTGAAGAGGGAAACCTTGCAAGACAAAAAGTTAGATTAAGTGCTAACAATGGGATAATGGCCCACTGTCATCACAACGAAGGCCCCCTGCTTCTTACGGATTTTCACTGATGGGAGGAGTCTCGGTAAAGGAGGAATCACTTAAACATAGATATGCTAATGATAAGGTACAAAGTGACCCCACTAGAGCTCATTCAAGAGAGCGGCACAATAATGGTACAAGGCTTCAAAGAAGCAAATCACTCTCAAGGAAAAATCCTAGAAAAGCAAGGCTCAAAACCTAGGGTTTTGAGGTTTTTCAATGGTAATAGATACTCACAAGGTCAAGACCCAAGAGAAAAAGGCTTCTTATGATATACTTCAACAAGTACTAAGCTCATACAACCTTCAAGTTGAGGGAAAAAACTAGAGTTTCCCTCTTGAAGCAACACCTAGGGCAAGAGATTTTATGGATAAAATTTGAGTGGATGCCCACCAAACTTGGAGACTAGGTAGCCTAGACCCTAAGCTTGATGTTCAAGATCTCAAATCACCAAAAACCCTCCTCTTAAAAATTCGCTACAAACCCTAGATTTTCGCCCTAGCCTTAGAAGGACTGATTTTAGGAGAGAAAATTATGGAGAAAATTTAGGATTGATCACCAATGACTAGGACTAGTGCCATCTCCTTTAGGTATACAGAGTCGAGGATGAGATAGATAAGCTAAAACATTTCTAAGGAGGCTAAAAATCAATGCCCTAGGTATCAACTTTTAACATTTACCCACTTCAAAAGAAAATGGAGTTTGATGAAGAGATTAAAGATTTCCTCCACTAGGAATATTCATTACATGTTGTATGATGAGTAACATATGCAATACTCAACTAGATAATTTTTTCAAAATTAATTTTCAACAATTATGGCACAAAGTAGCATAACCTAGAAGCAGTGATTCCATACATTAGACAATTTCAAGATAGAAAATCTTAAATAATAACCACTTACAAGACTACATGTAGTATATCCATCCATTATCCAAATAAGTAGCTCCAAAGACAATCAAAAATAGCTTCCAAATATCGAAATGCATCCAATATATCTCCAATAGCCAAGAAGGAACAAGTGTGAAATTCTTCTAATGAATCAAATTGTCCAAGAGATGTTGATGAGAGACTAAATGAGGTCTCTCATATTTATACATGTCCAATCATGTTTAATTTTAGACTAAAGCCCCTCTTAGTTGTCAAATGATGGGAAAAACTAATTGTGGTTACAGGCCAACCACATAGCCAATGTGCAAACATAAAAGTTAACCCACAAGAGGGTTGAAATGTTGATGTCATCACTCTGTGGACCTCTTAAAGGTATGTGTTGAGCTTCCTTGGTGCCAAACTGAGTCAAGAGGGCTCCAAAAATCATCCTCTAGGGATTGGCCCTTATATCTCCATGTAAGTCATCATGTGGGCCCCAATCTTGTGTTTCGGGTACAAAATGGGTCTCATGGGTCCCCTGGTGATAGAATAGACTGGTTCTGCTCCAACGTTGAGGGCTCAAAGAATGGTGCAAGCCCTCCCATGTCTCAAGGGCTGAGACAAACCTCATCTAGGCCTTGGATCAACTGCCAAACCATAAGTGCATTACTAAGCCCGCTCGGGTCACACTAGTCTAAGTGCATCATCTTATGAATGATGTGGGGCAAAGCGTAGACTATTGAAGGTGCCCATGGAATAGAACGACACTATGTATGTGGCAAGAGTCCCATGGCTCTCAATGCTTCACCTGCACGGTGTCATATGCTCCTCTAGTAGATTTAGGCCCCAATTAAGTTGCCCAATCCATGATGAAAACCACCTGCCAATCACACATAATGTCCAATGTTGCATCTTCACCATTGGATACAATTAATCATTAGTTCATCTGAGTGAATCAAGCTTCCTAGTCAAGGGAAATTTGAGAATTCATATTGGGATTTTCTTCCAAATTTGGGGCTTTCACCTCAAAGTAGTGTTACCTCACTAGGTAGGAGTGGTTAATAAATGATCATATTAGTTGTTCTCAGTGCCTAAAGGAAAGACGTATCCTTGATACATCCTTCAATTAATAGGTGGCGTGTGAATAATGATGAGATGGATGGGGATGAAGAGGTTTCAGGGCCAAAGTCCATGGATACAAGGATAGCAATAATAAGGAAGTCCACATATTGGGTGTATAGATGTGAGGAGGGAGCAATTGTGGTTACATGAGTTACCCCAACCTTTGTTTTTCCACCCTTCTTTATTTGCCTTTTGTTTTTTCTTTATTTTTCTTTGTATTACTGCTTGAAGCTCTTGAACATGAGAGCATGTTGTGTATGATGTAAGGAAGTTATTACCCCCTTAAGGTGGGGCAATTCATCACCCACCAAGGGTTGGGACACGCATGGGTCTCTTTAATGATGTGAGGGGCACTCATGGGCCCTAGGAACCAGGGTTATGTCCATAATGACAAGGGGTAGAGCTCATGTTTTGCTTCTGCCCACGTGTTATCTTAAATGTCCCAGCCATCCTTTGCATTTTATAATTTTATTTTTTCTTTTGTTTCTTTCTTGTGGCCATGATATGCTTTTAACTTTCTTTTAGCTACATCAAACTCTGGGGCAATGTTTCCAAGAACAACCCAGATATGTGGACAAGGGAAGGGGGTGTGCCTTATGGACCCAGAAAATGAAAATGATGAAATATGGCTTGTAATGTACGGAGGGTAGTGAAAAATGTGGAACGGGAAAACAAGACCACACTACCAAAATCAGGGATTCCCAAGTAATGCCCTTCTTAAAGCCATAGGCCAATAGGGGAGATCCCACAGGACTAGGATTGAAGAATAACCCTCCATTTAAGGTGAGGGAACAAAACCACGGTCATGAGTCAATAGTCATTGTCATCTTTATTAGACCCTTCTTGGGATTTTGTATCATGTAAAAAGAATTATTTTTGAGTTAAAGGAGTCATTTGTCACCTCCACACCAAGTCGGCCTTGTCCTCATGAAGTCGGCCTGGATTACGGCTATTCGACCCAGTAGAAAGGGTATATATAGAGAGGCAGCTCGACTTATTGGAAGCACTCACTCAATAAGTTCGATCTACAAGAGAAAGAAGCAAAAAAGAAGAGCAAAGTTGCAAGAGAAGGAAGGAAGAAGCTGGCAAGACCTAAATCGAGTTCTTGGCAATTTTTCTCTCACACGTGCAAATTTTCTACGCTGAAACTGGGGCCAAAATTCCGAACTTACTGCAGGTCCAAAATTTTGAAGCTGGGGGCGAAACTCTGAAGCTGGGGACCGAAATTTTGGATTGAAGCTACACCTAAGAAGCTGACACTTAGAGACTTTGGCAGGGGTCATCTACAAGAAGGAAGGGTTGACTTGGGGATTGGAGGAGATCTTTGTCTAGGTCCAAAGGGTCTCGGATTGTCTCATCTTGATTTGAATCTACTAGTGGAAGAGTTGGACTGGGTTTTCCCCTTGGGGGGGTTTTGAACTGGCTAGGTGCCTACATCTCGTGTCTCTTGTTCTTGTGGTCTTCATATGCATTTTATTTGGTAATTGCTTGATGAAAGATAAACTAATAAAGAAGTAAAAGAAGCCAACATAAATCACAAGTAATTATCAGGAAAGAGGAATCAAACCCCAAGCATTGATTTCTCAACATGCCATACCTGAGATATCAATTTCTGAGTGTATTTATGTACCTAGAAGTGGCGTATAAATTTTTTTGTAGTTGTTGGAAGTTATATTGTTTTGCTGATATAAATTTGAAGTGCGCAAGTCACCTACAGCCATACCTTTTTCACTATTCTGGGTATCTCTTGTCTAGCCCATAAATTCAGTGGCATGTACTCTCTTATTTATATATATGCAAATGGGTATTAGCTGATTTGAAGCATTTCTATCGTGTGTGTTTGGCACTGCCCATGTTATTTTGAAGTTTCATTTGGCTTATGAGATCACTGTACATGTTCATTTGAAAACAAAACTCAAAAAAGTCACTTACAGCACTTGTATGCAAACTGTTTGTAAAAATACCACAGTGAGCCAATTGTTCCCTACAACCCTTAACATAATGGAGTAACAGAAAGGAAGAATAGAATTATTGAAGAATGCCTAAGGACTATGATATGTGATCAAGATCTACCAAAATTTCTATGGGGAGAAGCAGCCATGACAACCATATATATACAGAATATCAGTCCTCATAGAATCCTTGATAATATGACACTGGAAGAAGCATTCACAGGGAAGAAGCCATGTGTAGAAATCTTCGAATCTTTGGCTGTTCCGCATACATTCATGTTCCTAAAGACAAGCGAAAGATAAAAGGTATCTTCGTTGGTTATAGCCTTTCAACAAAGGCTTATAGAATCTACAACAAGGAAGGAAGACAAATTGAAGTTAGCAAGGATGTTATATTTGATGAAAACCATGCCTACAAGAGATATAAGGACATACCAATTGAATCCGATGAAGAAGATATACCTCTATTTGAAGAAGAGAAACGTCACAAGTCACTTACAAACCAAGAAGAAGAAGGACCAAGTGATCCTATTCAACCCATAATCATTCCCGAAACAAAAAGAGGCCAAATTGGTTAAAAGCTACACTTGAAGATGTTGACAGACATGGAGCAACTATCTTTCAGAGAAAGTAAAAGACCGAAAAGATACTCAAGATATGCAACATACATGACGAAGTTACTCGCAACAGAACCAAATACCTCTAAAGAAGTTGCTCATCAAGAAGAATAGAAGAAAGCAATCAGGAAGAATATCAATCTATCATGAAGAATGGGGTTTGGGAAATCTTTCCTAAACTCGGTGACAAATTTGTTGTCACTTCCAAATGGATTTACAAAATCAAACATGTCGTTGATGGAAGCATAGACAAATACAAAGCCAGATTTGTTGCAAGGGGTTTCTCTCAAAAGGAAGGAATAGATTATGAAGAAACCTTTGCTCCCACTGCCAAATACACCATTATTAGATCTTTGGTTTCACTAGCTGCTACTATGGGATGGAATATCCATCAAATGGATGTCAAAACAACATTTCTAAATGGAACCATTGATGAAGAAGTATATATTGAACAACCGGAAGGCTTTGAGATAAATAGCAGGGATACTCATGTTTGCAGACTCAAGAAAGCTCTATATGGCTTGAAGCAAGCTCCTAGGGCTTGGTATGCAAGGATGGATGCATATCTCTTAAGGATTGGGTTCGTCAAAAGTTTTGTCGATGCAAACCTCTACATCAAGATAGTGAAGAATGAACCAGTCATTATACTACTATATGTGGATGATTTATTTATTACAGGTGTGGAGCGCAAAATTCTAGAATGCAAGAAAATGTTGGCAGCAGAATTTGAAATGAAAGATCTGGGACTCATGCACTATTACTTGGGCTTGGAAGTTTGGCAGAAACCCGATGAGATATATCTTAGTCAAGGTAAGTACGATATCAAGATGGTACAAAAGTTCAGTATGATGGATTCCAAGCCTATGAGCACTCCCATGATTACTAATCTCAAGAAGTTGAGAAGCTCTGACTCTAGTCTCGTCAATCTTACAAGCTATCATAAGTTGGTGGGCTCTTTGATGTATTTAGTGATAATGAGACCTGATATATGCTTTGTTGTAAACATTCTTAGTCAATTTCAGTTGAAGCCACGTCATGACCATTGGATAGCTGCTAAGCATATCTTGAGATACCTACGTGGAACAATTCATCACTGCCTGAAGTATGATGGAAAGGAAGGTAAGTTAACAAGTTTTACCGATTCTGATTAGGGTGGCAATGAGACTGATGGAAGAAGCACTACAGGTGGTTGTTTCAGTTTGGGATCTATAATGATTTCATGGATGAGTAGAAAACAAGATCATGTTGCGTTAAGTAGTTTTGAAGTTGAATATGTTGTTGCATGTGAAGTAGGAAAAGTAGTTGTTTAGTTAAGAAAACTCTTGCCATATTTGTTTGGAAAGCCTTTAGATCATACATTGATAAATTGTGATAATCAAGGCAGCATCAAGATGTCTGAATACCTCGTATTCCATGCCAGGATGAAGCATATCAATAACAGGTACTATTACATTAGGTAACAAGTACCATTACATTAGGAGTTTGGTATAAGATGGGGTCGTGAAGCTACAATATATTCCAACAGATGAACAGGTAGTTGACGTGTTGACAAAATCTCTTCCAAATAAGAAGTTTCAATATTTCAGAAGCATGCTTGGATTGGTCGATGTTACAGATTTAGCTGATAGGGAGAGATGACATTTGGTCAGCCTATGTGTTGATGTCTAGATCCCGAAGTAGGGAGGGTGGTGTTGGTCATGGAGCTCCGACCTTAGATACGCACCTAGATCCCTGGGTTGATGTTAGAGCTTAAAAGCCTGATGGTACCTAGAAAGGATAAAGCTTGAGTACACCTTAGTCCCACCTGATTAGAGTACCCTAGTCAGGTATCTAATCTATAGCACTGCATGTGCTAGAACTCTTCATAGTTCATAGCATCATGAGATCTTCCATGTACCTATAATTGTATGTAACTTCATAGTTAAGAGGGAGTGTTGAAGAATGTAACTAGTGTCGGTCTTCATAATTGTATTTTATGAAAAGAAAGAGAAAAGAAATTTATTGTAAAAGAAAAATTATTTTGAAGCATGGGTTTCATGCTCTTTTATTTATTTACTAGGTCAGAGCCTCCATTGAAGTCTTCTAGGTTTTGTCATGAGTCAATAGTCATTGTCATCTTTATTAGACCCTTCTTGGGATTTTGTATCATGTAAAAAGAATTATTTTTTATTTAAAGGAGTCATTTGTCACCTCCACACCAAGTCGGCCTTGTCCTCATGAAGTCGGCCTGGATTACGGCTATTCGACCCAGTAGAAAGGGTATATATAGAGAGGCAGCTCGACTTATTGGAAGCACTCACTCAATAAGTTCGATCTACAAGAGAAAGAAGCAAAAAAGAAGAGCAAAGTTGCAAGAGAAGGAAGGAAGAAGCTGGCAAGACCTAAATCGAGTTCTTGGCAATTTTTCTCTCACACGTGCAAATTTTCTACGCTGAAACTGGGGCCAAAATTCCGAACTTACTGCAGGTCCAAAATTTTGAAGCTGGGGGTGAAACTCTGAAGCTGGGGACCGAAATTTTGGATTGAAGCTACACCTAAGAAGCTGACACTTAGAGACTTTGGCAGGGGTCATCTACAAGAAGGAAGGGTTGACTTGGGGATTGGAGGAGATCTTTGTCTAGGTCCAAAGGGTCTCGGATTGTCTCATCTTGATTTGAATCTACTAGTGGAAGAGTTGGACTGGGTTTTCCCCTTGGGGGGTTTTGAACTGGCTAGGTGCCTACATCTCGTGTCTCTTGTTCTTGTGGTCTTCATATGCATTTTATTTGGTAATTGCTTGATGAAAGATAAACTAATAAAGAAGTAAAAGAAGCCAACATAAATCACAAGTAATTATCAGGAAAGAGGAATCAAACCCCAAGCATTGATTTCTCAACATGCCATACCTGAGATATCAATTTCTGAGTGTATTTATGTACCTAGAAGTGGCGTATAAATTTTTTTGTAGTTGTTGGAAGTTATATTGTTTTGCTGATATAAATTTGAAGTGTGCAAGTCACCTACAGCCATACCTTTTTCACTATTCTGGGTATCTCTTGTCTAGCCCATAAATTCAGTGGCATGTACTCTCTTATTTATATTTATGCAAATGGGTATTAGCTGATTTGAAGCATTTCTATCGTGTGTGTTTGGCACTGCCCATGTTATTTTGAAGTTTCATTTGGCTTATGAGATCACTGTACATGTTCATTTGAAAACAAAACTCAAAAAAGTCACTTACAGCACTTGTATGCAAACTGTTTGTAAAAATACCACAGTGAACCAGAATATATAAACTCACAAAATTTTGTAGTTTTTTCAAAGATATTCTGGGTGGGTATCTTACAACATCCCTCCAAACCTACTCATCTACAGCCCCTCCTTAAAAGTGGAACGCTTGGACTAGCTGACACTGCTCAATAATGCCAAATAACCGTAAAATCTTGTCAGTGGCATGCTCTGCCTAAAGGTGCTGCTAGGAGCCTCCACATGCTCCTCAGCATCCCTCAAGGTTTGTTAAGCCCATCTCGCCCTCCTTGTAGAGCTTGAAGGATTATTTAGCTCATCCTCCAAATCTACGGACTAAGTCCCTGTTGTTGGTGCTACTGGTCCCTGTTCAGCCTTAAGAGCTTCTCGCTCCTGATCCTCTACCCTTGCTGGCACTTTGTCATGAGACCTCCTAAGGGTCCTGCCCTCATCAAATCTATTATCTGACATCCCAACTTAAAATAACTTTCCTCTATCCCGGAATGTAGACTTGATATGCTTTTAAGACCTCATTGTAGCCCACATATACGCTCTTTTCTAACAAGGGCTCTAGCTTAGTCCTCTTCTTTGTGGGAACGTGGACATAGACTGGACTACCGAAGATGCACAAATGGCTCACATTCGGTTTCACTCCCGTAAACATCTCCTCAGGAGTCACGTCCTCCAATATCCAGTGCAGACTCCTGTTCTACACATATACAGTTGTATTGCAGGCCTTTGCCCACAAAAACATAGGCACTCAATACACTCACTGAGAGACACTCTGGCCTTTGAGTCATGCATTGTAAGGGGCCTTAGAGAATTAAGGCACAGCAAAAATTGTTGTTGTACTCTATTGTACTCTTACTGCATACTGATTTTGCTATGTAATAGAAGTTTATGTTGAATTCATAAAGAGGAATTGTGTTGTTTTGTCTCTCATACTTATAATCTGGGTGTGAAAAGCTTTTTCAGCACTTCCATGTTTATGATATCAATGATTTATTGCTTTCGTAAGCTGCATTGAAGAGAATATAAAATTTAACATGACATTATAGTCGTTTGAATGGTTTTGAGATACTAACATTTTGTTTAAGAAACTTTGTGAACAAGCATTTCGAATCAACTATCCACTAGAATAACAGCACAAATATAAATAAGTGTTAAGGATCTTATTACCCATCCACATGCATGGGTAACACTAGGAGAATTTCTCCCCTACATTGCAGCTTGACAACCAGCAGCCCTACTGTGATTCACAAATAGACAACCTTGGATGTCTCTCATCCATTTCAGTCAGCCCACTCATTGATCTAGCCTACTCATCCGACGAGCGTGGGTCACCTATTGTGAGGTACTTTAATCATTTTTGCATTCAAGTGCTTTCATTCAATCTTCAAGGCATTTACGTACGAATCACAAGTTGAAACTTGAAATTGGATTATAGATCGCCATTGACTGTGTACTTGTTCTCTTAACTCAGCCTGGCAGTTATCATATGTCCCTAGTCCAGTGTGACCTTACTTAGGGTCTTTCTTTCATTATCTATGAGGGGCACAAATAGGAGGCTCAGATGATGGTAGTGCTCCATGTTAGTCATACTTTTTTCATCATTTCCCGATGTCTGTTATCCCATATTTTGATTCGTTGTTGTCAATGGCTGGGATTGGTTCCTTGTTGACCTCTATGAGAAAATGGGGTTGAATATACCCAAGGTTGATGCAGACATGTAAATCCCTTATCGTTATTTGCTAAAAATTTAGGGTTTTGACTCAAAAATTAGAGCATTCATTTTTTCTTAAAAATCACCATAAAATTTGCTCAAAATTTACAGTGGAATTCACCAGCAATAAATTAAAAATGGAAATTGTTTTAACTCGGGCACTGTATTTATTAACTGGAATTCTTGGAGGAATTTTTACATAAACAACTGAGATGGAACCTGGTAATTTGCTTTCCTGGAATGTTAGCTCAACCCTTCTTCGAAGAGCAATGCAGCCCTGAGTAATTTGGCCCTTGATCAATTGTGCCTTTCTCAGCAAATCAGCCACAAAAGGCCAGTGATTCGCCTTGGTATAATGATTTTACCCCACGGCTTGTTCCACTCAGCCTCCTGGATGGGATGAAACTCAGCCCAATAAATTAATATATCCCTAATCTCTATTGCACTGCAGATTCATCCTCACAGACATGTTGATCTCAGCCTCAACAAATTAATTTGCCTACACACTAGGGTTGGACGTGGCACCCTCACAACCAGTGACGAATTTCCACTATCTCCCAGCTCTCCTTAGAATGATTCGGCCTTCAGTTGACCTGCTGATTCTTCCCCTGCAAGGAAGGAAGCTCAGCCTCGGCATTTTAACCATTTGATCTGTTCCTGGAAGACGATCATCGCTCGAGGTGTATGTGGCTCCTCCAGTATTTCTATCTGCCGCATAAAATAACAACTCTGTCTCAGCAAAAGATCCTAACAGCGATCAATGAGCACGGCACTTCCAACTGTGGACTCGGCTTCAATTACTTTATAGAATTCGTCCATGGCTCTTCTCATACATTCGTCTTCCTTCAAACTGGCCACCTATAAAACTGAATTTGCTTGTTCTCTGAATGAGGGGTAATCAGCCTCAAAGATTCAATGGGGTTTCAACTTATTACTTTCTTGATTCGGCCCAGCAAACATAACAGATCCGACCACTGTTTAAAATACACACACACACACATATAGATATATCAGCCCAGGCACGATGAAAATTCGGTCCAAATAATTCACTTGGATCTCAGCCTAGCAAATCCAACTAGCATAATCCTTTCTAACCACGAATGCAACCCTTGAAAAATTAAACTTGGATAATGAACTCATCCTGCATGATATATTACGGAAATCATTCTCCTGAATCAACCTCTGTGACCACGAGATCAACCTGCAATATAATAATTGGCTAGGGTGTGTCTTTCAACACCAAAATCAATGATCTTCAGCTAGGGTCTGTCATTCAACACCAAAACTGGAAAATATTAGGGTTTCCCCTTTCCTTAGCAACTCCTGGAGCTCCTTAGCATCCCACCCCTCTCTCTTTTGAGAGTAGTTTCCTTTGCATGGTTTGGATTTGAGTTTTATTTCCTTTCTTTCAAGTAAATCTAACTTTAGACTCTAGCATTTCCATTTTTTGTTGTTTCACATGCTCATGCCATAGATCTAGCAATTGACACTCTTACATGGGTTTGTTTAGTGATTCTATTTCTCACTTTACATTGTTCATTTGAGCATTTTAGATCTGATTTCTTGCAGCTGATATAATTTATTTAGTTGTTGATATATATGTCCTCTCATGTGACTATTTCATAGTTTTCATGCAAGGTCATTTTCACATGTTAATATTGTTCCATATTGATATAAATTTGGTGATTTAATCATCTAATTTTCAGTTTAGTTTCGATTGTTTATGCAAGTATTTTACCGCCTTAATTGTGAATGAACATATTTACTTGAACTATTTTGAAGCATTTCACATTTGGGAACACTATCTCTACTTGCAAGACACCTCTAATTATTTGCATCTCCATTGCACTTCTAAAATTAACCTCCAAGCATAAGCTTGGTTGATAGACTTTGTAGGAAAATCTTCGTTAAATTTCATTCAATTTCCCAAAATTTGAGTTTGGATGAAAGGTAAAAACACATGACCTTGTAGTTCTCTTGTGTGGCTTAGTCCCCTTGTAGAAACAAAGGCATACAGGTTGTATTGAACAACTAGGGGGTATCGTTAATGAGGTCTTAACCTTCTCATCTTAGCCTTCTTGCAACCACCTCTAGTCCTTACCAAGTTGAAGGAGTTGAGAGGAAGAATCACCCTAGAATAGGCATTAACTAAAATCAACCAAGAACACCTTAGCACACAAGCACCATACAATTTTGGATGGTTTATCTTGCATGCATTTTGAAGTTGGAATCTCATTGAACATTTCATGATATAGCTCTTTCTCAAACACATGCAATAGATTTTGAAAGCACTTACATCTCATTTACTTGCAAGTATTTTAATTTCTTCTTGTACTTTGCTTATGCCCATTTGGATCAAGTTTATAGTTTTGTATTATTGTGAGCATATTTCCTTTTTTCAAGTACAAACAATCTTTATTTGCAAGCTCTCAATTTTATTTAAGTGTTTTCCTTTCAAAATTGTGCCATCATATCATAGTTTTGCTATTGGTTGTTCTAACACTTGTCTTGCAGCTTTCATTCCATTTGATCTTGTTGTATCTTGAAGATATTTACATCCTTTGCAAGTACCTTTATTTATTTGAGCATATATCTCATTTCTTGCAAGATTATATTTGGCACTGGTCTACTTACATTTGCCTTGCAGGATAAATTGTTGAGTTATATTGATGTTGATGCTCATGATCATTTGTACTTGCTAAGTTTTATTTTCTTCAGGTTATATTTCAAGTTATTGAATGGTTAATGTCTAATTGATCTACTAATTATCTCCTACACTTGTTAGTTTTAGCAAGTTTCCTTAGAAACCTTCCTTAGGGTCCACCCCCTTTGGCTTAAGCTAGGAGAGAGCCTAGACAAAGAGAGTTGGGATTAGGTGACAGCCCCTTCTTTGAGCTTTGCCACCAAGGCCACACCTAGTGGGGTTGAGGATTTTTCCCACATTAACTTAGGTGTGTAAACAAGGCGGCAACATACTCTAAGCACGTTCTCCAAATCATTGATGGGCTTATCGTTCAGCTGTCTATTTTTAGCTTCATCTAGTACATGGGCTTAACTTTCCTCTTAGTCACCTTCAAGTGTGCTAGTTGACAATTGAGACAAATCATCAACTTCCCTTGCCTTATACATTATAGTGGACATTTCTCCCATATTAGCATATTACCTCCTCCTTTCTTCCAGCCTAGGGCATCAAATGAGAGGAGCACCCCACAATCACTCAATTGGAAGACACTAAATCATCTAGCATTGTTCCTAACCTGCACCACCCAGTCCCCATGTCGTGTCACTTCAAGGGCTTCTAAGTCATATACGCAGGACTTAATGCCACAATCAATGCATTAACTCATATATGCAGGACTCAATGCCACAATCAAGGGGGATATTACAAGTTTCTTTCCTCCTACTACGAGTTCTCTAGTTTTGGATGTTAGAAGGGGAATATATATTTTCCAAGGAAAATCTGGGTAAATCGTCCCGAAGGGATAACATCCCGTTGGCCAAACTAGTAGAGCCTAACCCCGAGTGCATCAAGGAGAATTGACCCCACGACCTCCCATTGGCGAGGTACTTAGCAACAGGGACTTGACCAATTGAGCTAACCCTTGGGACAAACATTTTTTTCTATATATTAAGGGCAGATCTGCAAGGATTCTTCTCATTTTATTTTATTTTTCTTTTATGTAATTTCTCTGATTTAAGAACTAATTGTGACTACAACAATAAGAGAAATTATGATTCCCAATCTTTTATTTTAGCAAATGTCTAAACTTTAAAGAAAACCCGAATATATAAACATTTAATATACAGATATAAACTTTCCTGTTGTAGCTATGAACCCTAATATTTTAATATGCATTACGTTGCCTGCTACTTCCTTTTCTCACCCAAAGCCCTAACTATCCATTTCCTACTACTCTCAAATTAGATTCCTGGTCGATACCATTCCCAATCGGGGTTTCACACACATCACAAACGTGCCCTAATCATGCAGTGCCACTGCCAACTACAACTTATGATTTTCAGACAGATTATTGAGAGTCAATATATCCTAAATAATTCAATCTTCTCAGTATACTAAACAAGTGACAATACCAAGCAAGTCTACCCTCCAAAAACTTTAACATGACAAAGCCTAACTAGTAAAAACCTAAATCTGATCGGTTATACTATCACCTTAGAACACATTAAACCATTTTAATTCACATTAGATAGGGCAGCAAAAAATGTGATAGCCCAGAAGACAAAAACCGTACGATATATTGTAAACAACTAAGTGCTTTTGCAAATTCTATGCAGCACTAGCTAATTACTTATTTTATCAGAGGCTATGCAGTTCACAGCTGAATACCCAGAAATTGTGTGTGCGCAAACATATGATGCATTAGTATTCAATGCATCAAGAGATCAGTATTCAAGGTCAATGCAAGAATTTACAGCCACACATTCTTGTAATATAGAGTATTCCAGTGGTCAGTGGTTTACAATGGCTCTTCATTACGTTTCACCCTGTACATATGGTTGATACATGTACATATGCTTGGAATTTAAAAATGGCAAAATAAAATGTTTATCATAAATACTGCCTTGCCCATTAAAAGTCTAATTCAAAGAAAGTATAAGCAGGATAGCACCTGACGCATCCAAATGTCTAAATGTAACAAAAGGCAAAGCATCAAAATTTTAATTCAAACAGTATACCACCTGGCGCATCCAAATGTCTAAATGGATATATTCTATCAAAACGTTTCCCAGAACCCAAAAGCAACAAAAGACAAGGCATACCACAAAAGTAGAAAGTGTTTCATAGCTCGATAACCAATCCTTTTGAGAATACTTCGAAACAACCGCAAGAAGTGTGGTCAAGTGTTCTGAGCTTATTATATCCTCAGCTTTCACTAAGTTGGAAAGATCACGCACTGCCATGCTGAACATTCAAGAAAAATTAGTTACCCTCCTGCAAAATTAAAAGATGGGTTATCTAATAGTTAACCTACAAATGTCAACCTCCCAGGCAATAAAATGCTATTGATAATGAATTTCCTAAGGAGGCCCGTTTGTAAGGAATTTTTTGGTTTCCCCATTTTGTAACAAACGTTTTATAGGCTCTAGTAAAATATTCTAAACAAAAATGCCCTTTAATCCATGTGTAAGGTTCTTGTAATTCTACTCAAATACCACCCCACTTTTTTGGCAAGCAACAAAATTGCAATGCTTACCTGCCACTTTGCTTTCTGTTTATAGCATTGAGCTGGCTCTTAACATTATTGTACTCAGACACTCGTACCTAGCACGAAAAAATGGAAAATTACAACAACAAAATTGAAGGTAGGCCTAAAGCATGTCACGTTGAAGCCGAAAACAAATATGACTAATTGCAATATCTTAGTCAACATAGTGAGACATGGTCCAAAAAAGTCTTAAAAATTGGGCGTGATCCCAAACATGATAGTACTTTTACTCTTACAGGATCTCAAGTACCAACAATTATAGATGCTTAATCATCCAAGGATTATCATTATGCAAAATTGGCCCAAAGATGTTCACAAGAGTTATGAAGGGATAAATGGTGTGGGACTTGGGAGTCTGCTTGCAGAAGCCAGATGTGAATATGTAATTTTACAAGTGGGTCTGATATATGGGTCAGTCAATAACCATTGTCAAGAAGTGGGCTAGAGTCCAATGCCACAGAGTTCAGTAACAATGGAATCATATTCCCATAGACAATATGGATCCTAGTGTCCCGGGTGGATGTACCCCACAAATCAAAATAAAAAAAGAAAACTGAACGCAATTTTACAGTAAATAGAATTCTACTTCAGAATAATCAGAATCTATTCAATACCACAGAATAACCATCAGAATCCATTATCAAAGAAAAACAAACTTCGGGCTAGCTGGAGAGTGCGATAATTTGTCAGCATTTTAGCTGCCACGGTAAAAATCCCTCACACAACACGGGTCCAAGCACCAACAGCACGTCTTCCCCGAAAAAAAGAAGACAGAATGAACTTTCCTGAGGATTGACTTCTTTCTCAAGGTCAGAACCCTAAAGCAACTACATGGATTTGGCTAAAGGCTGCACTACTAAAGGATCGACTTGAATTACTAGTTAGATGGGAACAATTGCCCAACAACTCGACGCATTTTATCGGATGGAAGGCAGTAGTTCCCAATTCCTCAAAGACTTGACTGGTCTTACTGCATTGATCCTTTCAGATGGGTGGTAAGGCCCCAACTGAAAGGTCTTACCAGGTTGGGATAACCTTCACACAGCTCAGACTGTAAATTAGTAAATTGCACGTAATAAAGGCTATAAGACAACAACTGAACGCACCACATACTGGTTAGAACCTCGTATAATTATCTTCGCCTATTTCTTACCTTAAGAGCATCTTCAAGCTTCGCTACACCATCATGTATGGCATCCACAAGTTCTCGGAGAGGTGACATGACTGGGTACTTGGCTTCATCCCAAGTAAACCTGCCCACACACCCCCTCAAATTATGTACCTCACCACAAAATCTCAATGCAAATAAACCAATTCGGCAAACATATTATGAAAAAAACATCACCATACCTGGTAATGTAAGAATCCACAGGAACGCCATTAATGGTCAGCATCCCCGATTCAACACCAGAAGCCTTCTCTAAATCCTCAATCTGCCGACGAATCTTGTGGGTCACTGCTTCCACAAAGGAATTTGCCTGCGCAGTCACATAAGAGGGTAACCCGAATGAAAATTCTCACTCAATTTGCATAAATTGGGCTCCCAGTATTCCTAATGTTGATCATTGGGTAACTTGTAAAACCATTGATTTCTTATTAGGTGCGTTGGCCTTACCTTGCTCAGATCATCACTGAGAGCCAGTAGAGAATCCAGCGTTCCCACGCGGAGGTCCGGTATATTGAACTGCGATCAAGAAGCAAGAAGTCGATTATTTGCAGCCCATGCGGGACATTGTATACATGGAGATCTGAAGCATAATTTGGTCGAGGGTATAGATCTAGAAAATTTACATACTCTGTAAGTGGAAGTATCAAATGCATTTTTGAAGATGCCATCCTGAAGGAGGTGCCATGTTGAGGATGCCGAATTCTGAACAGGAAGGGATACCAAACAATACCTGCTGGTAGCGGCCATCGTCACCCTCCGAAGGCTCCTGACTTCCGCTTTGATATCTTGGGATGGTCAGCGGGATACTGTCTTCCTGGCCCTCTTCTAAGATTTTCGAAAAAAAAAAATAGTTTATTTACTTTTTGTTGATTCGTGCTTATTACTGGTTTGGAATCGATTTACGAGTAGCCCACCCGGGTTCTCCACCTCATTTCCATAGAAAATGCTTGAATGGATCATTCATGAATTTATATTTTCTTTTAATATTAATATTTAATAAATAAATTAAGATATAATTAATTATTAATGAATTTATGCCTTGTGAATTAAATAATAATTGGAGAAATGTTTTGTTAAATAATAATTGGAGAAATGTTTTGTTTGGGTATAGGATATTATTTTTTCTAAAAGTGGGATCAGTTAAAATTATTTTTAATTTGGAAGTAAAATGGTAAATTATTTTGATTTTTATTTTTTTAAGAAGTTTATTTTTTTAAATGTAAAGAAATTATTTAATAATTTAAAATTTATAAAAGTTTTTTTTTTATAAATCATCAATTACTTATTCTCATTACTCATTTTCATTTTAGATGGTGTGTATTTTTTGAATAACAATGTTAAAACTACTCTATATTAGAAAATGGTATTTAGTAATTATTATATTAGTTGTTAATTGATAGCTAAGTTTTAATAGGTTTTATTATTTAAAAATACATTAATAAATTAAATTATATAATTAATTTGTCAATTGGGTTTATTTAAGGTGGTTGAAAGGAATGATTGTTATCCTCTCCACCTAGGTTCAATTCCCTAAATGATATGATGAGCTTTCTTGTAACGGTTTCTTTCTTGAGTCTCACCAATACCTTAAGGAACAAACCATGTTATATATCTATATATCTATATATATATATATATATATATATATATATATATATATAATTTGAACCCACTGCTTAGACCTATAGAACTTACCTCTTAGTTAATGCATGCTACCTACTTAAAGAACTATACTTGCTATTCATTTATTAAGAGCTTAGGAGAGATTGTTGCTATTAAAAGCCCTTTTCTTATTAACAAAACGAGACGGGATCCACCAACCTTACTCTTATCTTACTATATTCACCCTGGGAGATGGAGTGTTGCCCTAACCCATTATTGTTGAAGTAGCCATGAAGACTAAAGTAGGCATAATCCTTTCACCCCACTATGTGCCTTGTTTCCAAACTCTTTACCCATAAGAATAAATAGACCTGAGCTTTATACACTTAGGAATTCCTCTTTGGGAGGTACCTGTTGCTATTGACTTAAGTATCCGGGCAGGATGGGATTGAATGGAAGGACTTCAACATAGAGAGAACATTGTTTTGCAAGCCTTCTTACTACATTGCCAGGAGACGCCATACTTGCTTAATGAATCTTAGGAGATACAACACTCTAACTATTTACCTTTTACCCATTCTTACCTTTACTGAAGTCCATACAACCTACCCAGCTATAGACTTAGACCTGGTAACCTTATACCGCTTACTGAATGAATCACTAAGTGAGTCGATACTACGATTAACCCTTCTAAGAATGGGATCATCCAACAACCTCGTCCTTACCTTTCTTACTCCCCATCATAACATTACATCATCACTTCATACCCCCTTCTTAGACACACAGATTGAGTTGTTAGCCTTTATATAGTCAAACATGGAGTATGAAAACCATTGGTAATTTGACCAAGTCAAAATGTTACATAACATTACAACATTTATTCCATACTAGGCTGGAGAGTGCCTCTCGACACAACAACAACAATTAATTAAGCAAAGAAAAAAAACTAGATAATCAATTTATTCATGTATTTTATTAATATTATCAGTCATTAATACATTGATCATTTATGAATTTACTTTATATTGACAGGTCGGAATGTTCCGCTAGACAAATTCAACATTCAACTAAAAAAAAGAGGCACAATTAGACTCTCCCCTATTTGGGATAATTAAATCCTCATAATTTGATGGGTTGAATTAGTTTTGATGGGCTTTGCTAGCTAATTAAATCCTAATGCAACAAAACTACCCTTTTAAATGTGAAAACTACAAATAGAAACAATCTATTATATAGTGAACGAGGATTAGCCCAAATTCACTAAGATATGGTAACACGGATTATGTTAACTTGTCAAAAGTAAAAGATTAAATTGACTAGAAATGGAAATGATTGGTCTATTATGAACTAATAAAGGAAAATTGCAACTATTTGAATATGTAGAGGGACATAAGCATGTGTAGAATATTCCAAAGGCATGCATATCACCACCAGATACATCCATAGAATTGTAAGTTGGAAAAGTACATGGAGCATAACCATTTCCTAGATTAATCTATGTAATCCCATTGTCATGAGTAGAGCAAAACTATTTGAATTTGTGGAAGAAAGCAATACACATTGAATTGTCTAAAACATGTCTCCCCTATGAAATTATGGTTATGAATTGCTTCTCAACATTAAGAATTTCTCAAAAATAGTTTGTACAATTTTTGAGATTAGTCTCCATAGTTACAAAATTTCTCAATCTTGTTTTCTTCGAACATTGCCCTCATTTATACAATTACAAAATCCAATGTCTAATGAGGTGGAGGAGAAGTCCTCTCATGAAACCAAATTGGTTTATGATGATGAGAGAGAACTAAAAAAACGGCTAGATTGTTGGAGGTGAGTGAGAAGGCATGTTGACTTTGCTAGACACATGGGCTTCCCATTAGCTACAAATTTGTGAAATTTGTTTAGCACAGAGTGGGAACTTTGTTCCATTTCCAGCTCACATTCCTTAATGGCCTTGGTGACCAATTTGAGTTCCTTCTTAATGGATTTCTTAAAGAATTTCAACCAAAGGGCTTCTTCTACAAGGAAAATGGGGAAGTTTGAAAGAGATGTTTGATCCACGCAATTCAACTGTTTAATTGCATTGGCTCTTCCTCGACGTTTGATTTGATTCTTCAAACGCCTTCTAGCCCTATATTTGATTGAAACTAGTCATGGAGGCCACGTTCGATCTGGAAATTAGGTGTTCAATGGTTTCCCATGTCTGATACATTTCTCCACCACTGCGTTTAAGCTTTTGTATGGTCTTGGGGTGGTTTCTTTCTAGGAGCTAGCTAACGCCTGATATTTCATCAATTTTTTTAGTCCCAACAAGTGGATGTTGACCTAGTTTTATGCAAATCCCAATTAGTACTCTTTGACCTTCTATAAATTTGCTTAAAACTTATTATACTTAACTTTACACAGCTCCCAACATTCATGCAATTATGCTATCTCCCAATGGCGAAGCAATAAGACCATCATCTAGTCAAAAAATCTCCTTTAAGCATCTCTAAGATTGTTGAATGCTTTAAGAGACTTGAGCTAATCTTTTTTCAAATCATGTGTGTTCAACCATCTATATATCTAACAACTCCCATAACATAAAACATTCCTACTGATGTTGATCTTTTATCTCCTATAGCTCCTTATTTTGTAATTATTCCTTGATTGATGCCTATCATGCCAGATCTTCTCTCACGGAGGTGAGTTCTTGATTATGCATGTCACAAAGCTACTATGTGCCTGTTATAGATCTAACCCAAAAATATTATAGATCTGATATGAAAATATAAGATAATGCAACTAAACCCAGAAATAATATGAAATGATTATTTATTGATCAAACCCTTAAGGTAGGGCAACACCATACATTCACTCCTTAAGGAAGGAGAACACTCCACAAGCCATATGCTTGTACATACAATAATCCTTGACACAATTCCTTGACATCCTCCATGTGGAGTCTCTAGCCTCTATATAGGCCTCATACATACAATACCATGGGTCATTACCATGGTTCCCTCATACCATCGAATTAATACCATGGGCCCATTACCTTATTACTAACTACTTGTGGTCCCTTACATGACACGAGTTAACCACCTTATTTATTACTATGGCCCATCCCATTATTACATTATTACCTTGGGTAACTCCCTTGGTACCCCATATTATCCCCCCTAGGTATATAACATTATTGCTTTGGCTCTTCCTCGACGTTTGATTTGATTCTTCAAACGCCTTCTAGCCCTATATTTGATTGAAACTAGTCATGGAGGCCACGTTCGATCTGGAAATTAGGTGTTCAATGGTTTCCCATGTCTGATACATTTCTCCACCACTGCGTTTAAGCTTTTGTATGGTCTTGGGGTGGTTTCTTTCTAGGAGCTAGCTAACCCCTGATATTTCATCAATTTTTTTAGTCTCAACAAGTGGATGTTGACATAGTTTTATGCAAATCCCAATTAGTACTCTTTGACCTTCTATAAATTTGCTTAAAACTTATTATACTTAACTTTACACAACTCCCAACATTCATGCAATTATGCTATCTCCCAATGGCGAAGCAATAAGACCATCATCTAGTCAAAAAATCTCCTTTAAGCATCTCTAAGATTGTTGAATGCTTTCAGAGACTTGAGCTAATATTTTTTCAAATCATGTGTGTTCAACCATCTATATATCTAACAACTCCCATATCATAAAACATTCCTACTGATATTGATCTTTTATCTCCTATAGCTCCTTATTTTGTAATTATTCCTTGATTGATGCCTATCATGCCACATCTTCTCTCACGAAGGTGAGTTCTTGATTATGCATGTCACAAAGCTACTATGTGCCTCTATGTATCATGTTAATTGTTTGAAGATATGGCCTATTATTTGGGTTCTTCTCTTACAGGGGCTCCTTGTGCTTAATCCATTCTTCCAAGTTCGAAACTAGGCTTCTTTGCAAATCCAAGTCACTGGTCAACTCCTCAATTAAGGAAGTGTTTGCTTGAGAAAATTCTCTCAAGACCAAAGTTTTCTTAGAGGCCCTAGCTTTGGGGGTTGAGCCAAGTAGGCCCCAAACTCTCACAACATTTCTTACTTCAAAGTCCAAGAGAGCACCCATCGTCTTTCACTTCTTAGACTTCTTCATGATGCCATGCTAAATCCTACAATGCAAATATTCTTTGAGGGAGACCATTAATTCATTGATATCAATTATGTTGATAATTTATAATCCTGTAAGTTCATGCACCCTAGTGATCATGGCCATTGGTGTGATGGGGGTATTTGGCTCTTGATTTTTGCTTTCTTATTCTTTCATGTGCTTCTCCTCCTCTAGGTGAATGTCTTCATACTCCTTCCTTGTCCTTTCTTCGTCAACCACTTTCTTATTATGTTCATTTTTCTTTTCCTCTGTCTCTTTTACTCTCTTTTCTTCTTATGTCACTTTAGTCTAAGTTTCCGCCTTTGCTTCCTCCTCTCTTTTTTTCTATCTCTTCCTAAGACCTTAGGAGTTCCACTTTTTCCCAAACCTTCTGCTCTTGCCCCCACCTTGAATGTTCTTCATTTTATCTTTTTTATTCTTCAAATTTTCTTTGCTTCTCAACCTCTAAGACCTATTCTTGTAAGCGTTGTTGGCTATCAAGTGCATTGTTAATCCTCTATTGAACTTGTTCATATGATTAGATACCTTGATATATATCTTCTTCAAGTTATTATTAGTGATCATATGGCCAATGGAATTTCATGCCTTAGTATTGTTGGTTGACGACATTTTTTGGATCATATCCTTGGATCCTTCCCTCAAAGAGCTTCACTTCTTCAATGTGTTTGGATTCCACTCTAACATGTGGTGTTTTATAGTGTGTGATCCTTAAGCTTAAAAGGGTATGTGGGGCATAGGTGTTTGTTGCTACTAGATAATGAGGTGTTAAAACTAGAAATGGTCATATTAGATCATTGTAGCCAATCTATTGAGTCTCAAGAACTAGACTTTGTTCCCAACAATAGAGCTATTTTGTTACCTCTAAGACTTGCTCTAAAAAATATTGAAGTCCCTAAAGGAAGTGCAATCCTAGAGGTGTTTATGAAGATTGCCAATGTCACCACAACATGTCTTCCTTTCACTTAGGCTAGTCATTTTTTGGCACAATGGAAAAGCCCTAGGAAAGGAATTTATGATATATTTTATAAAGGCGTGATGAATTGCCAAGACTAATGCTTACCCAATTGGATGATGGTTTCAAGATCCAAAAACAAGAGGGTTTGAATATTATGGAGAAAATGTAATTAAAGCACTCATTGATGCACCATAATTAGTCCAAAATAGATTTTTAGATCATGCAAGAATAATTGAGAGACTTTAAACAAGATGCATCAACTGTTATCTAATATGAAACTTCTTTTATGCCTATTGTTTGGACAAATTAATGAACTATCAAAGTGTCATGTGTCAATCTGGTTCATAGAACTTATGAACTGTTGGGCACAATGAGTGCAGGCAAAGGATCTAAATCTAAAACTGGTAACCTGAGGCTAAAACTACCCTACATGCTTCTCAAATTAAATGTTTATTGTTGCCAATCAAAACTAGAACAATCAAGCAAACTGGATGACTCTAAAGTAATCCCTCTCTCCATTGATTTCACACTTCAAGCAATCTTTCACTAGGTATGATCAATGTTCTTGCTCTCCATTAAAAAGGGTTAAATAAAATGTAGGGAGGAAGAGTAGAATGAGATCTATCCTAAAAGGAAATAAACTACTCAAGTTGCCGTTGAAACTAGTCTTTATATGACTACTACAGGACTATTGAAAGCCTGTATAGATGCAACAGACCTAAGAGAAGATCCAGCAAAGAAACAACAAGTATCCATTATATGTAAATATCTAAATAATATGGGGGTTTTCTCTGCATTGTTGCACTTAGAGACATTGTCTTCGTGCAAAGGTGTCTCTGCTAGGGTTTTGCCTCTAGTTGCCTACACATTCAATCACATTCATAAATCATAATAATGCTTAAGGCATTTCTTCTTCTAGGTCAACCTCACAACTATTGTTGAGAGACAATGTTCAAAGTATATCTAGTACTAGTGCGCGTAATAGTTTTGTCCCTATTTGTATCATGATTGGTTTGTTTCCTTTAAATATAAAGTTCTCCGCAATGTAAAGCAAAACCACTTTCAAACTTCAACCACTCCTATTCCTATGCATCCAAAGTTGTTCAATAGAAATGTAGTAAATCAAATCATAAAATTATATGTCGGGTGGATAAGAGACTAAAGTGTAATATAGATTTCCACTAGTGGAAGGATTCAATAACCTAATTGTGCAAGGGAGAAAACGTCAACAAGAAAGTCAATCACTAACTAACATTCATAGAGAAATCAATGATTCAATATACCATTTACACCTTTAAGGTATTTACTGTAGCTTCATTGCACATGCAAATGTAGTTCACTGTGGACTGATATGACTCATTATGTATGCAATGGACCACAACATAACACAATATATGTTCAATAAACCCACTGTGCAATATATTTTACTATGTAAACAAATCATTGGCCATCAATGTGTTTATGCAATGAATCCTTGTGTGTCAATGTGACTCGGTGTTCATGCAAGAAACCATTATGCAATGATATAGTTTACCATGCTTGTAGGGGGGTTGTTACAATGTAATGGTTCTTTCTATAATCCCCCAACCATCCAAATCAAGGATAACCCCTTCTATTACAGTAGTCCTTCAATACTTCAATAGCCTAATAAATAAAATCAAATATCATGGAGGAATGTCATTTCACTCTTACATTCTTTACCCTAGATCACATGCAATGGATTAGAGCTTTATGGAGGAAATCAAGTTCACTTATGGATAAAGGTTGCGACATTCAAAATATGATCAATGCATGCGGTTGAGAAATAAGAATGATACACAAATAGATGTATGTGTGAATAATCATGCACTATGGAGAATAAGACCAGTGCCTAAAACAAAAACCAAGTTAGATAAAATCCATACCATGACCTCCAGTATGTTGTCAATCAAAGATACAAGTACGTTTGTGTAAATGCTTGAGAGATTTGTGTTAAATCCAAAGTAAAGAAGGATATATAAAATATATTACAAAGGAAAGAAGGGTAGAGTGTTATGTTCCCTTTACATTAACCCTTGGGTGATAATATTACAACCAATCATAGTCTTCAATGAGGGTTTCTATTATTCAAACCAAATCACAAGATTGTTGATCATCCAAACTCAATAGCAAGTACTGAGTATTGTGTCAATATATATATAGGATTCCCATTGTAACAACACTTAATCTATGTTAGGGGCACGAGATTGCTAATGATTCAAAGAGATTACTATATTCAAGCAAAATTAACAAATACTAAGTATTACAGAGATAAGTCCCCGCTACAAGAAAATACTTAATTTTAAATAGAACCAATTAGATCTCGTCATAAAATCACAAGAAAACAAGCTAAGATGAAATAAGGATACACAAGATTTTATCGGTCCGTATTGGTGGGCCCTTGTCAGTCCAACTTGGAATTTTACTAGGTTACAAACATGCTAATAAGTTACTCCATCAATCAAAATGAAGTTTCCATTAACCAACAAAGAGATTACAACAGCTACAATGCTTATATCGAAGCCACAACGAAGTTTTAATGATAATGATAAGGAATTGGTACAAATCTTATTTACATAAGCTCACAGTACAATATAATATATTTGAACTGGTTATTATAGGGTTCAATATAGTGTTTATAAAGAAAAACCCTAGTTGTAGATAAGGTCGACCTCTTTGATCTCAAGGATCAAAGGGTGAAATTGTTACATTGTTTTAGAAATAGTTATTCATACATGTATTTTTAAGTAAAACCTAGATCAAGAGCTTTGATATTCATATTTGGTGGTTGAAGTCCATATCCTGATATCCATGAATAATGAAACATCCTTGGTTGCATAGAAACAATTAGGTTGAACCTTCATGAGCATGATGACCACGACCTAAAGCTTTCCATATTAACTAGGGGCTGACCTTATTCTCCATGTGATTGAGCCCCACATGCAAGTGTTGATCATAAGTTTGAAGTGTTATAATAATACAAACAAAGTTAATATTTCCTCATTAGAAAAATCACCCTTTAATGTTCCTATTAACCTTATCAAAAACTTAGGAAATTGACAAATAAAGTGCTTATTTACCTTGGAGTATGTTGTCAAGGGAGTGAGATCCAATGATATGGGTTTGGGCAATATTAGTGTTGGATGGTAGTACTATAATGAGGTATTGGTAGCAAAATGATGTCTTGTCAACTAATCAAAACAAGTCAAAATAGAGATTCAACATTCCCCCCTAGGTTAAGGGTTTACATGTCGTCATGCAATAATTGCCAAAATTGTAGAAAAAGGGGCTAAATCACCAAGAAAGTTGAGTTGCCTAAAAAAAAATACTAAGCCTCGAGTCCATAGTGTTGGTTCTTTTTCTTTTCAACTAACCAGTTGTGAACATTTCCCTCATTTTCTTATTGATCTTTCTATCATATGCTTGTAGCTCCTTAATCTCTTCTTGGAATCTCTTACTTTGTTTCTTCACATGCCTATTTTCACTTTCTATGCACCTGTTTAGGATAGTCAGTCCATTGCCTCCTACTTTAACCACTTAATAGTGTAGTTCTTCCTTTTGAGTTTTATTTCTGTCATATTTTTTACATTAGATTATGTTAATGAAGCTTCAATTTCCTGCTCAGATAGGTTAGGAGGTACTGGACTTGGAGCCCTAGGAACTTCAAAATCACCATTGTTTTCACTTGCTAAAGAGAATGAGAATTTCCTCAGTGTTCCAAATGGCATTGTTGGTCCATCAATATTATTAAGGCTAGCTGGTTCATGGAATGACTTGTTTAGAGAATCCTGGCCCCGAACTTTTTGATTATTTGCATATTTGTATTACTAATTGATAGGACCATTGTCATCCTCATCAACGTTTAGAAAGACTGGACATTACCTATTTGCCACCTAAGGAATTTCCTTTTTTCTACAAACATTCTTTCTCCTGCAAATTATTCATGGTGCCCTATAACTTGGTCATATTTTGAGTGATCCTTCAATTAAGAAGTAATATAATTAGCGAGGGCTTGTTTGGAGATTCTTTTACAACCTTTGTTTTCCTTGGTTCTCTTATATGGGGAGGAAGACTTTTAGCCCTTGAAGAACTAAGGTTTCCATTATGAAGGCTTTTTCTATCTTCATTTACCATGGATTTTCCATGTTCCCTCGTTTATGTCCTAGGTGCAGGGTTAACAATTGAATTTGCTTCTAGGAATTTGTTCCAAGTGTTGTGTTTCTTTTGTAATCCTACTTTTATCAACAATTTAATCAACCCATGATGGTATAGGCTACTCCTAGGGTTTTTACTATTGTGTTGAACCATCATGGCTATCTTTCCTAGACTCTGCGATAGATAATAAGGAAAATTGATTAAGCTATCATATTCAAAGTGCAACATAATTCGACGTGATATTGAAAAGTATAAGTGTACCTTCCCTCACAAGTGACAAATCTTTGCAAAATCACCAGAAATGCTCTCCATTCATCCTTTTATCCATGTTCGTAATATGCCCTTCACCCAATCCACATTATGTTACTTGTGCTTGAGGAAGAGATTGTAGACTTCAAGTCCAAGCGGAAGTTTCTTCCACCATTTCTCCCCAGTCTGAGGAAGGTCAATGGCTCTAACTATGACCTCTTATGAATTCGAACTCTAAATTGCATATCATTGCCATCCACCCATCAAAACCTTATGTAAATTGTAGTGTGACTTTGTCATTGAACACCCTTAATTTGGAAAAAAAATGCAGGGCACTCCATCCCTTCGAAAATTTTCATACTTGACTGGTACTCTAGAATGGCCTCGAGGGCCCACTAAGAACTAGTCTCATGGCTGTCAACTACCATCTTAACAATGCAATAAAAAATCCCCCTTTCCTTCTATTAAAACACTAGCTCAAGAGTAGATTGGTCTAGAGTAAACACGGGAATCATTCCAGGGTCTCAATGAGAGTCGAGATTAAAAATATTATACCCTAAGGTCTCATATACCAAGTTTGGATATAACAAATATTATGGTCGAATTTCACATCCTCTGCAATGATATCAACAAAGTTTTCTAATGATATGCAATATGGTCTCGAATAGACTATCTAATAATAACATGTAGTGGTGAGGGGCTTGGAGTATAATGAGCAGGATCAACAATAGATAATATGATGAAGCTTAGCATTGAAAACTAAGGAAATCGCCTTTTTGATTATACAGTCTCATCACACAGACAGATGGTCATGTACATGACATCGGTCAAGTTGATTGTATTACTCACCTAGATTATAAAGGAGGCAGGATATACGTATATGATGTAGATCATGGTTGATAAATGGGATATGTGAGGGGAACGATAGAAAGACTTTCATAATCACAGTGATGTAAATATAAGGATTATAGGATATGAATATAGGGTATGAGTTACAATTTATAAAGAAAGGGTATGGGGAGAATATTACAGCTTAGGTTATAAGAAGGAATGGTAAGGATAGAATCAACAAATACTCAAAGTATCATTCTTTTAGTAACAATATCCTTTGTTATTGATAGATCAATAGAAAATTAAAGGCACTTCACATCGAAATATTATCTTGGATCAGCTTAACTTACATTACACATGCATTGGAATCGAGTGAGAGTTTATTGTTGATGTAGCTTAACTTTACAAGTGCTCTGGCTGAGAAAGAAAGGAACTGACTAAACTCTGCTTACTGTTTGCTCACTTGACCTGCTTGGACATGTTGTAGTTGTCATGTATGTTGCTTCAAAGTCAAGGAAATCATGGAAAACTTCAAAAATAAAAATGATAACAATGCTCATGATTGATTTGCTACTAAAAAAATTTTGTTGTTATGAAGGAAACTAAGTGGTGGATGGGAAAAATAGTTGCAGTACGGATGATTAAATAGGGGATGGATATTCGAAATAGCTTGTGCCTCAAGTTTTGTAATGAGGGAAATATTTGTTGCTAAAATAACAGATGATTCTTCCTCTTTTTGAGACATATGAGCTGTTTTGATTGCTCGGTGGCCTGACCCCTTTTTATTCACATTGAAAATGAAAACTCAATGATAGAACCACGAATCAAGAATCTTCATTCCAACCCAACATGTGGCACAATCCCTACTGTGTGAAAAATTGTGTTGAAGTCAAACATAGTGGGGAACCATTGGATTACCAACCAATGACGATTCTTGTTAACCAGTGCGAGGATACTCACCATTAATGTGAATGAGAGCCAAGGTGCCCCTGGTACATCTTGTTGGCCATGAACGAATGTGTTGATTTCGAATGTCCAACAAGATCTGATAAGCATGAGGCATTAAGGGATCCACAATGCTACCAACAAGAGTCCCTACCATTGATGTATGCAGGTCCGTAGGAACCAAGAAGGTCTCTAACTTTGAACCTCTAGATAATGTGTTACTATTGATGGATGCAAAGTTGTAAGAAGGCAGAGCTTAAGGAGTTCTGCATCATCTGACACGAGACTAAAACAAATTATTTGAATAAAATACATCATGGAGCTAACAACTAAGTCTGCAAATTTATTGTGAGTTGGTTAGCCAACAAGCTAGTTTTCAAACCCACTCAACTTTGATTACACAGGGATACTGGTTTTCATTATCAAACATATTTTTTTTTCTTTTCTTTTCTTTTTCTTTTTTCCTTCTATTTTTTATTTATTTATGTGTAGTCATTAAAAGCAAGAAGAATATCCAGACAGGAGTTGGGGAGGGAGAAAAAGACCCCCAATTGACAACCTCCATTTCAGCTTGTTGAAGACATTCTTGGACAAATTTCTCCTTGGACAGAGGCTTATGATATAATCTCAGCCTATATCCATTTACCATGAAGGGTGTTTGTTCCTCATCATTTTTTTTTCATCTTTACCGAGCCATTATAAAAAAATGTGTCTATCTCATAGGGCCCCAACCAACGTGTAGTCAAATTTCCCTTAAAATTATTGAACCTCGAGCCAAACTTATAAACTTATCATGCCACCTAGCTCACTTCTCCTAGATCAAAATTGTGTGTTGGATGGCATCCTCACAAATCTCATCTAGTTGATTGAGTTGTCCCACCCTTTGCTTCTAAGCTTTTACTAAGTCCAGACCCAATTGTACAACCATCCTGAAAGTTTTGACTTGAAACTCAATTGGGAGAAGAACTTGCTTACCATAAACCAACTCATAGGGTGTTAACCTTGTAGTGTTTCACCAAGTAGTCCTATAGACACATAATGCCTCCAGAAGTCTATTTGCCTAGTCTTTGTGATGCAATTTCATAGTTTTAATGAGGATAGCTTTCAACACTTTGTTGGTTGACTTAACCTGCCCATTTGTTTGTGGATGATAAGGTTAGGATTTCCTATGCTTTATTTGGTAAGGCTGGGATTGCATCGCCTTCGACATGAATTGAGCTCCATGATCTATTAATATTTCTCTATGCACACCAAAACGAGTAAAAATGTCCTCGTATAGAAAATCAATAATAGATTTTTCACTAGCTTGATATAAGTACATGGCTTCTACCCATTTAATGATGTAATATGTGTAAAATAAAATGTGCCTTTTTCTGTGATGCAGGGGAGATATGTACTATGAAGTCTATGGTCCACCTTTCAAATGGTTTGATAAGCACTCGTGGCTGCAGGGGCATCTCATCTGCTCAGGTTGGGTTTCCCATTTTGCAACACCCTCCTCCCACATCTACGCAAGCATCTGGCCAACCGGGGTAAACATACGACGAGAGGCTACTATGATATGATTCAACCTCCTAGGTGACCTTAAGGAAATGGAATCGACGGAAACACAACACATAGACCTCCCTTAGGTGCTTCAAGACCCCCAGGAACTAATCCACCACTCCAGGTGCCCAACCCTTGAGTTAACCTAGCATTTAGATGAATTAAACCCAAAGTCACTCCCATGACAAGGCATGCATGTGACTGTAACCCTATAGTCGCTCTCACAGGCTTGCCTACCAGCGACCAGAGACCCAAATTGTTAGTGCTATGCCAACGACTCTGGGATTTGAGCCAATTTTTCAGGCCCAAAGCCCAGGTCACTGCCCATAATTGAACCATCTCTTCAAATCAATAGAATAACATGGAAATGACAATACTAGAGCAAAAACTTGTTTAAGACCTTGATTGGACTCCTACTAGCCATGATAGGCATTTTGTCAAACATATCACGAATATGTAATTTACAGTGTACATAACAGATATGAGCATAGGGATCTCATACTTATCTGATATTCGCCATGAAGCATTATTTCCTTATCACTTAAACTGCCACTCCATCCATTAGGTCATAGATACATTGTTCATTCATTTACAAGTAAAAACATGATGAGAGCCACACATATTTATTGTCATAAAACATATACATAACCACATAATAGGGACAACAATATCAATGAAATCACGACCATATACACCACATATAATCCATCATAATACTCACAGAAATACCAGGAGAAATAACCTTCCATTACTGATGCAAAATCCAAACCCAGGATGGGACTTCCACATTCCAACCAATTGTAGAATGGCTGAGCCAAATCTCTCTTTAACCATTCACCCTCGTGCCATATTCCAATCATGAATGTGGGATCTCATAGAACACATCAATAAAAAATCATCAAGGGCTTCCAGAGGCCATCCACTTCAACCCATCAAATAGCAATTCCACCTCATGGTCGAACATCACCAAAACCATCATCTGATTGGTCTCTATCCCAACCTTCCAGGGCTCCAGAGTGTTTGTTCCAACCCAGCTCCTTGGACTAGTAACTCAACCCAAGACTGTTGTCGGGCTCCAAAGCATTTGTCCAACCAAGGCTTCCAAGACTAGTAACTCAACCCACAATTGTTGTCGGGCTTCCAGAGCATTTTTCCAACTAAGGCTTCCAGGACTAGTAACTCAACCCACAATTGTTATCGGGCTTCCAGAGAGTTTTTCCAACCAAGGCTTCCAGGACTAGTAACTCAACCCACCAAGGGCTTCCAGAGCGTGTTTCCAATCAAGGCTTCCAGGACTAGTAACTCAACCCACCAAGGGCTTCCAGAGCATTTGTCCAACTAGGGCTTCAAGAGCGTTTGTCCAACCAAGGCTTCCATGACTAATAACTCAAGCCAAGTTGTTACAGGGCTACTAGAATGTTTGTCCAACCATGGCTTCCAAGACTAGTAACTCAACCCAAGCTGTTACAAGGCTTCTAGAGCGTTTGTCCAACCAAGGCTTCCAGGAACTAATAACTCAACCCAAGTTAAGGAAACATGAGAACCAACCAAAACAAAATAAGGAAATAAACCCACAATCTCCATGGCTATCTAGGAAATGGCAAGGCTGGGCAATCCACTGCCAATCCAGGCAATCCTCCATACCGATGACAAATCACAACCAAGAAACCACTTGCATCTGTCATGCAGACCAAAACTAGTGAAGGAAAGATACATGCAACTCGGTACCTGCAAGCAAATATGATGTATCCCGGTGCCTCCTTTTGCTTTCCTTCTCTTCCTTTGCCTTCTTGCTCCAAAAATCCAAGCATGCCACACCCACCAAGAGTGCTCCAAGAAAACTATAAATCTCCAAGAACATGAGAGAGAGAGAGAATAATGAGAGATCTCCAAAATTGAATTGACAAAATTTTACCAACTGATCCTCATAAGCCTTTTTATGGATGAGGCCTTTATTTTCTTCATTTTCCATTATTTTCCTTCATTTTCCCCCTCACATGCAACTTGTGACCTTTCACCTACTTTTTCTCCTAATTTCCTTTATTTTCATAAATAAAATTCCAAAATGCCTCATGCCTTTCCAAAGCCTTTTCCATTGCCTTTGTCAAATTCCTTAGCCATAATATACTGAATCAACAGCCATTAGGATGTTTCCCCCACCATTCATCTTGGAATATGTGTCCCATCATCCGTGGTATTTATATATTTTTACATGGAATTTTCACCATGGCTGTTACAGAAACCCCCCCTGGGAGAACACCGTCCTCGGCGTTCAATGACACCTATAACCAACAAAACTACTGAAAACAAAACATACTGCCCATGGAGCTTTATAACACAACTTGTTGCAGTATTTAAAATGACCACTGTTGAAACGTGACTATCATACTGTTTACTAGAGCTTTATAACATAACTCATTACGGTATTTATAATGACCACATATACACATACACATTTGCTTCACTCAACAAATAACCATACTGTCTGTGGAGCTTTATAAATCCAACTTAATATAATATTTACAATCATACACACATATACACATATGCACATTTTCTCAACCTTAAAATAAAAGGATATGATGCCTGCATCTGCAACAATGGAATCCAAAGGCTCACACCTCCACCCTCAAAGTAATACTAGGGTTCACCTCCTTCCCAAGAAGTCTAGAATCCACTGCAAAGTCGAATTTGCATCCAATGTCTAGCGCTACAATCCTGCACCACTTGTCCTCTCAGTGAACAGTTACCGGCTCATTGTTCCAGGGCGCACTCCCAATGCACATCTGATTCCATTTGGCAATGCTAATGACCAAAACAAATCCATCCTCGATCTTCCCTTCTCTGCCACACAATCCTCGAGCAATTCGGTCACACCTTCCGTGCAGTCACTCACCTTCCAAGTTTTGTTGATACCCCCATCATGGGTAGTCTATCCATTAGCAAGGCTTCCTCACCTCGAAAGATATAAAGCCAAGGCATATCCCTGCCTCAAACCATCATATCGGATCAGTGGACACTATTGGGTACCAATGTCCCACAATGGCCTTGCTCTTGAAGTGCTTTACCAACATATTGTTGCATGTTCCAATTTCTTTTGTTGCTTCAAATTCTTGCAGTTGATTTCAATCATCCAACCGGGCATTTCATGCATTCATGTATCAAGAACATAACTTCCATTAGATTTAAACTAAATTCACATCATACTTCATTGGTAGCTCGTCAAGAAGGTACATTTGCAATCATGTTCGCTTCCTATCACAACAAGTCAAGCTAGCATATTTGACCAAATGAACATGTATAAAAATATCTCATAAGGTTAGCTCAAAACATAACCATCATAGATCAAAATCATAATCACATGTAACCATCATAAACCATAATCATAATTCACATGTAATCATCATATACCATAATCATAAATCGCATTTCATAATAAAACTGAAATAATATACCGATACTTATCCTTTAATCGATCCTTACTTTTTCTTTTGTTCTTATTTTGTATGCACACAAGATCAGTTTCCACACCAGACAAACACACAGTGCCTTCTCATAACCCATGTGCACGTACACATAGTGTGCATCACACACATACAATCACACACTGCGTACAACACCATGCAATACATGCACCTACACCTGACATACAACACATACACCTACACCTGGTGTACAACACAACACAAATAGGTATATCGAGTGCAGCACAATTAATGCATATGTCACGATACCATGACTACACAATGCACATACATAGTACTGCATGCGCGGAACACAACATGTACGACATGCACTCAATCCTACATGTACACGAGTACCACATGTACAAAGCACCACCTGCACAACGTGTGCACAACATCACATGTACACGACACCACCTGCACAACATGTACACAACACCACATGTACATTGCACCATGCGCACGACAAGTACGCGACACCACATGTACACAACGCTACATGCATGACATGTAAACAATACCACCTGCACACAACACCACTTGTACGACATGTACACAACACCACATGCACACAACACCATATGTACATAGCGCCACATGTACAACATGTACAACATGCACACAACACCACCTATACATAGCACTGCATATTCAATATGTACATAGCATCATCTATACACAACATTGCATATCCATCATGCACACAGTACAATATGTACACAACACCGCATATCCCACATTCAAACAACATTATCTATACCACCTTGTACATAATCATTACATAACAACATGTACACACACTATATACATACAACACTGCATGCACACAACATCACATATGCAACATGTACAACATATACAACATATGCACAACAATAGTACCTCACATCCAAAAGCACACTGTCTCTACCAAGAAACCTTGCTTCCAGTGTCTTATCCATGCTTGTCCCAACATGTCGCAGACCACACTGCTTTCATTTCGTTGATGCATCCCTCAACGTTACTTGTCATAACATAAACATAGGCATGATACAAGAATATAATATAAATTCGTATCGACATGATATTGACCTCATATATTTGTCATGACTACTCTTCCCAATTGATTCCTCGTAAGACTAAGAACCTCTTCATGTCATTTGCTTATGTAAGCAATCATTCCTCCACAAGAACGATTCCTGATGACCCTGTCGGATAGTGACATAGATACATAGACACCTACATACATATAAATAAACATTAGCATAATACAATCATGATCCATGATGACCCTGTCAGATAACAACGTACATGCATACATATATGCATATAATCATTAGCATAAAGCAATCTTGATCTCAACATAAATACTAGATATCAAGGTCAAGGTTAAGGGGACTTCCTTTATTCATGCACAACATTAAGAACCACTGTTCCTAACTTAGTCAAGCCATTCGACATCTCAGGTCCATTTACTTTACCTTTTATGGTTACCTTCCTCGCGTTCATACTGCCACCATCTGTTTACCACAATGGACCCAACCAGTCCAACTGACTATCATAGTCTTACCTTCCATTGCACTTACTCATACACAAAGCTTCATATGGATTCTTACATTACCTTTTAGGTACCATACAACTCTCCCGAGCTCCATCAACTTTCCTCTTTCCCAAACAATTCCCAAGGCATTCAAAACATAAAAGGAAAGACAAGAAACAACCAAGAAGGAAACCATACACCACAACCCAAGAGGCATGTCCATGCACAAGACACAAACAAAACCACAATAAAGCACAACAAAGCACCAAAATACAAAAATCACAAGACTAGCAACAAATACCATGACTCAATCCCCATGGTTCCCAAGAAAAGCTCAACCCGAGCCTTCTTCAAAATTTCATGGCAATTTCTTTTGCCATGCAATCCCCTGCATCATACTACCATAAACACATAATTGTTGGTGTATATATAACATAAAAATACACCAATTACCTTGTCTTATTATGTCAAGCATGATGCCTTGTAGTTGAACACATTTGTGCAATGTCTCTAGGGACTCCAATTCCCTTGACAGATCTACTTTAACTAGAAACTAGCCGATATACTTGTTAAATACATGTCCATGAATATAACAGATATCCACATAATGTCATACGAGATCAAGGTTAAGAAGACTTCTTGCATACAAAACACTTAATCGTTTGGAATTAGGGTTTCCAAACATAGCCAAAGTAATTATTGCTCAATTCCTTTCTTTTACCCTTCTTACTTTGTTGCAATCGAGGCTTACTATGTACTGTCACATCACCCAACTATTAGTTATATAAACGCATGAATTATTACCTTCTCATGATAATACTAGTCATGTTTCCTGCAATTACTCACACATGTCAACCACATGTTCCAAATATCAAGACCACGTGTATATTAATTTTGAAATCAACCTTTACCAAGACTAACAATCATGTCATAGTCCATGGTCAATCTGTAGTCATTAGACATATTGCTACAAGTATCACCTACTTACACTAAAGTACATATCAACTGTATCCACACATATGTGTTAGTACAATAATCTTAAAACAAGATCACTGGAACACTTACTCATATTATGAAACTCATCAACGTTCAATCCAACTTGCAAACATACCATGTTAAATAAATCAACTAGACGACATAATCAAACACTCAAACATTAAATAGATGATATAATCAAACAGTGAAGCACCAAGTATACTACATAAGCAACCTCATACGTTAAAGTATTTTAGGGGAGGCTATCTTGTCTACACAATCAATTCTTGATTAGCACGATACAACTTCACAACATATCAACTCAAACCTAAATCATGTTATCCATAACAATAACTAACTAACATGTTCACATCATAAGCTCATAAGCATTTGTCGCTCATGCATAACAATCACATATGTACGACCATTCTAGATTAGTATAACACCACATCTCCAATATGTCATCGCATACCTGAATATTGTAACCATAACCATCTGCATAGGTCAAACCAGGTTAACACAATACATATAACATCAAGATCTTCAATGCAATGAACATAACCATCACACATATGTCCAATCCAAATTACAACGTCAAGATCTCAATGAGATAACTCTAATCATCAAGTTAATGGCATATAAAAAGAAGAAGCTATATTTCATGTTCATCAACAACATACAATCTAGTCATCGAGCTATCTAATGTAAAACAACAATAGCAATCCATACAACTACAGGTTACTATCATTCTTGACTATCCAACACATGTGCCTATAACTACACTAATCAACTAACATCTATCATGAATGTAACCATAACATCAAAAGACATCTACATAAACCTAATGTATATAAAGCTAATACATATGACAATCCTTAACTTACATAGTTGAATGCCAAACATACAATACATGTATGATAATTTGATCTTGCCCCAAAGTCCATTGTTGCAACCTCGTTATGATGATCTGCATCTCTTGTTCTATCTCAGCCAACACATTAGCATCACAACAACCAATAGTACCATCATGACCTAAATTTGCATATAATGACTTCACAAGGCATGTTTGACCTACATTTCATGCATAACTATAACCAAGACCATGCATGCATGACAACTGCATATAGACATATAACACATGAGTACAAAAACATATACACATCATTCTAGCTAGAGTCCAGTCATTAATGCATGACCATATCAACACACACAAATCATGACCTCATGCATGATAACAACAACCATATCACGTGCATTTGATAATATGGGAACACAGACGTGCAAAACAATGCATAATCAACCATACACACATGAAGACAGATTCCATGAAAACACCTTCAACCTTCACATGGCGACATCGCTATAACCATGATCAACACCATGCAAATGAAACAAGTACATGGACTACACTCATAAGGAACACATATGAAACCAACATGAAAGAATGATCAACACATAGCCCAAGGAGATCACAACCGTGCTTTGATACCACTCTATAACACCCTCATCCCACATCTACCCAAGCAACCGTCCAATTGGGGTCAACATGCGATGAGAGGCTACTATAATATGATTCAACCTCCTAGGTGACCTTGAGGAAATGGAATAGATCGAAACACAACACATAGACCTCTCTCAAGTGCTTTGGGACCCCCAGGAACTAATCCACCACTCCAGGTGCCCAATCCCTGAGTTAACCTAGCATTTAGATGAATTAAACCCAAAGTCGCTCCCATGACAAGGCATGCATGCGATTGTAACCCTATATTCACTCTCACAAGCTTTCCTACCAGCGACCAGAGACCCAAATTGTTAGTGCTATGCCAGTGACTTCAGGATTTGAGCCACTTTTCAGGCCCAGAGCCCAGGTCACTCCCCATAATTGAAACATCTCTTCAAATCAGTAAAATAACATGGAAATGACAGTACTATAGCAAAAACTTGTTTAAGACCTTGACTGGACCACTACTAGCCATGATAAGAATTTCATCAAACATATCACGAATATGTAATATAGAGGTGTACATAATAGATCTGAGCATAGGGGTCTCATACTTATCTGAGATTCACCATGAAGCATTGTTTCCTTATCACTTTAGCTGCCATTCCATCCATTAGGTCATAGATACATTGTTCATTCATTTACAAGTAAAAACATGATGAGAGCCATACATAGCTGCTATCATAAAACATATACATAACCAACATAATAGGGACAAGAATATCAATGAAATCACAACCATATACACCACATATAATCCATCATAATACTCATAGAAATACTAGGAGAAATAACCTTTCATTAATGATGCAAAACCCAAACTTGGGATGGGACTTCTGTGTTCCACATGACTGTAGAATGGCTGAGCCAAATTTCTCTTCATCCATTCACCCCTGTGCCATGTTGCAAGCATGAATGTGGGATCTCATAGAACACATCAATCAAAACTCATCTAGGGCTTCCAAAGGTCATCCACCTCAACCCATCAAACAATGATTCCACCTCAAGGTAGGACATCACCAAAACCATCATTCGATCGGTCTCTATTCCAACCTTCTAGGGCTCCAAAGTGTTTGTTCCAACTTGACTCCCAGGAATAGTAACTCAACCCACAGCTGTCATTGGGCTCTAGAGCGTTTGTCCAACCAAGGCTTCTAGGACTAGTAACTCAACCCACAACTCCTGCCGGGCTTCCATAGCATTTTTCCAACCAAGCCTTCTAGGACTAGTAACTCAACCCACCAAGGGCTTCCAGAGCGTTTGTCCAACCAAGGCTTCCAGGACTAATAGCTCAACCCAAGTTGTTATAGAGCTTCTAGAGCATTTGTCCAAACAGGGCTTTCATGAGTAGTAACTCAACGCAAGCCATTACAGGGCTTCCAGAGTGTTTGACCAACTAAGGCTTCCAGGAACTAATAGCTCAACTCAAGCTAAGGAAACATGAGAACCAACCAAAACAAAACAAGGAAATAAACCCACAATCTCCATGGCTATCCAGGAAATGGAAAAGCTAGGCAATCCACTGCTAATCTAGGTAATCCTCCATGCCAATGACAAAGCACAACCAAGAAACCACATGCATACCAAAACTAGTGACAAAAACAAACATGCAAATCGGTACCTGCAAGCAAATCTGATGTAGTTGTTGATCATGATGCCTCCTTGCGCTTTCCTACCCTTCCTTTTCCTTCTTGCTCCAAAAATCCAAGTATGCCACACCCACCAAGAGTGCTCCAAGAAAACTCTAAATCTCCAAGAATATGAGAGAGAGAGAGAGAATAATGAGAGAGCTCCAAAACTGAACTAGTAAAAGGTTACCAACTTATCCTCATAAGACTTTTTATGAATGAGGCATTTATTTTCTTCATTTTCCATTATTTTCCTTCACTTTCCTCCTCACATGCAACCCATGACCTTTCACCTCCTTTTTCTCCTAATTCCTTTATTTTCACAAATAAAGTGCCAATAAATGCCTCATGCCTTTCCAAAGCCTTTGCCATTGCCTTAGCCATAATAAACTGAATCAACACCCATTAGGATGTTTCCCCCACCATTCATCTTGGAATATGTGTCCCATCATCCATGGTATTTATATATTTTTACATGGAATTTTCACCAAGGTTGTTACACATTTACTTACAACTATCACAATTATTAACATATTTATTTACATCTTAAAATAATGGTGGGCAATATCACCCATGGTGGACCACTTTGTATGTGGTTCTCCTGTCACAAAAATGGCCTCTGCGTGGCCGATCATGACAATATTTTAGGATTTAAAACATGTCATCCTCATGTACACATCTTATAATGATCAAATATGGCCCAATACGAAAAATATCTTCGTCTATCCAAGAGTAATTAGCACTAAGTTTCACAATCGACTGCTTTTCATGTGAGGATAAATGTTGTGGAAACCTCCTTGTAGCCAAGTAATTTGTTTTGTCTGCAAACCAAGGAGCGTAAGCAGAGACAACAAATCTATGTTTGTTAGGGAAGCTATCATCAATAGGACAAGTTTCATTACTATTGAAAATTTGAGAAAGACAATCTACAACTAAGTTCTCTTAACCAAGTCTATCCATGATGGTGATGTTGAATAACTACAGTAGCAACATCCATCTCATAATTCTTCCATTAGTAATAAGTTTATTCATTAGAAATTTAATGGTCTAATGATCTGTGTGTGTGAAAACTTAATAGCATGTGATATAATGTCTAAATTTATTTATAGCAAGAACAATGGCTAAAAATTCTTTCTCAGTGACTGTGTAGTTGAGTATCGTTGGTGCTAAGTTATTCCTAGCCAAATAAATTGCATAGGATGCTGCATTTTCTTTCTTTGCTAAAACAACCTGCAAAGCTACGTTTGAAACGTCTGTACAAATATGAAAAGAAAGGGACCAGTTTGGTCCCCTCAACACTGGTGTTGTAGACACTTTCACTTTCAAAGTCTAAAAATATTTTTGGCATTGTGAGTCCCATAAGAAGTCTACATCTTTACCTAACAATTTGTAATGGGTGCAACTGTCTTTGCAAAATTTTCCATAAACCATCTATAGTATCCTGCATGGTCGAGGAAGCTCTTTACTTCCTTTTGAGAGCATGATACTGGGAGATCCATGATAACTTCAATTTTGGTAGGATCCACTTTAATATCTTTAAAAGAAACATGGTGCCCTAGGATAATTCCTTCTATCATTATCATTTGACATTTTATATTACTTAGGGCAAGATGAGCTTCTCTACAATGGATTAACACTTTCTCAAGATTGTCTAATGCTTCCTTGAAAGTGTTACCATAGGCCGAAAAGTCATCCATGTATATCTCAACACATTCATGGATCATGTCGGAAAAAATTCCCAATACTGCATGTTGGAAGGTTGCAGGGGCGTTACATAGCCCAAATGGCAGAACCCTATACGCGAATGTCCCCCAACGACATGTAAAAGTGGTTTTTTCTTGGTCCTCTAGTATGATTTGGATTTGATTGTGTACACTAAAACCATCCAAGAAGGATAAGTATTGTTTTCCTGCTAAGTTGTCGAGTACTTGATCAATAAAGGGGAGTGGGAAATCATCTTTTAATGTGGCCTAGTTCAATTCTAAGTAATTTATGCAAATTCTCCATTTACTAGCTTTCTTAGGTACGTCAATAAGTTAGATATGAAGTTTGCATCTAGTAGTTGTTGTAGCTATTTTTTCATAATGTCCTTCAAGGTAGGGTTCAGTTTGCATTGGGGCTGCCTGACTGGTCATTCTACTATAAATATATGTGATGTATGCATGTGCTAGGAGGAATGCCATGCACGTCCTGTTATTCCCATGCAACAACCTCTAATTACTCTTTTAGGACTTGAGTCAATTATTCTTGTTGATTTTGACTGAGATTACGGTTGATATTCAAAGTTTTTTCAAAGATTATTTCAACAAGGACACTGTAAGAATCTAACTCTTCACTATGGTTGATAAGGGGTAGATCAAAGAAATTGCCAAGTTATAATTTTCCTGAAAAATCAACACTAAAAATATGATCAAAATAGAAGAAAATCCAGATGGATGAGTACATTAGGTTATGGAAAGAAACAGATCCAATAGGTTATTTTTTGTGGGCTTTCTCAATTCTCTAGTCAAGAGAGGGTGTATTGTCTCCTCTTCCTCATAGGTATATCTCTCCCAAGGGGATCCTTCTGCTATGGTCTTCACTGGTGGATATAGAATCAATTTTTTCATGGCCATCCCATTAGATATGGTCATCTTTCTAGATCTACAACTAATAAAAGCATCAGTTGTGGCTAGCCATATCTTCTAAGGATCACTGGGTGACCTTCCATGGTGTTGGGTAAGATTACCAAAAAATCCATGGGATATTCACATGAATCCAAAATTACAATGATATCATCCAAGACTCCCATGGGTTGAACTTTAGATCTACTTGCGAGTTATAATATAATTGGAGTAGGTCAAAGGTTTGCAACTATCATAGTTCCATTATTGGGACAATCACAATATTGATGGAAAACCTAAATCAATAATAGTATTAGCTATAGAAACATTGTTGATAAAGATGGTAACCACATGATTTCCAAGGTCCACATATTTCTCCATCACGATATTTTCATAGATTTAAGTCAGCTAACTATCCCACCACTTCAATGGTAAGAGGCTCCTTGTGTTTTTTTCCTAGTTTCATAAGACATAATTACCCAATATTTTTGGCGTATATTAGAACATATTTTATTTCCTGCAACAAGGGAATTTCGACAGAGACATTTTTCAACGCTTCTTCTAGATTGAATTATGGTTGGGCAGGAGGTTTTTCTATGGCTAATCTCTTCGGATAAGGAGGATTTTTGGGTTGTTGTGTATATGGAATAGAGCTTTGAGGATTTGGTTCCCGAGGTTGCTGCAATTGTGAAGTAGAAGGTGTATGTGTAACAGGAGTAATTATTTCCTCAGGCCGATTTTCATTGGTTTTTTTTTATCAAAATTCCGCTCCTCCTCAATTTCTTCCTCAATGACAATGCTAGAATCTTTTGGTTTTAAGACCTTTCATAACCTAAGATGAATGTCTTGTATTGGCACTAGGGTGACCAAATAGGTGGGAAAGTCTGCAAATCTACATTAAGTATATGATGAATTGCCCTATTATTGGGGTTAGGCATGATTCATATAGGCAATTGGGTTGATCTTGGGGAATTTTGTGCCGCAATAAATTGTGGCAGTCGAGGAATAACTAGTTGTGGTGTATTGGTTTGTGATTGTAGGAGTGGATATTTCTATGGTAAGGGTGGAGTATATTGTGGATACCAGGGGTAGGTTGGTTAAGGCATAGGGACTTATTGTGAGGGTGCATTTTCATAGGTGTGCCTCTCCAATTTTGCTACCATGGCTGAGTTTGCATTTGTTGTTGAGGCCAAGCAAGCTACCAAGGCATTTTCATATTAGGTTGTTGAGAAAATGAATTATAAAATGAAGGATATTGAAAAGGAAGTTCTTGGGACATACATTGCATCCTTAGTTGCCATGACCTTCTTTATGCTGGTTGGAAGAATGGTTTAGACTGTTTGTTTCCTCCTCTATAAATTGCTTAGAGCCTTGGAAATTAGGGGTAGCTTTTGGTGTCATGATAATCTACACAAATGCCACAAAACCACACATAATTTAGTGGATAATCCTTAGGAGAATGCTTCTTTCTACATTGATGACAAAAAATAACAAATGTTGCATTTTTCTCTTCTTGTTTTTTTCTTAAGTTTCAGCGTATCCAATTGTGAATTGAGGGTCGCAGGGATCTCTGTTGTAAATTATTCAAGCAATTTTCCTAGTTTCATTTTGGTTATTCCCCCTGAGGCACGTTTAACTACCCTTGAAAACACATCTCTTATGCCTTTGTCAGTCTTAGTTGTGCTCCTTGAATATTTCTTGCATAAATCACAAATATCAGCAAATGACATTTGAGATATATCACCAACACCCACAGGGTTAATAACATCTACATATTCTTCTAATAATGCTTTCAAAAAAATGGTCCTGCAAGTCTCATTACTAATTCAAGTCTGGTCTTTTGGAGAATGTATAAAATTAATTCAATGAAATCCTAAAGATTGTCATTTGGTTGTTGTTGCATTTGAAAATGTCATTACGAGAATCTCTAGCCGTACGATATGATGAGATCAGTAGTTTGGGAGGTACTCCAAACCCTAGGTTACAGGGTTGTGGAGGAATTGGCACCACAAAAGGGCCTTGTGGGCTAAGAACCCATGATGTGGGATTTTCACCCAAGCTTGTTAGTATGAAACCAAGATGAATATTTATGATTTGACACTTGGAGATTTTAGGCACCCTTAATGGAGCAAGGGGATACAAAGAACACCAAGAGATGATTTATAGTTTGTGAGATATTAATTTTTATATGTTTCATGTGGAGTAATTGTCCTAAAGTTCAAGTCAGCCTTAAGCATTGGGCATTGCCCAAGAAAGCATATATGGAGAGGAGGAGCCTCATTTGAGTATCCAATCATCACACCTCTTTCTCATGTGAATGAAAGAAAAAGAGGTTGAGTACTTATGAGGTAGCCACAACCCTAGAAGCTCAACAAAGGAGGAGATCAAGTCTGGTCGTGCTTCGATTTTGGTGATTGTTTGGGCTATGGTTGGGCTAGTACAGGCAACGAAGAAGAGGAGACTAGGTTAAGACCTTTGAGGGAAATTATGGGTATAAAATTAGTGGTAATCCCTCACTGTATCAGGCCGAAAAGTTTTTTGATTGCAGGTGGATGAAAAGTTTAGTTTTTGGGAGGTCGAGCAACCTTGTAGGCCTTCCAAGACTAGATGCATTCTTCTACGACAAGAGCACGTGAAAAGGATGGTTTTAGTTGTGAGAGTTTTGTGTTTTGTGCAGGGATAGGATGCCCTAGATAGGTTTAATTTTTGTAGATAATTCTTGCTTAGATCCAAGGTTTTTTAGAGAGAAGAAGTGGACGTCTTCGAGGAGGAAGGGTGCAGGATTGAGGTCCAGATTTGGACAGTTGGATTGGGCATATTGTGGCTAATTGGAGGGCAACAAATAGGTGTCCAAAGGGCACCTCGAGTGTAGACCTGTGAAGGACTATTAGATTTTATAAGAGAGGAAAAAAGTTTGGCTCAAGGGTTTGTTCTTTGAAGGGATAAAGGGCAACCAAGGGAGTAATTCGATTAACCCTAAGTTGACTATTGGAAAATAATTTTTGACAGTCATATTGGGAAACCTCCATGCCCTAAGTTTCTATTTATTGGAGAAACACAGGAAGGCAATAGAGGGAAGAAGTCCCAAAGAGTTGAGGAGTAACAGTGGGAAATTTAGGAGTTATTCACAAACGGAGTTGTGAAAAAATCACAAGAAGACCCTATGTGTTAATTCGTTGATGGACTAATGATCAACTAGAGGGAATATCAATGAGCCATGTTTAGTGATGTAAAGGAGAAAGATTCATTAATAGAGAAGGATTGGTGTTGTTGCAGATTGGAAGCCAAAGGGTTGATAATGTGTTCGAGACATGTGGACTCAAAGGGCTACGGAGCACTAAATCAACAAGTAGGTCAATTATTTTCTTTTTCATGGTAGATTGGTTGTCAAAGGACTGACACCAAACCCTAGTTTGTATTCTTGTATCAGTGATTGTAAGGGCCATGATCTCTGATATGGGAGCCCTAGACAAATGCATTATAGATTGATAATATAATGAAGTTGGGTTGTTGAAAAATTGTAAAAAGTTGTCTATTTATGCACTAGTTGATTTACTACAGGTCAAAGATTCTAAGAACCTAACCTTCCCTAACCTAGATTCTCCAATGTTGTGGAAAAACAACATGGTAGTCTTGATATTATTTAAGGAAAATGGATTTCATTTGATCCTAGGATCTGATAGTGAATTCTCGAAGTCCAATAAACCATCTAAGGGCAAAGTTTTTTAGTGTGGTAGGGAACAATTTTAGTTTTTGGGCATCATCTAAGTAGTTATAACTTCAACATAGAATGTCAAACTCAAAGAGGAAATCATTTGGATCCTATGTAGCCATACCTCTGAAATTAGGCAACACTGGTGGAGGTATGTTTTTCATGGTGACATTCAGTGCCTGATCCAAGATGGGAAACCCAAAAGTAGTTTCTCCTACATCTTTATTTTGACCATCAACTCTATGCTCTTCGTCCTCCATGTCACCGAATAAAATAAACTCGAGCAATATTGGTGAGAAATTTGGCTAAGTGATTGGGTTAAGGGGAATGTTTTAACTATATTTAATGAATATTTCTAGTATGTCCTCCACAACAAGTGTCTCAATGTGTGAGATCACCACATTTTGAGGTATCTTAAGGAACCTGCTAGTACCTTCAAGATTGATATCTTGTTTCAACACTGGGACAACTTGATTATTTTCAAATTTACCTTTTCCTTTTTCAACGGTAGTTTCAGAGTGTGGAGTCAAAAATTTAGCAATCAATTGAGGTACAAGACTTTTCTCCCTTTTATTACTACCTATGTGCTATTCAACTGGGTTAGTAGGCAGAGTTTTATTGTCAACAAACAAATTAGGGGGAATTTCAGACTTAAGGAACCTACCTTTACTATCCCTAGGTCTCACCATTAGTCAACCACATGTCAAAGAGGGTTTGGAATGACCCACTAAAGTGGATTCGACAGGATAGGTCCTCTTTTAATGCTTCTGAAATGGAGGCATCTTTGTGTATCATTGTCTTCCCTCCACCAATATGAATAGTGATTGGGAAAAACAAACAAACTAAAAGGCTAAGTTTTGATTGTTTGCCTTTCAACGATTCTCGACAATGACTCCAAAATGTTTTGACAAATTAACGAACTATGAAAGTTTCATGTGTCAACCGGTTCATAGAAATTATGCATTGTTGGGCATGATGAGTGCAGGTAAAGGACATAAATCTAAAACTAGTAAACTAAGGTTAAAACTACCCTACAAACTTCTCAAATCAAATGTCTATAGCTACCACTTAAAATTAGAACAATAAAGTAAATCAGATGACTTTGAAGTAATCCCTCTCTGTTTTGATTTCCCACTTCAAACGTTGGGTCCCTATAATACTAGTGATTACCCCATTACTATTGTAGTTATACCCCTTATTTATATTGTTGTGCCCTTATTACCCCATATTGTTATTCTGTGCCCCATAGAATCCCTCTATTGTTATTTTTGTGGCTTTATATTATTATTGTTAGGTCGGCTGGATTATATTGTGACTCCATAGACTCCTATATATAGAAAGGAGGTTTTGTCATTTGAATCATCCAAGAATTGTTCATTTATGTAATGTAAAGGAGGTTGCCCCCTCGAAGAGGCTAAATTCTAAGGCGTTGATCTATCTTTTCTTGAGTTGGTTTCATAACATTTGGTATCAAAGCTTTGGATTCTAGGGTTTCGCTGCTCCAAACAGGTCATCGTGGCATTTTTGCTATAACTTTTTTTTTTTTTTTTTTTTTGGTGACGTTTCAGAAGTCGCAAAAAAAACCCATTTGAGAAGAAATCGCGCTGAACCTTGGGTCCGAATTTCAGATATTTGCGCGTGATATTTGCGGAGATATGATCTGAGGAAGTTGGTCTTTTTGCAGACTCCTGAATTACATTCAAAACAGGTGACCTGGGGAAAATCCTCATAACTTTCTCTCTGGGGATCGGCTTGAAATTTCGTAAGAAGCTACAAAAAGAGGACGGACTGTAGTTTCTTGTATGTGTGTTTCAGATCCAAAGGTTGAAATAGTTACTCGTGGCACGTCGTACAAGTTAGCTCTACTGAACTAGTCTAAAAGAAAGTCACTGTGGGAGATTTCACATAACTCTTCCTTGGAGAATCCAATTTGGGTCAGACTTGTGGCATTGTAAAGAGGACACAGAGAGCTACTATAGCTCACAAATTCAGAACTAGATGATTGGAAAGTACAGAGATACATCAGAGGCAATATCGAGCTCCTACAAAGTGAAAAAAGGTGTGTAGATTTTCTTAAATTTTTGCTTAAGCTTGGTTTGAAAATTTATTTTGAAGGAATTCAAAGGGCATAGTAGAGCATTATTATCGGTAACTGATGCCCCGAGGAAAGAAAATGCAAACACCTAGTAAGGAACCTGAAAGCTCTAGCATGACTCATGAAGAAGAGGAAGAAATGCAATATGATATATCAAAATTACAAGACCAAGTGCAACAACTGTCACTTGCACAAAAAGGAACAGAATCTAAGATGGATGGTTTAAAGAAAGATGTAGAAGCTAAGATGGATGGTTTAAAGAAAGGTGTAGAAGCTAATATGGACTGTTTAAAGAAAGGCGTAGAAGCTAAGATGATTGACGTGGAAGCTAAGATGGATGATTTGAAGATAGATTTGAAGACAGACATGGACGAATTGAAGATAAATATGAATAAGTTGCTACAAGAAATGGTCCCTAAGGGTGAAAGGGTACTAAAGGAAACTCATGATGAGAACAAAAGAAATTTTAATCATGATTCCATAGACGCTAATGTTGGATTGAAGAATCACCATATTCCAAAAATCGATATGAGGATGTTTAATGGCAAGGATCCTGCCACATGGATATTACAGATGGAGCAATTCTTCGATCTCAATAATGTGCAAAACGCACAAAAGGTACGTATGGCAACTGTATATTTGGAACCAAATCAATTTGTATGGTATCAATGGCTTTGTTCTCGTAAACAATTTATCACTTGGGCAATTTTTACGGAAGAATTAATAGCACATTATGAGGATACAAAAAGCAACACTTTTTTTAGCCAATTGATAAGTCTCAAACAAAAGGGTTCAATAATGGAGCACATTGAGGAGTTCCAAAAATTGAACATAAGGGTAAAATATATTCCAGAGGAGCATAGGATTGATGTGTTCATAGGGTCTTTAAAGGATAATATCCAACATGATGTCCACCTTTGGGAACTTGATTCATTAGAGAAGGCATTCAGGTTAGCAAGAAAAATGGAAAGCAAAATTATGGCAACTAGGAAGAATACCACTCACAACTATAAAGACAGAAGTGTTGTTGCCCCTAGTCTTCCACAACCTACAAGGTTGACACCACAACAATTGGAAGAAAAAAGAGCAAAAGGGCTTTGTTACAGTTGTGATAGCAAATACACAAAAGGTCATAAGTGTGCTGAGAAGAAATTATTCTACATAGATTGTGAAGAGGAAGAAGAAAAGGAGCAAGAAAGGTCAAAAGAAGAGGATATACTCCAGGAACAAAGCCTAGATGAAGAACAAATAAATCCAACCATATCTTGTAATGCATTGGCGGGAATTACCACTCCTTAAACCATCAAGATAGAAGGACAAATCAAGAAGAAAAATGTAATAGTGTTGATTGATTCAGGAAGCACCCACAATTTTATTCATTGTAGGGTAGCAAAAGAATTGAATTGCTTCCTATATCCAGCACCAGAGTGTCAAGTGATGGTTGCAAATGGAGGAACAATAAATTGCTCTGGAAAGTGCCATAATATCAAGCTATCCATGGGAGAATATGTATTGACTAGCCCAATGCTTTCCATTCCAATGGGAGGTGCTGATGTTGTACTAGGAGTCCAATGGCTACAATCCTTGGGTACAATAGCTTTTAATTTTCAAGAACTTTTCATCAAATTTTCTACGGAAGGAAAGGAAGTTGAATTAAGGGGTATTGCAGGGAAACCAGGAAAGATAATAAGCTCTAATGGCATGACTAAGCTTCTTAAAAAGGAGCAAAGAGGTGTAATTGCACAATTATGTTCGCTAGATGTTTCCACATTGGAATCATCTATTTCTCCAGATCTCCAAAAAGTCCTGGACAATCATTCCAAGGTATTTGAGACTCCCAAAGGTCTCCCACCTATGCGTGATCATGATCATGCTATTCATCTGATTCCAGGAAGTGTTCCTCCAAACATCAGGCCGTACAGATATCCCTATGCCCAAAAAAGTGAAATTGAACGTATGGTTGCAGAAATGCTAGAGGCTGGTATAATTCAACCAAGTGAAAGTTCTTTCTCAGCTCCAGTAGTATTGGTGCACAAGAAGGATGGATCATGTCGCATGTGTCTGGATTATAGGGAGCTCAACAAGCTCACTATTAAAGATAAGTTCCCCATTCCTGTCATTGATGAATTACTGGATGAATTGCATGGATCAATTTACTTCACCAAGTTGGATCTTCGTTCAGGATATCATCAAATCAAAATGAAGATTGAAGACATTCCGAAAACGACATTTAGAACTCATGAGGGTCATTATGAATTTTTGGTCATGCCTTTTGGCCTTACAAATGCACCTTCAACATTTCAAGGTTTGATGAATTCAATTTTCAAACCATTCCTTAGAAAATTTGTGTTAGTATTTTTCGATGATATACTAATCTACAACAAGTCTTGGAAGGATCATGTTGAACATGTTGACAGGGTGCTACAACTATTGGAGGAGAAACAATTATATGCAAAAACATCCAAATGTTTCTTTGGAGTCCAGGAGGTGGAATATTTGGGTCATATTGTATCTCATGAAGGAGTTAAGGTAGACCCTAGCAAAATTAAAGCCATTAAGGAATGGAAAATCCCCACATCCATAAAGCATCTGCGAGGATTTCTTGGGTTGACAGGGTATTATCGCAAGTTTGTTAAGAATTATGGGAGAATAGCAGCACCTCTAACAACATTATTGAAGAAAGATTCATTTTCATGGACTCCGGAAGCAAAAAAGGCCTTTGAACATCTTAAAGAGGCAATGTGCCAAGCACCAGTCTTAGCTACCCCGGACTTCACAAAAACCTTTATTGTGGAATGTGATGCTTCAGGAAATGGAATTGGTGCTGTTCTAATGCAAGATGAAAGACCCATTGCTTTTGAAAGTCGTCCAATCAAGGGAAAGTTTTTAAGCAAAGCTATTTATGAAAAGGAAATGTTGGCAATACTCCATGCACTTAAGAAATGGCGACCCTACCTAATGGGAAGACACTTCAAGGTAAAAACGGATCATGATAGCCTTAAATAATTTTTAGAACAAAGATTATCCTCTGAAGAGCAACAAAAGTGGGTCACAAAGATGTTGGGTTATGACTTTGAAATCATCTACAAAAAAGGGAAGCAAAATGTGGTGGCAGATGCACTCTCAAGAAAGGATGAGGATGTAGAAGCATTGTTGTGTGCCATTTCTATTATCCAACCAGATTGGATAAACGAAGCAAGGGAGGAATGGAAGAATGACAAAGAAGTGTGTGCACTTATTCGAAAGCTACAACAAGATTCCAGTAGTTCTGATACATTTAGCTGGAAAAATGATTCGTTATGGTACAAAGATCGCTTATAGCTCTGTAAGAATTCCCAGCTAAAACAAAAGATTCTTATGGAATTGCACACTTCTCCCTTAGGAGGGCACTCAAGATTTTTAAAAACTTACCACAGGGTTAAGAAGGAATTTTTTTGGGATGGCCTTAAATCAGATATTCAAAAGTTTGTGGCGGAATGTTTGGTTTACCAACAAAATAAAGTTGAAACAATTAAGACACCGGGTCTATTACAACCTTTATCCATTACAAGCCAACGTTGGGAGGAGGTTTCAATGGATTTTATCACAGGTTTACCCAAGTCTGAGGGAAAGAGTGTCATCATGGTGGTAGTTGATAGACTTACCAAGTACGCACACTTTTGTGCATTATCACATCCATTTAAAGCCAGTACAGTTTCTACTGCATTTATGGAAACAATTCAAAAGCTACATGGAAACCCAAAGATTATTGTAAGTGACAGAGATCCCATTTTCACTGGAAATTTTTGGACAGAATTATTTTCTTGTCTTGGTACTCAGTTAGCTCATAGCTCATCTTATCATCCTCAATCTGATGGGCAAACTGAGATAGTAAACAAATGTTTGGAAGGATATCTTCGTTGCTTTGTATCTGATAAACAGACACAATGAGTCAAATGGTTGCCTCTGGCTGAATGGTGGTATAACATTTCCTTCCATACAGCAACAAAAATGACCCCATTTATGGCACTTTATGGGTATCAACGACCATCCATCACATCATATTTAAGAGAAAATTCTAAGGTTCAGGCAGTGGAACATCACATCGAACATCAACAACAAGTCCCCCAACTCTTAAAGGATAACCTCGTGTTGGCACAAAATAGAATGAAACAGTAGGCAGATCAACATCGCAGTGAAAGAAGTTTTGATGTAGGTGATTGGGTATTCCTACGGCTACAACCATATAAGCAAATGTCCCTAAAGCAAGCTAAGAAGGATAATAAATTATCACCAAAGTATTATGGTCCGTACAAAGTGTTGCAAAAGATTGGTACTATGGCATACAAATTGGAGCTTCCTGCAGCTTCTCGATTGCACCCAGTTTTCCATGTTTCATGTTTAAAGAAGGTTATAGGCGACAAGCTCCCAATTCAAACAATATTGCCAGAACTTGACGAGGAAGGAAAAATTATATTGGAACCGGAAGCAGTCACAGAAACAAGAACTCGACAGCTACGAAATCGATCAATTTCAGAGTATCTTATCAAGTGGAAGAAATTATCCGCTGAAGATTCCACATGGGAGGATGAGAATTTTATGCAGAAGTATCCAAAAATACTCAAGCGTTGAGGACAACACTTTTTTGAAGGAGAGGGGCATGTTGGGTCCCTATAATACTAGTGATTACCCCATTACTATTGTAGTTATACCCCTTATTTATATTGTTGTGCCCCTATTACCCCCATATTGTTATTTCTGTGCCCCATAGAATCCCTCTATTGTTATTTTTGTGGCTTTATATTATTATTGTTAGGTCGGCTGGATTATATTGTGACTCCATAGACTCCTATATATAGAAAGGAGGTTTTGTCATTTGAATCATCCAAGAATTGTTCATTTATGTAATGTAAAGGAGGTTGCCCCCTCGAAGAGGCTAAATTCTAAGGCGTTGATCTATCTTTTCTTGAGCTGGTTTCATAACATCAAACCTTAAGATAAAACTTTCACTGGGTAGTGTTCACTCTTTCCATTAAAAAGGGTTAAATACAATGTAGGGATGAAGAGTAAAACGAGATCTATCCTAAAAGGAAATAGAATACTCAAGTTTCCACTAAAACTGGTCTTTAGATGACTGTTATAGGACTATTCAAAGCCTGTATAGATGAAATAGACCTAACAATATATATATATATATATATATATATATATATATATATATATGAACAATATATACTTGTTAATCCTCTATTGGATCTTATATATATAGTGAGCAAATTCATGTGGGGGGAGGGCGGTGCTCTACATTGTTGCACTCAGAGACACTATCTTAGTGCAAAGATATCTTTGCCAGGGTTTTGCCTCTAACTGCCTACACATTCAATCACACTTAGGAATTCTAGTATTGCTTAAGGTATTTCTTCTTCTAGGTCAACCTGTTAGGTCCGTATAATACTAGTGTAGCCCCCTTATTGTTATTGTCACTGTAGCCACCTTATTGTTATTGTTGTGCCCCATAGAAGCCCATTATTGTTATTATTGTGCCCTTACATTATTATTGTTATGTAGGATCTGATTATATTGTGACCCCTTAGAATCCTATATATACAAGGGAGATATTGTCATTTGTATCATCCAAGAATTGTTCATTTATGTAATGTAAAGGAGGTTTCCTCCTCAAAGAGGATAATTTTAAGTCGTTGATCTATCTATTTGTGAGTTTGATGCATAACATTTGGTATTGATCAATTTCAGAGTATCTCATTAAGTGGAAGACCTTACCCACTGAAGATTCCACATGGGAGGATGAGAATTTTATACAGAAGCATCCAGAACTCCTCAAACATTCACGATAACACTTTTTTGAAGGAGATGGGCATGCTAGGTCCCTATAATACTAATGCAGCGCCCTTAATGTTATCATTGTGCCCATATAACCCCCATATTGTTATTGTTGTGCCCCATAGAAGCCCATTATTGTTATTATTGTGCCCTTACATTATTATTGTTATGTAAGCTTTGATTATATTGTGACCCCTTAGACTCCTATATATACAACAGAGGTATTGTCATTTGTATCATCCAAGAATTGTTCATTTATGTAATGTAAAGGAGGCTTCCCCCTCGAAGAGGATATTTTTTAAGTCGTTGATCTATCAATTTGTGAGTTGGATGCATAACATTTGGTATCGATCAATTTCAGAGTAGCTCATTAAGTGGAAGAACTTAACCACCGAAGATTCCACATGGGAGGATGAGAATTTTATACAGAAGCATCCATAATCACTCAAGCATTCAGGACAAAACCTTTTTGAAGGAGAGGGGCATGTTAGGTCCCTATAATAATAGTGTAGCCCCCTTATTGTTATTGTTGTGTCCATGCAACCCCCATATTGTTATTGTTGTGCCCCATAGAAGCCCATTATTGTTATTGTTGTGCCCTTACATTATTATTGTTATGTAGGTTCTAATTATATTGTGACCCCTTAGACTCCTATACATACAAAGGAGGTATTGTCATTTGTATCATCCAAGAATTGTTCATTTATGTAATGTAAAGGAGGTTTCCCCCTCGAAGAGGATAATTTTTAAGTCGTTGATCTATCTATTTGTGAGCTGGATGCATATATATAGTAAGCAAAGTTATGGTGGGGGAGGGGGGCGCTTTGCATTGTTGCACTTAGAGACACTATCTCAGTGAAAAGTTGTCTTTGTTAGGGTTTTTCCTCTAATTTACTACACATTCAATCACACCTGGAAATTCTAGTAATGCTTAAGGCTTTTCTTCTTCTAGGTCAACCTCACAACTGTTATTGAGAGACAATGTTCAAAGCAGATCTAGTACTAGTGTTGGTAATAGTTTTGTCCCTTGGTTTGTTTCCTTTAATGACAAGGTTCTCATCAATTTAAAGTAAAACCACTTTCAAACTTCAAACCACTCTTATTCATATGCATCCAAAGTTTTTCAATAGAAATGCAGTCAATCAAATCATAAACTTATCTTTCGAGTGAATAAGAGACTAAAGTGTAATATAGATTTTCACTAGTGGAAGGATGCAATAACCTAACTATGCAAAGGAGAAAACTTCAACAAGAAACCAATCACTAACTAACATTCATAAAGAAATTAGTGATTTAAGAGACCATTTTCACCTTCAAGGTATTCACTATAGCTTCACTACACATGCAAATGTAGTTCAATGTGGAGTGATATAACTCGCTATGTATAAATGAACCACAATATAACTCAATATATGAAGCCATTGTGCAATATATTTTACCATGTAAGTGAGAAATCACACGGCATCAATGTATTTATGAAATGAATCCTTGTTTGTCAATGTGACTCGATGTTCATGCTAGAAACCATTTTGTAATGATATAGTTTACTGTGTTTACAAGGAGGTTGTTACAATGCAACAATGCTTTCTACTATCCCTCAACCATTCAAATAAAGGATATCCCCTTTTATATTCAATAGTCCTTCAATACTCCAATAGCCTAATAAATAAAATCAGATACCATGGGGGAATTCCAATTTACTCGTATGTTTTGCCCTGGATCACATGTAATAGATCATAGCTCTATGGAGGAAATCAAGTTCACTTATGGATAAATGCTGAGGCATTCAAAATATGGTCAATACATGTTGTTGAGAAATAAGAATGATACAAATAGATGTATGTGTGAATAAGCATGCACTATGGAGAATAAGACTGATGCATAATACAAAAACCAAGTTATATAAAAGCCATATTGTGACCTCCAATATGTTTTTAATCAACTCTATGCTCTTCGTCCTCCATGTCACCGAATAAAATAAACTCGAGCAATATTGGTGAGAAATTTGGCTAAGTGATTGGGTTAAGGGGAATGTTTTAACTATATTTAATGAATATTTCTAGTATGTCCTCCACAACAAGTGTCTCAATGTGTGAGATCACCACATTTTTAGGTACCATAAGGAACCTGCTAGTACCTTCAAGATTGATATCTTGTTTCAACACTGGGACAACTTGATTATTTTCAAATTTACCTTTTCCTTTTTCAATGGTAGTTTCAGAGTGTGGAGTCAAAAATTTAGCAATCAATTGAGGTACAAGACTTTTCTCCCTTTTATTACTACCTATGTGCTATTCAACTGGGTTAGTAGGCAGAGTTTTATTGTCAACAAACAAATTAGGGGGAATTTCAGACTTAAGGAACCTACCTTTACTATCCCTAGGTCTCACCATTATTCAACCACATGTCAAAGAGGGTTTGGAATGACCCACTAAAGTGGATGCGACAGGATAGGTCCTCTTTTAATGCTTCTGAAATGGAGGCATCTTTGTGTATCATTGTCTTCCTTCCACCAATATGAATAGTGATTGGGAAAAACAAATAAACTAAAAGGCTAAGTTTTGATTGTTTGCCTTTCAACGATTCTCGACAATGACTCCAAAATGTTTTGACAAATTAACGAACTATGAAAGTGTCATGTGTCAACCGGTTCATAGAAATTATGCATTGTTGGGCATGATGAGTGCAGGTAAAGGACATAAATCTAAAACTAGTAAACTAAGGCTAAAACTACCCTACAAACTTCTCAAATCAAATGTCTATAGCTACCACTTAAAATTAGAACAATAAAGTAAATCAGATGACTTTGAAGTAATCCCTCTCTGTTTTGATTTCCCACTTCAAACGTTGGGTCCCTATAATACTAGTGATTACCCCACTACTATTGTAGTTATACCCCTTATTTATATTGTTGTGCCCTTATTACCCCATATTGTTATTCTGTGCCCCATAGAATCCCTCTATTGTTATTTTTGTGGCTTTATATTATTATTGTTAGGTCGGCTGGATTATATTGTGACTCCATAGACTCCTATATATAGAAAGGAGGTTTTGTCATTTGAATCATCCAAGAATTGTTCATTTATGTAATGTAAAGGAGGTTTCCCCCTCAAAGAGGCTAAATTCTAAGGCGTTGATCTATCTTTTCTTGAGCTGGTTTCATAACATTTGGTATCAAAGCTTTGGATTCTAGGGTTTCGCTGCTCCAAACAGGTCATCGTGGCATTTTTGCTATAACTTTTTTTTTTTTTTTTTTGTGACGTTTCAGAAGTCGCAAAAAAAACCCATTTGAGAAGAAATCGCGCTGAACCTTGGGTCCAAATTTCAGAGATTTTCACGTGATATTTGCGGAGATATGATCTGAGGAAGTTGGTCTTTTTGCAGACTCCTGAATTACATTCAAAACAGGTGACCTGGGGAAAATCGTCATAACTTTCTCTCTGGGGATCGGATTGAAATTTCGTAAGAAGCTACAGAAAGAGGACGGACTGTAGTTTCTTGTATGTGTTTTTCAGATCCAAAGGTTGAAACAGTTACTCGTGGCACGTCGTACAAGTTCACTCTACTGAACTAGTCTAAAAGAAAGTCACTGTGTGAGATTTCACATAACTCTTCCTTGGAGAATCCAATTTGGGTCAGACTTGTGGAATTGGAAAGAGGACACAGAGGGCTACTATAGCTCACAAATTCAGAACTAGATGATTGGAAAGTACAGAGATACATCACAGGCAATATCGAGCTCCTATAAAGTGAAAAAAGGTGTGTAGATTTTCTTAAATTTTTGCTTAAGCTTGGTTTGAAAATTTATTTTGAAGGAATTCAAAGGGCATAGTAGAGCATTATTATCGGTAACTGATGCCCCGAGGAAAGAAAATGCAAACACCTAGTAAGGAACCTGAAAGCTCTAGCATGACTCATGAAGAAGAGGAAGAAATGCAATATGATACATCAAAATTACAAGACCAAGTGCAACAACTGTCACTTGCACAAAAAGGAACAGAATCTAAGATGGATGGTTTAAAGAAAGATGTAGAAGCTAAGATGGATGGTTTAAAGAAAGGTGTAGAAGCTAAGATGGACTGTTTAAAGAAAGACGTAGAAGCTAAGATGATTGACGTGGAAGCTAAGATGGATGATTTGAAGATAGATTTGAAGACAGACATGGACGAATTGAAGATAAATATGAATAAGTTGCTACAAGAAATGGTCCCTAAGGGTGAAAGGGTACTAAAGGAAACTCATGATGAGAACAAAAGAAATGTTAATCATGATTCCATAGACGCTAATGTTGGATTGAAGAATCAACATATTCCAAAAATCGATATGAGGATGTTTAATGGCAAGGATCCTGCCACATGGATATTACAGATGGAGCAATTCTTCGATCTCAATAATGTGCAAAACGCACAAAAGGTACATATGGCAACTGTATATTTGGAACCAAATCAATTTGTATGGTATCAATGGCTTTGTTCTCGTAAACAATTTATCACTTGGGCAATTTTTACGGAAGAATTAATAGCACATTATGAGGATACAAAAAGCAACACTTTTTTTATCCAATTGATAAGTCTCAAACAAAAGGGTTCAATAATGGAGCACATTGAGGAGTTCCAAAAATTGAACATAAGGGTAAAATATATTCCAGAGGAGCATAGGATTGATGTGTTCATAGGGTCTTTAAAGGATAATATCCAACATGATGTCCGCCTTTGGGAACCTGATTCATTAGAGAAGGCATTCAGGTTAGCAAGAAAAATGGAAAGCAAAATTATGGCAACTAGGAAGCATACCACTCACAACTATAAAGACGGAAGTGTTGTTGCCCCTAGTCTTCCACAACCTACAAGGTTGACACCACAACAATTGGAATAAAAAAGGAGCAAAAGGGCTTTGTTACAGTTGTGATAGCAAATACACAAAAGGTCATAAGTGTGCTGAGAAGAAATTATTCTACATAGATTGTGAAGAGGAAGAAGAAAAGGAGCAAGAAAGCTCAAAAGAAGAGGATATACTCCAAGAACAAAGCCTAGATGAAGAACAAATAAATCCGACCATATCTTGTAATGCATTGGCGGGAATTACCACTCCTTAAACCATCAAGATAGAAGGACAAATCAAGAAGAAAAATGTAATAGTGTTGATTGATTCAGGAAGCACCCACAATTTTATTCATTGTAGGGTAGCAAAAGAATTGAATTGCTTCCTATATCCAGCACCAGAGTGTCAAGTGATGGTTACAAATGGAGGAACAATAAATTGCTCTGGAAAGTGCCATAATATCAAGCTATCCATGGGAGAATATGTATTGACTAGCCCAATGCTTTCCATTCCAATGGGAGGTGCTGATGTTGTACTAGGAGTCCAATGGCTACAATCCTTGGGTACAATAGCTTTTAATTTTCAAGAACTTTTCATCAAATTTTCTACGGAAGGAAAGGAAGTTGAATTAAGGGGTATTGCAGGGAAACCAGGAAAGATAATAAGCTCTAATGGCATGACTAAGCTTCTTAAAAAGGAGCAAAGAGGTGTAATTGCACAATTATGTTCGCTAGATGTTTCCACATTGGAATCATCTATTTCTCCAGATCTCCAAAAAGTCCTGGACAATCATTCCAAGGTATTTGAGACTCCCAAAGGTCTCCCACCTATGTGTGATCATGATCATGCTATTCATCTGATTCCAGGAAGTGTTCCTCCAAACATCAGGCCGTACAGATATCCCTATGCCCAAAAAAGTGAAATTGAACGTATGGTTGCAGAAATGCTAGAGGCTGGTATAATTCAACCAAGTGAAAGTTCTTTCTCAGCTCCAGTAGTATTGGTGCACAAGAAGGATGGATCATGGCGCATGTGTCCGGATTATAGGGAGCTCAACAAGCTCACTATTAAAGATAAGTTCCCCATTCCTGTCATTGATGAATTACTGGATGAATTGCATGGATCAATTTACTTCACCAAGTTGGATCTTCGTTCAGGATATCATCAAATCAAAATGAATATCGAAGACATTCCGAAAACGACATTTAGAACTCATGAGGGTCATTATGAATTTTTGGTCATGCCTTTTGGCCTTACCAATGCACCTTCAACATTTCAAGGTTTGATGAATTCAATTTTCAAACCATTCCTTAGAAAATTTGTGTTAGTATTTTTCGATGATATACTAATCTACAGCAAGTCTTGGAAGGATCATGTTGAACATGTTGACAGGGTGCTACAACTATTGGAGGAGAAACAATTATATGCAAAAAGATCCAAATGTTTCTTTGGAGTCCAGGAGGTGGAATATTTGGGTCATATTGTATCTCATGAAGGAGTTAAGGTAGACCCTAGCAAAATTAAAGCCATTAAGGAATGGAAAATCCCCACACCCATAAAGCATCTGCGAGGATTTCTTGGGTTGATAGGGTATTATCGCAAGTTTGTTAAGAATTATGGGAGAATAGCAGCACCTCTAACAACATTATTGAAGAAAGATTCATTTTCATGGACTCCGGAAGCAACAAAGGCCTTTGAACATCTTAAAGAGGCAATGTGCCAAGCACCAGTCTTAGCTACCCCGGACTTCACAAAAACCTTTATTGTGGAATGTGATGCTTCAGGAAATGGAATTGGTGCTATTCTAATGCAAGATGAAAGACCCATTGCTTTTGAAAGTCGTCCAATCAAGGGAAAGTTTTTAAGCAAAGCTATTTATGAAAAGGAAATGTTGGCAATACTCCATGCACTTAAGAAATGGCGACCCTACCTAATGGGAAGACACTTCAAGGTAAAAACGGATCATGATAGCCTTAAATAATTTCTAGAACAAAGATTATCCTCTGAAGAGCAACAAAAGTGGGTCAAAAAGATGTTGGGTTATGACTTTGAAATCATCTACAAAAAAGGGAAGCAAAATGTGGTGGTAGATGCACTCTCAAGAAAGGATGAGGATGTGGAAGCATTGTTGTGTGCCATTTCTATTATCCAACCAGATTGGATAAACGAAGCAAGGGAGGAATGGAAGAATGACGAAGAAGTGTGTGCACTTATTTGAAAGCTACAACAAGATTCCAGTACTTCTGATACATTTAGCTGGCAAAATGATTCGTTATGGTACAAAGATCGCTTATACCTCTGTAAGAATTCCCAACTAAAACAAAAGATTCTTATGGAATTGCACACTTCTCCCTTAGGAGGGCACTCAAGATTTTTAAAAACTTACCACAGGGTTAAGAAGGAATTTTTTTGGGATGGCCTTAAATCAGATATTTAAAAGTTTGTGGCGAAATGTTTGGTTTGCCAACAAAATAAAGTTGAAACAATTAAGACACCGGGTCTATTACAACCTTTATCCATTACAAGCCAATGTTGGGAGGAGGTTTCAATGGATTTTATCACAGGTTTACCCAAGTCTGAGGGAAAGAGTGTCATCATGGTGGTAGTTGATAGACTTACCAAGTACGCACACTTTTGTGCATTATCACATCCATTGAAAGCCAGTACAGTTTCTACTGGATTTATGGAAACAATTCAAAAGCTACATGGAAACCCAAAGATTATTGTAAGTGACAGAGATCCCATTTTCACTGGAAATTTTTGGACAGAATTATTTTCTTGTCTTGGTACTCAGTTAGCTCATAGCTCATCTTATCATCCTCAATCTGATGGGCAAACTGAGATAGTAAACAAATGTTTGGAAGGATATCTTCGTTGCTTTGTATCTGATAAACAGACACAATGAGTCAAATGGTTGCCTCTGGCTGAATGGTGGTATAACATTTCCTTCCATACAACAACAAAAATGACCCCATTTATGGCACTTTATGGGTATCAACGACCATCCATCACATCATATTTAAGAGAAAATTCTAAGGTTCAGGCAGTGGAACATCACATCGAACATCAACAACAAGTCCCCCAACTCTTAAAGGATAACCTCGTGTTGGCACAAAATAGAATGAAACAGTAGGCAGATCAACATCGCAGTGAAAGAAGTTTTGATGTAGGTGATTGGGTATTCCTACGGCTACAACCATATAAGCAAATGTCCCTAAAGCAAGCTAAGAAGGATAATAAATTATCACCAAAGTATTATGGTCCGTACAAAGTGTTGCAAAAGATTGGTACTATGGCATACAAATTGGAGCTTCCTGCAGCTTCTCGATTGCACCCAGTTTTCCATGTTTCATGTTTAAAGAAGGTTATAGGCGACAAGCTCCCAATTCAAACAATATTGCCAGAACTTGACGAGGAAGGAAAAATTATATTGGAACCGGAAGCAGTCACAGAAACAAGAACTCGACAGCTACGAAATCGATCAATTTCAGAGTATCTTATCAAGTGGAAGAACTTATCCGCTGAAGATTCCACATGGGAGGATGAGAATTTTATGCAGAAGTATCCAAAACTACTCAAGCATTGAGGACAACACTTTTTTGAAGGAGAGGGGCATGTTGGGTCCCTATAATACTAGTGATTACCCCATTACTATTGTAGTTATACCCCTTATTTATATTGTTGTGCCCCTATTACCCCCATATTGTTATTTCTGTGCCCCATAGAATCCCTCTATTGTTATTTTTGTGGCTTTATATTATTATTGTTAGCTCGGTTGGATTATATTGTGACTCCATAGACTCCTATATATAGAAAGGAGGTTTTGTCATTTGAATCATCCAAGAATTGTTCATTTATGTAATGTAAAGGAGGTTGCCCCCTCGAAGAGGCTAAATTCTAAGGTGTTGATCTATCTTTTCTTGAGCTGGTTTCATAACATCAAACCTTAAGATAAAACTTTCACTGGGTCTGATCAGTGTTCACTCTTTCCATTAAAAAGGGTTAAATACAATGTAGGGATGAAGAGTAAAACGAGATCTATCCTAAAAGGAAATAGAATACTCAAGTTTCCACTAAAACTGGTCTTTAGATGACTGTTATAGGACTATTCAAAGCCTGTATAGATGAAATAGACCTATATATATATATATATCTATATATATATATATATATATATATATATATATATATATATATATATATATAAACAATATATACTTGTTAATCCTCTATTGGATCTTATATATATAGTGAGCAAATTTATGTGGGGGGAGGGCGGTGCTCTACATTGTTGCACTCAGAGACACTATCTTAGTGCAAAGATATCTTTGCCAGGGTTTTTCCTCTAACTGCCTACACATTCAATCACACTTAGGAATTCTAGTATTGCTTAAGGTATTTCTTCTTCTAGGTCAACCTGTTAGGTCCGTATAATACTAGTGTAGCCCCCTTATTGTTATTGTCACTGTAGCCACCTTATTGTTATTGTTGTGCCCTTACATTATTATTGTTATGTAGGATCTGATTATATTGTGACCCCTTAGAATCCTATATATACAAAGGAGATATTGTCATTGGTATCATCCAAGAACTGTTCATTTATGTAATGTAAAGGAGGTTTCCTCCTCAAAGAGGATAATTTTAAGTCGTTGATCTATCTATTTGTGAGTTTGATGCATAACATTTGGTATTGATCAATTTCGGAGTATCTCATTAAGTGGAAGAACTTACCCACTGAAGATTCCACATGGGAGGATGAGAATTTTATACAGAAGCATCCAGAACTCCTCAAACATTCACGATAACACTTTTTTGAAGGAGATGGGCATGCTAGGTCCCTATAATACTAATGCAGCGCCCTTAATGTTATCATTGTGCCCATATAACCCCCATATTGTTATTGTTGTGCCCCATAGAAGCCCATTATTGTTATTATTGTGCCCTTACATTATTATTGTTATGTAAGCTCTGATTATATTGTGACCACTTAGACTCCTATATATACAACAGAAGTATTGTCATTTGTATCATCCAAGAATTGTTCATTTATGTAATGAAAAGGAGGCTTCCCCCTCGAAGAGGATATTTTTTAAGTCGTTGATCTATCAATTTGTGAGTTGGATGCATAACATTTGGTATCGATCAATTTCAGAGTAGCTCATTAAGTGGAAGAACTTAACCGCTGAAGATTCCACATGGGAGGATGAGAATTTTATACAGAAGCATCCATAATCACTCAAGCATTCAGGACAAAACCTTTTTGAAGGAGAGGGGCATGTTAGATCCCTAAAATAATAGTGTAGCCCTCTTATTGTTATTGTTGTGCCCATGCAGCCCCCATATTGTTATTGTTGTGCCCCATAGAAGCCCATTATTGTTATTGTTGTGCCCTTACATTATTATTGTTATGTAGGTTCTAATTATATTGTGACCCATTAGACTCCTATACATACAAAGGAGGTATTGTCATGTGTATCATCCAAGAATTGTTCATTTATGTAATGTAAAGGAGGTTTCCCCCTCGAAGAGGATAATTTTTAAGTCGTTGATCTATCTATTTGTGAGCTGGATGCATATATATAGTAAGCAAAGTTATGGTGGGGGAGGGGGGCGCTTTGCATAGTTGCACTTAGAGACACTATCTCAGTGAAAAGTTGTCTTTGTTAGGGTTTTTCCTCTAATTTACTACACATTCAATCACACCTGGAAATTCTAGTAATGCTTAAGGCTTTTCTTCTTCTAGGTCAACCTCACAACTGTTATTGAGAGACAATGTTCAAAGCAGATCTAGTACTAGTGTTGGTAATAGTTTTGTCCCTTGATTTGTTTCCTTTAATGACAAGGTTCTCATCAATTTAAATTAAAACCACTTTTAAACTTCAAACCACTCTTATTCATATGCATCCAAAGTTTTTCAATAGAAATGCAATCAATCAAATCATAAACTTATCTTTCGAGTGAATAAGAGACTAAAGTGTAATATAGATTTTCACTAGTGGAAGGATGCAATAACCTAACTATGCAAAGGAGAAAACTTCAACAAGAAACCAATCACTAACTAACATTCATAAAGAAATTAGTGATTTAAGAGACCATTTTCACCTTCAAGGTATTCACTATAGCTTCACTGCACATGCAAATGTAGTTCAATGTGGAGTGATATAACTCGCTATGTATAAATGAACCACAATATAACTCAATATATGAAGCCATTGTGCAATATATTTTACCATGTAAGTGAGAAATCACACGGCATCAATGTATTTATGAAATGAATCCTTGTTTGTCAATGTGACTCGTTGTTCATGCTAGAAACCATTTTGTAATGATATAGTTTACTGTGTTTACAAGGAGGTTGTTACAATGCAACAGTGCTTTCTACTATCCCTCAACCATTCAAATAAAGGATATCCCCTTTTATATTCAATAGTCCTTCAATACTTCAATAGCCTAATAAATAAAATCAGATACCATGGGGGAATTCCAATTTACTCGTATGTTTTGCCCTGGATCACATGTAATAGATCATAGCTCTATGGAGGAAATCAAGTTCACTTATGGATAAATGCTGAGGCATTCAAAATATGGTCAATACATGTTGTTGAGAAATAAGAATTATACAAATAGATGTATGTGTGAATAAGCATGCACTATGGAGAATAAGACTGATGCATAATACAAAAACCAAGTTATATAAAAGCCATATTGTGACCTCCAATATGTTTTCAATCAAAGATACAAATACTTCTATGTAAATGCTCAAGAGAATTGTGCTAAATCTGAAGTAAAGAAGGATGTATAAAATATAAGACTAAGGAAAGAAAGGGAGAGTGCTATGTTCCCTTTATGTTAATCCTTGAGTGATGATTTTGCAAGCAATCACACTCTTCAATGAGGGTTTCTATTATTCAAACCAAATCACAAGATTGCTAATCATCCATACACAATAACAAGTACTAAGTATTATGTTAATGTATATATAGGGGTCCTACCATAACAATGCTTAATCTATGCTAGAGTCATAAGATTGCTAATGATTCCAACAAGATTACTATATTCAAGAAAAATTAAAAAACTATTAAGTACTATATAGATAAGTTCCCATTCCAAGAAAATACTTAATTTGAATTATAACCAACAAGATCTCATCATAAAATCACAATAAAACAAGCTGAAATGAAATAAGGATACACAAGCTCTTGTTGATCTGAATTTCTTGGCACTTGTCAGTACAGGTCGGCGATATACAAGGTTACAAGCATGCTAATAAGTTTCTCCAACAATCAAAACGAAGTTTCCTTTAACCAACAAAGAGATTACAATAGCTATAACGCTTATATCCAAGCCATAACCGAGTTTTAATGATAATGATAATGAATCAATACAAGTCTTGTTTGTAGAAGATCACACTACAACAACATATCTTGAAACTAACTATTACAAAGTTTAATATAGTATTTGAAACGAAACTCCCTAGCTATAGATAAGGTCAAACACTCTGACCTTAAGGATTAGAGGGAGAAAATGTTACATTGTTTTCTCATAAATATTTATTCATACATATATTTTAAGTAAAACCTTGATCAAGAGATTTGATATTCATCTATGGTGGTTGAGGTCCAGATCCTGATCTCCATGAATAGTGAAACATCCTTGGTTGCATCGAAACAGTTGGGTTGAACCTTCATGAGTGGGATGACCACTATCCAAAGCTTTCCAGATAGACTAAGGGCTAGCCTTGTACTCCAGGTATCCGAGCCCCACACAAAAGCACTGATAATAGGTTTGAAGTGCTGCAATAATACAAACAAAACTAATATTTCTTCATTAGCAAAGTCGCCCTATAATATTCCCATTAACCTTATCAAAAATTTAGGAAATTGACAAATAAAAAACTTATTTAACTTGAGTATGTATTCAAAGGAGGGGGTCTAGTGATATGATTTTGGGAAATATTAGGGTTGTCTGATAGTACAATAATGAGGTATTGGTGGCAAAATGGTGATTTGTCAACCAATCAAAATAGGTCAAAATATAGGTTCAACACCTCCCTTATCAAGGATGAACATGCATAGCAAATGAGGATCCTTGTTAACTTAAAAAATGCTAAAGAATGTATGTATTTTCTCAATGAATCAATCATTGATAGGTCTAATTTCCTCTTGGACCTCTTTTGCAAGCTAGGGAGCGGACTTATTGAAAACAAGTTAATATGGTAAAATTATGAAAGAATCAAAGATTTATATAAAGAAAGACATGTATTTGTTAGTCCACAATAGTTTGAAATAAATGTGGACCAAAGATCCATCAGGGACTTATCTCCAACCCTTAGGTCAAAGTAGAGGTAGTACAATAATGAGGTATTGGTGGAAAAATGGTGACTTGTCAACCAATCAAAATAGGTTAAAATAGAGGTCTAACACCTTCCTTATCAAGGATGAACATGGGTAGCAAATGAGGATCCTTGGTGACTTTAAAAATTCCAAAGAATGTATAGTTTCTCAATGAACCAATCATAGACAGGTCTAATTGCCTCTCAGACCTATTTTGCCAACGAGGGAGTGAATTTACTAAAATCACGTTGATATGGACAAATTATGAAATAATCATAGATTTTTATAAAGAAAGACATGTATTTGTTAGTCCATAATAGTTTGCAATAAATGTGGACCAAAGATCCATCAAGTACCTATTCTCGACAATGACTCCAAAATGTTTGGACAAATTAATGAACTATGAAAATGTCCTAAATCAACCCAATTCATAGAACTTATGAACTACTGGGCATGATGAGTGCAGGTAAAGGATCCAAATCTAAAATTGGTAACCTGAGGCTAAAACTACCCTACATGATTCTCAAATCGAATGCCTATAGTTGCCAATCAAAACTAGAACAATAAAGTAAACCAGATTACTCTTAAGTAATCCCTCTCTGTTTTGATTTCCCACTTCAAACCTTAAGAGAAACCTTTCAATGGGTCTGATAAGTGTTCATGCCATTAAAAAGGGTTAAATACAAAGCAGGGAGGAAGAGTAAAACAAGATCTATCCTAAAAGAAAATAGACTACTCAAGTTTCCATTGAGACTAGTCTTTAGATGACAATTACAAGACTATTCAAAGCCCGCAAAGATGCAATAGACCTAAGAAAAGATCCAATAGAGGAATAACAAGTATCTACTATTTGTAAATATATAGATAGTGAGAAAAGTTATGTGGGGTGGGGGGGGGTGTGGGGGCGCTCTACACTGTTGCACTTAGACACTGTCTCCGTGAAAAAATGTCTCTTCTATGGTTTTGCCTCTAACTACCTACACAATCAATCACACTTCGAAATTCTAGTAATGTTTAAGGCCTTTCTTCTTCTAGGTCAACCTCACAATTTTTTTTGAGAGATAATGTTCAAAGCAGATCTAATACTCGTGTTGGTAATAGTTTTGTCCCTATTTGTTTCATGATTGTTTTGTTTCCTTTAAATACAAGATTCTCATCAATGTAAAGCAAAACCACTTTCAAACTTGAAACCACTCCTTTGCCTACACTAATATTAAATGGTTATATGAATTAAAAATTCATAAAAATAATTACTATATTAAAAATCAATTAATTATTAATAATATTAAAATTAATTAATTAATTTTTATAATAATGATCAACATAATAATAATTTATATCACTAATTAAAATTAATTAAATAATTCTTATAATAATGATTAACATAATAATAATTTATAATGATTTATACCAATAATTAAACAAAATTAAATATTCAAAATTCTACAATTAATATTATTAAAACAGCCGACATTCATCTCATTTTTAATCTTCTCCTCATTACTATTCAAATCCTTCAATTAAGCTCTTCTTCTATCAAGCATTCAAGTAGTCCTGATGATGGATCCCAGTTCGGATTTGAAACGTTGACGGAAAAATAGTTTTTACTATGGATTCTCCGGTAATTTCAAAAAAATCATAAACTTATTTGTCTAGTGAATAAGAGACTAAAGTGTAGTCCATAGGATCTTGGATAGATAGTGATCGGGTGCGCTGTTAATGAACTCCTAGATGTTAAGTCACCGGTTCAATTCCCTGCCCTGCCCTGTTCCCGTGTTATTCTTGGACATGACCATGATGTAGCATCACCAATACCAAACTTACAAAAAAGAGAGACTAAAGTGTAATATAGATTTCCACTAGTGGAAGGATGCAATAACCTAACTGTGCAAGGGAGAAAACTTTAACAAGCAATTCAATCACTAACTCACATTCATAAATAAATTTGTGATTCAAGACACCATTTGCACCTTCAAGGTATTCATTGTAGCTTCACTGCACATGAAAATGTAGTTCATTGTGGACTAATATAACTCACTATTAATAAATGAACCACAATATAACTCAATATATGTTCAATAAAACCATTGTGCAATATATTTTATTGTGTATGCAAGAAAGCACAAGGAATTAATGCATTTATGCAATGAATCCTTGTTTGTTAATGTGACTCGATGTTCATGCAAGAAACCATTGTGTAATGATATATTTTACTATGCTTGCAAGGGGGTTGTTACAATGCAATGGTGCTTGCTATTCTCCCTTGACCATTCAAATCAAAGATAACCCCTTCTATATTCAACAATCCCTCGATACTTCAATAGCCTAATAAATAAAATTGGATATCATGGGGGAATTCCAATTCACTTATATGTGTTTCCCTGGATCACATGCAATAGATTAGAGCTTGATGGAGGAAATCAAGTTCACTTATGGATAAAAGGTCTAGGCATTCAAAATATGGTTAATACATGTTGTTGAGAAATACGAATGATACAAATAGATGTATGCATGAATAAGTATGCATCGTGGAGAATAAGATCGATGCATAAAACAAAAACCAAGTTAGATAAAAGCCATATTGTGACCTCTAGTATCTTGTCAATCAGAGATACAAGTACTTTAAATGCTTAAGATAATAGTGCTAAATCTGGAGTAAATAAGGATATATAAAATATAGTACAAAGGAAAGAAAGGGCAGAGTGTTATGTTCCCTTTATGTTAATCCTTGATCGATGATTGGAAGCAATCACAGTCTTTAACGAGGGTTTCTATTATTCAAACCAAATCAAAAGATTGCTAATCATCCAAACTCAATAGCAAGTACTAAGTATTTTGTGAATGTATATATAGGGTTCCTACCATAACAACACTTGATCTATGCTAGAGTCATGGGATTTCTAATCATTCAAACAAGATTATTATATTCAAGCAAAATTAAAAAATACTATGTACTATAGAGATCAGTTCCCATTACAAGAAAATACTTAATCTGAACTATAACCAACGCGATCTCATCATAAAATCACAAGAAACAAGTTGAAAAGAAATAAGGATACACAAGCTCTTGCTGATCCAAAATGTTTGGCCCTTTATAGTCCAGGTTGGCGAGCTACTAGGTTACAAGCATGCTAATAAGTTGCTCCAACAATCATAATGAAGTTTTCATTAACCAACAAATAGATTGCAATAGCTACAATGTTGATATCCAAGCTATAATCGAGTTTTAATGATACTGATAAGGAATCGATACAAGTCTTGTTTGTAGAATCTCACACTACAACAACATATCCTCAAACTAACTATTATAGGGTTGAATATAGTGTTTACAAAGAAATTCCCTTGCTATAGATAAGTTCAAACTCTCTGATCTTAAGGATCAGAGGATGAAACTAATACATTGATTTTTCAAAAATAGATATTCATACATATATTTTATGTAAAACCTCAATCAAGAGATCTAATATTCATCTCTCGTGGTTGAGGTCTAGATCCTCATCTCCATGAAAAGTGAAACATCTTTGGTTGCATTGAAATAGTTGGGTTGAACCTTCACGAGTGGGATGGCTACTATCCAAAGCTTTCCAGATTGACTGAGGGCTGGCCTTATGCTCCATGTGATCGAGCCCCACAGAAAATCACTAATAATAGGTTTGAAGTGCCTTAATAATACAAACAAAACTAATATTTCTTCATTAGTAGAGTCACCCTCTAATCTTCCTATTATTCTTATAAAAAACTTAGGAATTTGACAAATAAAAAACTTATTTAACTTGAGTTTGTTTTCAAGGGAGGGGAGGTCCAATGATGTGATTTTGGGCAATATTAGGGTTGGACGATAGTACAATAATGAAGTATTTGTGGCAAAATAGTGACTTGTCAACCAATGCAAATAGGTCAAAATAGAGGTTCAACACCTCCCTTATCAAGTATGAACATGGATAGCAAATGAGGATCCTTGTTAACTTAAAAAATGCAAAAAAATGTATGTAGTTTCTCAATGTACCAATCATTGATAGGTCTAATTTCATCTCAGACCTCTTTTGCGAGCTAGGGAGTAGAGTTATTGAAAACAAGTTGATATGGAAAAATTATGAGAGGATCATAGATTTCTATAATGCAAGACATGTATTTGTTAGTCCACAATAGTTTGCAATAAATGTGGACCAAATATCCATCAGAGACCTATCTCTAACCCTTGAGGGGAAATGTGCACCTAGCACATACAAGGTTGACCAAATACGATGACATATAGAACCCATCATTTTGTGTAAGCTATCCTTTCACATACTTGATGATGGAATTGTTTAGGTTCTTTAAAAATACCATTGCCTAGTTGAAAATTGTTATGTGGCTTAGTTAATCACTGACACCCATTCCAACTTGAGGTGAGTCACATCTCACTTACCCTACATCTGATTGATTAGTGTTGAAATAGATCTGTAAGTTGGGTGGAGTTGAGTGGTTAGGTAGGTTTGTTTGTCCTTCTCGATGAAAATTGTTCTATCTCCCCACCACTCCTACAAGACCTCCTCTAGTGAGGGATTCCTATTCATTTATATATTAAAAAACTATGTCCCTAAATGTAGCTTTAGTGACCTAAGTTTATATATCTTTGAAATTCAAAATATCTTGTATGAACCCAATCACTCCCTATTGTCACTGATTTATGGTGTGGGTCCCATATTTGTCATTTAGGAGCCATTTTACCATCTCCTAGTATGGAAGAATGGTTGGTCTTGTGGATTTGAATTGGAGGAAAAACTTCGTGACATTCTCATAGGCCACACCACTATTTTGTCTTCATGAATACTTTCTTCTTCAAAATCTCCCTTAAAGTCAATAATCTTGATAATTCCTTTGCTCTTTGGATGTTCATCCCTTTCAAGTGTTAAGTAGATAGTGATCCAATCTAGAGAATTTATGTCATCAATGGTTGGGGGTGTATCTAAGAGAAAACCTATCTTTGGATTGTTGCTATTTATCAATAATTGGGCTCTGAGACAATTTGCGTTTAATATGATTTTCTTTCTTGGTAGTAGATATGAACATGGTGATTCCCAAGCTTCTACAACCAAGGCGAACCAAAATTTATGAGGGCATTCAAACTTATTTACAAGTAGGAGAAATTGAAGAGTTATAGAAATATGAGTAATTGAACTTATCAGTGGCGATGGAAGGAAAAAAAAAAGAACCTTACAGGACTTGGAAGAAGGGCTTCTAGCATTGAAATTAGCAAAAAAAATGTTTTTCTCTAATTTAGTTGTTTAGGCATTGATGTTGCAAGTTTCCAAGGTAGAATCATTTCTCAAAGCAGCTCCATTCAAAGCTTTATTATTGAAACTAGAGTGGGAGGAAAATCTCTAGTGTTGATGCCATATCATGTTGCAATAAATGTTGAGGTAGAATATGTTCCTAGTTAGATCCTAATGACTTTGCACAACATTAATAGGGAAATTTTAAATCTTGTGGAGACACAATTCACATGAGAATTATCTAATGCTAAGCATGAGTGTGGAATAAGAGGATAGGAGAAGAGCGTAATGGTGACAACTATCAAGTAGTTGGTGAAGTGGGCTATCAAACCATGGAGTAATACACTACAATATCAATCAAGCACATAATGTTGGGGTCAATAAAGGTGACATTTTGGATGTGCATATAATAGTTGAATGGGTAGATTACCAAAGAAAAATATGTGTTTGTTACCTTGAAAGCCCTAATAGAAGGAATTCCAATAGGGTGGAGGCTTGAGAGTGTTCCATGTGGAATGGACATGTGCCAAGGTGGTGGGGCTTTAGGCTACTTGGGTGAAAATAACATTGAAATAGTATTAATCTCATTATCCTTGGAAGGACCTTCATCATTCACTATGTAGCTAAGATATGGGTTGCATCTGATTAGACTAATGGGAAGGAGATATGTTAAAGCAATATATTTCAAGCTACTTCACATGGTACCACAAACTTGTCATTGTTTCAAGGATCTAAATGGGTTGAAAATAGCAATATTAGTCTTTCCTCCATTGGTGGTTTTATCAAGGGGAATATTCAAAGCATAACTATTATCTTTGATCTAAGGTAAGGTTTCGACTTGAATGCACGAATTTGGATGTTTTCATGACACTCCCTTCTGATTTAAGGGATAACCTTTTCAACTTGTCTAGTGATGTAAATCTCATCTTCTCCATTTCCAAATCAGGGCATATTTGGCATTCCATTTTCTCTTTTGTTTTGTTGCTTTCACAAAATGTCATCGCCACCATTTCAACTCATTCGTAGGTTTCTTCCATGTGAAATTCCAACTTGATGTTTCTTGTTTAGAGTGGCTTTGTGTCTTCATCTTGAGTAGTGATGGAAACTACAAGGGGTAAGTTCCTCTCTTTCACACTTGAAGCATAAAAATGTGTAATCGTGAAAGTCAGGGAAACACCTATGTAAACAAGGTTAGTTCCTTATGAGCCATGTGTTAGCACTTGATTTCCCCATGCTTCAATTACCAACTTTGCACAACATTAATAGGGAAATTTTAAATCTTGTGGAGACACAATTCACATGAGAATTATCTAATGCTAAGCATGAGTGTGGAATAAGAGGATAGGAGAAGAGCGTAATGGTGACAACTATCAAGTAGTTGGTGAAGTGGGCTATCAAACCATGGAGTAATACACTACAATATCAATCAAGCACATAATGTTGGGGTCAATAAAGGTGACATTTTGGATGTGCATCTAATAGTTGAATGGGTAGATTACCAAAGAAAAATATGTGTTTGTTACCTTGAAAGCCCTAATAGAAGGAATTCCAATAGGGTGGAGGCTTGAGAGTGTTCCATGTGGAATGGACATGTGCCAAGGTGGTGGGGCTTTAGGCTACTTGGGTGAAAATAACATTGAAATAATATTAATCTCATTATCCTTGGAAGGACCTTCATCATTCACTATGTAGCTAAGATATGGGTTGCATCTGATCAGACTAATGGGAAGGAGATATGTTAAAGCAATATATTTCAAGCTACTTCACATGGTACCACAAACTTGTCATTGTTTCAAGGATCTAAATGGGTTGAAAATAGCAATATTAGTCTTTCCTCCATTGGTGGTTTTATCAAGGGGAATATTCAAAGCATAACTATTATCTTTGATCTAAGGTAAGGTTTCGACTTGAATGTTCACACTTGAAGCATAAAAATGTGTAATCTTGAAAGTCAGGAAACACCTATGTAAACGAGGTTAGTTCCTTATGGGCCATGTGTTAGCACTTGATTTCCTCATGCTTCAATTACCAATATTTTTACTCCATGTGACTAATCATATTGGTTTGTCCACTAGTTGTCATGTAGATCAAATATTTTCATCGTTACTTTTTCTCTTTGAATGATCGAGGTGTCATTGATTATGTTGGGAAACTTGTGAAGGTCCATTAGATTCGAGGAGCACTGAGTTGCATCATACCATCGACATACTTCATGCATCAGTAATGCTCCAATTGCACGAGTCTTAATGTAATCATTCATACAACAACGAATGCAAGGATGGCACATGCTAGAGACAAATGGCACAAGGATGTGACAAGGAACCATAAAAGGGAGAGAGAAGCCAAACAAGATGATGTTAAAGGGGAAAGGATAAGTTGGAGAAAGGTGAGGGGAAACATTGGTAGGTCATCTATATAAGACACTTCTCAAGCCATCATGGTGTCAAACTTACAGGTGAAGACAAAGATATTAAGGTAAAGGAATGCTTCGATGCCAAAAGATTGACAATGGAAACCCACTCGTGCAACACGTGAAAAACTGATGGGAAGGTGAAGCATCAAATTGTTGGGGGATAAAAAAATTGCGATGTTGAAATGAGCTCAACGAAGAAAGGCTAGTAATAGAAATCATGATACTTTTCCATGTGCCTAAGACACACATCAAAACAATGATGAGTTAGGAATCATAGCATCAGAATGGAAAAATGATAGAGGCATTGGCAAAAATACAAACAACCAAAACCCGCTCACAGGCACATTGACAACAGGTAAGAAGACACAACATTGTATTATTTGCATGTCCAACCCCTTACATGACTAAAATATGGCAGACATAGTAAGGGGGTCATAGAAGGGGCATTATCCCCACCAAAAAAATTGATATTTTTTGCAACCATTTTTGTGGTTCTATACAGTTTTCACTTTGGTGGTTTTGTGACACATAATGCTTCAACCCATGGTTTCCTAATTCTAGTTAAGGAATTAAGGTTGTAATCTAACCTATGTTAATGGATTAGGGATATCAGATGCCATAGGATCCTATATATTGTATTTCAAACTATGAAGTTGATTGATGATAAAAAATAGAGGTACAACTCTAAACAATTTGTTGGTTTTATAGATTTAGGTTTCTAGGGTAAACCTATATGTATTGTGTGTGATTTTCATTGTTTACTTTTCATTTTATTAAGAATTTGTGTGTGTGTTGCATTATTGTAAAAGGTTTAAAATTTACATTTCGTATTAGAGCGGTTATTATCTTACAGGGGAACACCTTTGTGGCTAAAAATTTGGTTATATTGGGTCTATGCTAAACTTTGTTTCAATGGAAGCTATGTGGTGGTGATTCTTGTGCTGAAAAAGAATAATAAATAATTTGAAAATAGAGATCAAGAAGTTTAACATGAAAAGTTTGAGTTATGGAAGCTCAAGATGGAAGATGTAGACAAATATCAATGGGTTTCTATGGATCCAATTACTTCGCCCGTGAGAATGCCAATAGAATACTGGAAAAAGTCAGATATGAAGGTAAAGAGCATAATCCAATTATGTCTCTTAGATTCAATATTACTAGTTGTTTTAGGAGAAGATACAACCAAGGCATTACGGGGTAACTTAGGGGTTTTGTATTAGTCTAAGTCCCTAGTAAACAAACATTTTTTGTGGAAGAAGCTATACGACCTAATGACGAATCGAGACTCAATGACATAATGTTTGAATGCCTTCAATATTGTGGTAGGTCAGTTATTATCTATTGATATTAATATTCATAAAAAAGATAAGTGTATCATTGTATTGTGATCTTTACTAAACTCATGGGATACTCTAGTTGTATCCATAGGTGGTAATGCAACTACTTTGACTTTTGATGATGTCATCTCATCCTTGTTATCAGAGGAGATGAGGTAGAAAAACATGGAAATTCAAAACACATGTGCCTTATCTGCAAGAGTGTGTTCACATGATCTAGATTGTATCACTACATGATTTGTCATCCATCTTGATTCTTTTGGAGTTGAAAAATTGAAGGAAGAGGAAGAGGACATGTCCCGTGTTCCATATCTATATTCTAGTGTCCTAAGATACATGAAGAGGAACAAGAAATGTCCCATGTTCCTTGTTTGCAGATCGATGTCCTAAGACACATGAAGAGAAAAAGGACATGTCCCTATTCTTGTAGGTGTAAACTTATCTGCAAATCAATTTCCCAAGACACATGAAGAGGAAGAGGACATGTCTCATGTTCCATATTTATAAAGTAGTGTCACAAGACACATGAAGAGGAAGGGGATCTGTCTTGGGATCCATATTCTAGAGTTGTTGGAAATTTGTTGTATGGGAAAAGTTGTATTTGAATGCACATTGCACATGCAGTGGGAGTTTTAAGTAAGTATATGTGAAAATTAGGGAAGAAGCATTGGGTGGTTGTAAAGAGGGTTTTCAGGTATTTACATGGCGCTATAGATTATAAAATTTGCTATGAAGAAAGACTTGTAGAAGAAATAATTTTGGACATACATGACTTTGTTAACACAAAATTGGTTGGAGATGTAAATTGCAGAAGATCTACAAGTGGTTATGGGTTTAACCTATTTGGAGGAATAATTAGTTCGATAAGAAAGAGACAATTTGTAGTGGCACTCTCGACTACAAAATTTGAATACATGGCAACCACTTGTGCAAGTAAAAAAGTTGTATGGTTATAGAGATTATGTTTAGGTATTGGGTTTATACAAGAAGCTATAAGGTTAGATCATGCTAGCCATAGTGCAATACTTCTAGCGAAGAACACATAAAACATATTGATGTTCGATGTCACTCTTCCATGGTTGAAGACAAGAAGATGTTTCTGGTGAAGGTGGACAATTTCAAATATGTCATAGATTCATTAACAAAATTTGTAAGCACTAAGAAGTTCTATTGGTGTAGAAAGAGAATGGACATTGCTACTCTGGATTATTGATCATGTAATCTTATGACCCCTTATATGCAAAGAAACAAGTGGGCTAATGTTGGATATCTATTATATTCTTGGCATGATTAGCCATAGGTGTGATTTATATATGTCAGGTATAATGGGGGGAACATAACCCTCCAAAAAAAAATTGGGAGGTCTTTTGATCTCATTTTTTGGGGTTTTGAGCACACGATTTTTGCTTTTGACAATTTTTTGGCACATGGTTCTTCAACCATGGTCTTCTAATTTTGGTTAAGGAATTAAGGTTGTAATCTAATCTAGGTCAATCGATTATGGGTTTTGGATGTTGCAATATCTTATATGTTGTATTGTAAACAATGGAGTTGATTGAATATACAAATTAGAGGTGTGGGTCATAACAGTTTGTTGGTTTCCTAGTTTGGGTATCCAAGATAATATCTATGTATTATGTGTGATTGGCATTGTTTACTTTTGTTTTTTTTTTTTTTAAATTAAGAATCAATGTGCACACTACATTACTATGAAAGGCTTACAACTTACATTTTCTTGCCCATAGTTATATATGCACCATTGTGACCTAACATCATCGAAAAGTACCATAATAGAGGTGTAGCATTAAGGATTTCAGTTAATTAACACACGTGTTGATGTTGTTTTTATTTCAAGTGTAATAGACGCAAGCACTAATTTATGAATTTTTTTTTTTTAAAGATGTAGATATTCTTTTAGCACTTCCAATTTATCATTAACCAATTACAGTTCGTAAATTTAACCATAAATGCAAAAGGGCAATAGAGATCACAATGCAAAAATATAACATAAGGTTTATCCAAGGAAAACCTACGTAGGGGAAAAATGCAACAAACTTTTTCTTAGATAAATTCTTTAATTCAACAAGAGATACACCTAATTCTACTAGTCAAATATGATGGTCAAACTTACCAACAATGTTATGGTCAAACCTGGTCAAACTTCCCTTTTATCAAGTTAATATTTTTCTCAACAAACTTGGCCCTTCTAATCTTCCCAGGCGAAAATTCGACCTCTCAAAATTTTCCCAGAAACTTGGCCCTGCTACCGAGAATATGCCACATCAACTAGTCACCATGATTCTGGTCAGTGATTTTGACCCATGGTATACTGACTATTCTTGGTTCACCATCATCCCGGTCAATCTCTTTGACTCATGGTGAAACCCTATAGACACACTTAATCCATTTGAGTATTCTGGTCCCAAATCCAAAGGCCTCACTCTAGGCCATGATGCTAAATGAGCTCAATAAACCTATCTAGAGGGTCATTTGAGCTTGATGCTGAAAGGAGCCTACTCAACTTGATGGTTGAGTAATTATGGGCCTTTAGGATCATTCTTCCTTGTTAATTTGGTAGCTCATAGATAAATTACCTCCTTTGGAAAACCTTTCTCATCCGGATAAGACCCTCTTTGCTCTTGGAAGAATTTAATTTGGTCAAGGAAAAATATATTTTTGATGTGAAAATCCTCATGTTCACAAAAGTTCAGGTCGACCTAAATGACAAATTAGGTCTCCAAAGAAGCATATAAATACATATTAATGACACCTCATCTGGACACACATCACACATCTCTCTCGCCTCTCTTGATTGGTTCGAACATCTGAAATTGCAGGGTCATATTCACACACGTGCGAAGGAAAGAAGTGCCTTCTATTTTATGCGTTGACTTTATGTGATCAACCTTTGACTAATGTTGACTTCTTGGAGTTTGAGCATTGTTTAACTTAGCATTTTAGACTATTTTTGAAGGCCACATCCTTTGGCACAAAGACCGATATTTGTTGGGCAGTTGGACTCCTGTTGACCGCAAAATGTGACTGCAATTTGACTGAGGACTTTCTCTCTCCATTGATTGAGTTTGATCGAGTTGTTTGGGACTGTTTTGACTGAAGTTTGACCAAAAAAGAAGGCCGATTTCTTTGATTGCTGACCGAGCTCTTTTGGAGAAGTTTGATAGTTGACTTGTGGACTGCTTAGGGCATTTTTTATTACTATTGACTGATAGATTTGCATACTTTGACTTGTTGACCATATTTTACTTTGAGGCTATTGGATATTGGTTAGTTGATATTTTTGGATGGTTAGAAAATTGAGTTTGATTTTATTGTTGATGAATTGAATTTTTGTACCTCTCTACTAAACATTTTATGAAAATCTAATAAGAAGAAGAATTTGAAAGGGTTTTCTCATTATGGGGTTTTCCCCAAGTCTTTGACCAAATTTGGTGTCTCTTATTATTGCTCTTATTGTATTCTAACGTCATTGCATTTATTGTTCTATCTACAATTCATATTTATAATTGGAAGATTAAATTTGATCGCTAATTAAAGAAAATATTGGGCTAAAGTGATTGTAACAACATAGAATAATGGAAAATTAACATGGGATCATAGTTAAGGTGAATACAAGCTCAAGAATACAAGAGACAAGAGAAATCATCTTTGGAAGAAGCTAAAGAATCTTATTTGACATTGGTCAATATGTCTACCTCTTTCTTCAAGGATAATGAGAAGTTGGGTGTCTCAACAAACTTTGCTGCTTTGAAGATTAGGTTGGAAGTGATATTGGATGAAAATGATGTCTTCGAATATTTGTAAGGAAAATTTCCTGAGCCTCCGGAGAATGCACCTACTACTACCAAGTACAAATATAATAAAGGTGAGATGAAAGCTAATAATTTTTTTATTGATTCCTTGCAAGACCATTTGCTTATTTATGTTGGAAAATTGAAGAAGTATAAGGACATCTATGATAAGTTGGTTGGGATGTATGAGGTCAACAACTTGAATCATATCCTCTCCTTGAAGAATAAACTAAAGGAATTAAAGATGAACAAGGGTGAATCTGTGCAATCCTATGTCATGAGGGTATCCCAACTAAGGGATTAATTTCAAATTGTCGGTGAGCTGATATCTGATAGAGAGTTAGCGATGGTCACTCTTCAAGGTCTTCATCCTAATTGGGAAACTTTAATTACGACAATGAGCAAAAATAATATACCCTTGACATTGGATGAGATCATTGGTACATTCACTTGAGAGGAGATTAGGATGATTGTCAGAGGGAGGATTAAAAAGCATGAAGAAGATAGCCCTTCGCATTTGCTGCACAAGTCAAGAGGAGAAAAGGAAGAGGGAGACCATCTGGTTCAAGAAATCATACCCCTAAATCAAAGGACTCTAATAGAATAAGGGATATTGAATGCTACAATTTTCATAAGCATGGTCACTGTGCCTGATACTATCCCCGAAAGAGAGATGCTCCAAGGTTCAACTAAGGCTTCTACAACAACAGGTTTAATGATAGAAGAAGAGGTGATGATAGAAGAAGGAGAGATGATAGAAGAGGAAGAGATGCACTTGATGATCGAGAAGAAGGATATCATCCTTAAAAGAGTTCAAGGAATGCCATGTATGAAAATATTGTTGTTGTTATTCAATCTGAATATATTATTATTTCTACATTTTCTAGTTCCTCTCATATGGATTCTTGTGATAATTGATTGGTATATAGTGGGGCTTTTAGACACTTCTTTGGGTATCGGGAAGTCCTCTCAAATCTAGTTGAGAGGGAGTCAAATCTAAAGATCATCCTTGGGGAAAACTGCACTCATCATGTAAAGGGCTTTGGTTCTGTCGAATTCATTTCCACTCTAGGGAATCCATTCTTCTTCATGATGTTATGTATGTTCTAGTATTAAAGAAGAATTTGGTGTCTATATCTGCCTTGGAAACCAAAGGGATGAGAGTAGCTTTCATAAGAGGAAAATTCCTCAGATGGCTTGTGGAATCTCGCATGAGAGATGCTTTCACCTTGGGATCTAGAATTGAAGGACTATATAGAGTTAATGGAAGACCACTACGAGCTATGGTCCATGATATAAAACATCAAATTGATCAATGGCATCAAAAGTTGGCACATCTACATTATGAAGCCCTGCCTAATGTAAGAAAGTTGGTTTCTAGGATGCTTGATGTTCAAGCTAGTCATGATGGTATATGTCAGGGGTGTGCTAGTGGAAAGAAGACAAGGGGACCATTCCCCTCCACAAAAACAAGACTAATGCTATTATTAAACTCATTCATTCTGACCTATGTGGATTGATGCCAATGCACTCTCTTTGTGGCCATCTCTACTAAATAATATTTATTGACGACGTCTCCAAGAAAACATGGATATTCTATTTGAAGCATAAAGATGACGAATTTTATATGTTCAATGACTTCAAAGTGTTGGTAAAGAATCAAACAGGAAAGAGAATAAAGTTTTTAGGTCCGACAATGGTGGAGAATATACTTCAAATGAGCTCGTTGACTTTTACAAGGAAGTTGGAATCAAGAAAGAGACTATTGTACCATACAATCCTGAGTGAAAGAAAGAACATGTCTATCATAGAAGTTTCTTGATCCATGTTGCATGATCAAAAGTTTTTGGAGTTCCTCTGGGGAGAAGCTACAAATATAATGATATGTGCTCAAAATAGGGTTCCTCATCAAGCGTTGGATAACAAAACTCTTGAAGAAGTGTTTATAGGTGTGAAGCCCGATATTGGTCATCTAAGGAGATTTGGCTACCTCGTGTATTTTCACATGCTGAAGGATAAGAGGAACAAGCTGGAAGCCACCGAAAAGAAAGGTACGTTTGTTGGGTATTGTGACAATTCTAAAGCTTTTAGAATATATGTGCCTAGTCAAAAGAAAATCGATTTTAGGAGGGATGTAACTTTTGATGAAGATGTCACCCTTGGAAAAGCAAAGGACCTTCCTCCACCTCGTCTTGTTGAAAAGAATGATGATGACATGGACCTACTAGAAGGTTATTCTAGGCTGAAATCTGAGAAGGACATTGTTGATGATCCCATGGACCCTATGGACCCCTTGGATCCCCCTCCATTTGATCCCCCTACCAGGAATATACCTCTTTGGCTCAGTGATACATTACATGATGTTGAGAGATGTGCTACTTTCATAGGTACCTTTAGAGAAAGCAAGATCCATGCATGTACCAGGGATACATTATAGCTATGAGCTCCATTATACTAGTTGAACCTCCCACTTTTGAAGAAGCAATGAAAGAGTAGGTTTGGAAGGATGACATGGTTGAATAGTATGAGTCTATTATGAAGAATGATGTATGGGATGTTGTTCCAAGGCCTAAAGGAAAAGTTGTTGTGACCTCGAAGTGGTTATACGAGATCAAGCATGGAGCTGATGGAAGCATTGAGAAGTATAAATCGAGGTTTGTGGCTAGAGGTTTTTCCCATAAATAGGGAGACGATTATGATGACATATTTGTGCCTATTTCCCACTACACCACCATTAGATCGATTATTCCCCTTACTGCTAGTCAAGAATGGATTCTTCACCAAATGGATTTGAAGATTGCGTTTCTTCATGACATACTATAAGAGGAAGTATATGTTAATAAACCTCATGGATTTGAAGTGAAGGATAGGAAGACTAATTATTTGTATGTTAAAGAAGAAACTTTATGGTTTGAAGCAAGTGCCCAGAGGCTGGTATGCTCGCAATAACAATTACCAGGTGAAGCTTGGATTCACAAGAAGCAGTGTTGACTCGAACCTCTTCTTCAAAATGGTGCAAGGTATGCCTTTGTTTTTGGTTTTATATGTTGACGATTTATTCTTAACATGTAGTGAGCCTTTGATACTCGAGTGTAAGATGGAGTTGGACTTTGAGTTTGAGATAAAGGATCATGGCTTGATGCATTACTTCTTAGGATTAAAGGTGCAAAAAAGACCCATTGATATTTTCATTTCCCAAGGAAAATATGTCGTTAAGCTATTGAAAATATTTGGAATGGTAGAATGCAAGTCCCTGGACACATCGATGGAGATGAGCTTCAAGAAGTTATGTGGAGATGTCGCTAGACCTAACCTAGAAAATCCTTCTGAGTATTGACAATTGATTGAGGCATTGATTTTCCTTGTGAACTCCCATCCTGACAGCTATTTTGGAGTGAAAAATTTAAATGAATTCATGATTGAGCGACTTCATGCACACTAGGTTGCTTCCAAGCATGTCTCGAGATATTTGCATGGGACGACAAGTCTTGGTTTGAGATATACTGCTAAAGATGTGAGACTACATGGATACACAGACGCTGACTGGGCCATAAATGTTATTGACTGGGAGAGTGTTAGTTTTTGTAGCATCTAGCTTTGAAATTTTGTGCAGAGGCTAAAACATGAGATATCCAAAACCCATAAATATATTATGGAAATTCTACCTAAAAATGACTTAATTAGATTATTAACCAGTTTTTAAATATTTCCTAAGTCTAAACTTAGGGAATATGGTTAATTAATCAATATTAATTAAGTCAAGGTGAGAATCATCTAGAAACTCACACGGATCGATCCAGAGCTTATCCTAGCCATCGATTATGTTTTAATCTTGGTCGTTGGTGCTTCGATAGAGGATTATAAGAGGAGGTGTGTGGTGATGGAGAAGACACTTGAGCAGTTTGATTCCTTGGAATATCGATTTCCAGAGTAACAGCAATCAGTTGCTACAAAGAGAGCTAGAGATCAAAGTAGTGAGAGATGGGTAGAGACATTGAGTCTAGAGGAGGCATTCCAGATCCAGCGAGTGAATTTGCAGAGAGGAAATAGAGCTATAGAGAGGTTGATGCTAGGGCAACGCAACAACCTCTAGAGGCAAGATTGACTTGCTGAGAGGGAGAGACGTATTCAGTTCTAGAGGCTGGGAAGGAGTCTCATGCCAGAGAAGCATCTTTCCAGTCAATAGAAGGCATAATGACTTCATTAGAGACCAGTCTGAGGCTAGATGTCTAGCAGGATACACAAAGCAGCGTAGAGGCTGACGCAGAGGGTTAGAGGGACAAATTTATGAAGGAAAGTCGTGCCAAGAGTTTGCCTGTGGGTTGAGGAAAATTCCTTACTATATTTTTTCCAATATTTTTCTCTATAGGATTGCTAGATTTCGGCATCCAATTGTACTCAAAATTTGTCACTGCTGCTTAATAATAAAACCATCAGTTGTTTCATAAGTTTTCCCAAGTTGGGTTTTTCCAGGGACTTTTGTCCAAAAATAATTGTGTTATTTTTATGTGTGTGTGCTAGCATTTCTTAGTTTCGAGCACATTATTTTTCCATGGTTTTATTTGTGAAGGTTGCAATTTATTTATTTTGATATTTATCATAGTAGATAAATTGTTAATTAATTAACAATTAGGAGAAATAATATCAGTTGTTGCAATAGGATTCTGGTTTTCGGAATTTTCACAAAGAGAACATTAGGGTGTTGCTTTAGTTTGGGTTCTGCCATGATTTTTTGGATGAGTAGGAAGCAAGAGTCTGTAGCTTTGAGTACGTCATGTTGGAGACTGTAATATGGCAACTATTAATTCAATTTTTCCTTATTCCTTAATATTTGCTTGTGAACTTTATTTATCTTCTTATGTTTCTTTATTAAAACTTTTCATCAAACAAATCTCAAGAGCAAAACAGTAAAGACAATGGACACATAAATTAGGTTCCAAGCCAGGGAAAAACCACTCTAAGGGGAAAACCTAGAAAAATCTCTTCTCTTCTTATAGAATTTGCTTCAAATGAGACAACCAAGATTCAAACCACAAGATGAAAGCCTCCTCCTTGCACCAAGTCAACCCTCCAAAAAGACCCTCCAATTATGTTAAAGTCAAACCAAGTCAACGAGAGACAAGCCCTTCTAGAACTACACCAAACTCAAAATTTTGGCCCCCAACAACAAGATTTCAAACTTGCAATTTTTCTGCAACTTCACCCCCCTACAACAACATAATTACTTCGCATATGTGAGAGAAAACTAGGGAAAAATCACTTCCTTCTAGCTTCTCCTTCCTTCTTCCTTGCTTTTCTTAGCCTTCTTCTTCTGCAACTTCACCCCCCTACAACAACATAATTACTTTGCATATGTGAGAGAAAACTAGGGCAAAATCACTTCCTTCCAGCTTCTCCTTCCTTCTTCCTTGCTTTTCTTAGCCTTCTTCTTAGTTTTCACACTTTAGATCGAGCTCCTTGATTGCATATTGAATTAGGCAAATGAGGTCAAACAAATTCTATTTATACTCTTATGGGTCGGTCAAATACCCCTCTTTGGTTCGACTTGTCTTTGGCAGGGCCGAATTGTGCTAGGAGGCTTATTTTGACTTCTTTGACTCAAAATAAATTCTTTTACAAGGTACATCTTGGCCCAATAGGTCTTATAATCATTATGTTGACTCACTCGACTCATGACAATAAATACTATGGCCTAACAAACCCTAGAAGCATGAAGAACATGCTTTTACCTAGAAGACCATCAACAAGAAGCATGAAACCCATGCTTTAAAATAATATTTTTCCTTTCTTCTTTTGTTTTTTAAATAAGATATACATATTGACATGAGTACAATAACAATTATGAAGACCAAAACTAGTTACATTTTCCAACACTCCCTCTTAACTATCGAGGTATTCATAATTGTACACCTAGTACAACATCATTCTCAAACTAAAGAGTTCTCATAAGAAGAGACAGATTGATAAGCATCTTTAAGTATCATCATCATGACTAACATTGTCAACATTGTAAGGCCTTAACTTTGACAAGCTATTTCATATACAAGAGCATAATGTTTGGAGGCTTTATGTGAGATACCACACTACCTCTACAAGGCACATACCCCATCTGAATGTTCACAAGGTATGTCCTTTCTAGGACTATTCTTGTCTTGGATTCCCAATCCTCAAATAATATTGGTCCTCTTCAACCACTCTTATCTTGGATACCTATCTAATCCTCAAAGAGTGTTGGTCCATTTCCTATCTTGGATTTTTCTATCCTTAAGGAAATAAAAAATGCTTATCCAATCCTCTATCCCCCATTCTCCTTTCATGGCCTTCACTTAGAATTATGGCTACTAGTCCTGGTTAAGTGCATGATACATGAAAGAGAGAATAAAAATGTGATGTTCAACATCACTCCCTATCAACTAGAGAGTAGATCCCAATTCCATGTTTACTAGGGAATAAATCCTTGCTCATATTTAAGGAGACTCCTTTACTTCCTCTCAAATATAGAGGAGATTCTTCTACTTCCTTTCAATTGGGAAGTCATAACCCTAAGACATCTAGCTTGTCTTCATAAATTCATCAACTACCCATTTTCATAGCTGAATGGCTCCCTCTTTCCTTTGTATCTCATCATATTGAGCTTCTTTGCTTCCTGGATATTATGGAGCCATCTTCTTCCTATAATATGGTGACATGATTTAGGCTGTCAACTTAGCACATCAATTTCCTCTTAATCATCATGAAGGCATTATGTTGAACCTTGTCAAAATTCAAGCTAGTCACAACTTCCACATGAAAGTGATCTTAGTTGATAAACATCAAGTTGTCTTCTCTCATTGCTACCTATCAATATAGGTGATGATAGGAACACCTTGATTGCATAACCTTCCAAGGATTGTCAAGATCACATGATTGTTGAATTGAGTTCTATACCCACGGTTCAACTTGCCTCAACTATCATCACACATTCTTGCAATATCTTCCTATGTAGAAAAAACAATATGTTAACTAGATAACCAATATCAAAATGTTAAATATCATACTTACCTTGTCATGATGGCCCTTCTCATTAACTTACTTCAAGATCAACAACCTTTCATATGATTTATCTTCACATTATATAGGAATCCTTCTATTCATTTCTTTTAATTATAGTGCCCATGGATCGAAGCTTGATTACCAAGCTACAATATCTTCCTTGGAGTCATCATTATTAACTCCCTATATTTCTTTCAGAGACTATACTTGATGTTGATCGACATTATCATTTGCCATGCAATGTTGAGAGAGTCTTGATCTCCATTCATTCCAAAGTATGTCAGGTTTCTTTTTTCAATCATCATGTAGCCATATGGAAGACTTACCTAGCACATTCATAGATAACACTTCCTTCATGATTCTTGTAGATGTGAATCATGCTCTAGGGAAGAATAACTTCAAACATGCATACCTTTGCTTCCATATAATCATCTAGCCATCCTTTGAATGAGCTCCTTATGCCTATTAGAGATAGGCTTCCTTTTTCAATAAGAGAAAGACTTTCATTATGCCTTTCACATTGCAACTCGACCACTTGCATTCTTTCATCCTTCAAGAGTATTGTTTCCATACTATATGGAATATATAGTACTCATATTGTTTCCAAAAATAATGTTTCTTATAGGATCTTGATGATCCATCTATACAAAATGACTACCTCTAACATGATTCTAGAAAATGCTCGGATAGACAATATGGTCCAATATTCTCATTCTCTTTTATCCAGATGATATTTCTCGAGCAAATTAAACAACTAACCTCTAATTTTTCTACTATCATGTGCTTCTATCTAAGTTTTCATGATTTTTACAAAACCAAGACTCTTATAGATTATGCAATAATGTATGCTACTCTAATTTATACTCAAATAAAAGAAAGACAAAAATTCATAAAGATCCTCATAGAGACGAGACTTCTTTCAATAATAAAGATCCTTGTGATCTTCTCCATTTGGCTTCTTCTTAGGTTCTCCTATTTCTTCAACTATGTGAGCTTCACTCCTTTCCTTCCTTTTGTTGTTCACTTTGATGTTAGGACAATCCCTTTTGTAGTGTCCATACTCATTGCATCCAAAGCATTAAATATTGAACATGTTTGTCTTCTTCTTCAACTTTCCAAACTTCCCTTTCTTCAACTTCTTGGTTCTTACTGTTGGACACCTAATCCTAAATGGGTTAGTGTGGAAGCCGAATAGACCAAAGCAGTCCAAGAGACCTTGGGATCTGAAACCCAAGAATCACATATTGTACTATAAATGTATATCTCATGTTAATAAAAAAATGTATTGCATGTTTTATCTTTCATATTGTCTTTGCTGTCCATGTGTGTTTAACATCGTATCAGAGCCATGATGTGTGGCCTGTGTAGTTTTCTTCCTCAGGGTTTGTCCTTTAGTTAAAAAATGAGATGTTGTTATTCCCTGAGCAACCGGCCTGAGCTGCCTTGAATAGTGCTGGCCTAGTCTTCATTACCTGTAACGCTCCATTAATTCTGCCTGCCTGTTCTTCTGAATACAATAATCGCTCTCTGACTGTCATATACGTTTAAAAAAGAGCGTCATTACACCTGCGCCTCTACTGCCTGACAATTCACCTGATTATTCTCACCTGCGTTACTGAATGTGTTTGAATAGCCATTAAACTTGAACGCCTCTGTCGTTCTGCCACACCTGCGCTGCCCTGAATTGCACTCTGTCTGCCCTGAAGAGCCCAGACGGTTAACGCACAAGCTGGGTGCCGTGGCGATCACATAATCATTCAATATATTTGCAGTTTGATTTCTGTATATATGCAGTCGTCTGTATATTCATATGTGCAGGCGGTGTCAATTGACGAAGTTTAATGATTCTTAATTGTTGAAATGACGGTACGTGGGTCAAACTTGGGTTAAGAGTAGAACCCAGCAGTTTAATTGCCCATGTCCCCATGTATATCTGAAGAATAATCCATTCTGAAAGCATAATTAATCAGAGCTGAGCTTTTGGCTTGAGAGCGAAGCAAGATCGATTTGTTCTTTCTCTTCTGTGTGAGCGCAATCGATGGAGTAATTTACATTTGTCTAGCTTGATAAGTGCTGTTTCAAAGCGCTGTTTTGTCAATTGCCAAAGCGTTGTTTTACACCAGTTTTAGAGTTGATTGGACAGAGGATGAATATGAGCGCACGCAAGTAAGGATGCTTCTCATACAACGGGAAGCTGCACCAACGGTTTTGGTTGCCATAGCTAAAATTTTATGAACGCCAGAGTACTTCCAGTAGACTATATTTCTCTCGCCCTGATTTTTGGAGTGGTCTGAACAAGAGAATACTGAGGACCTGGTCTTTCACAACAAGGTCCCCTACTGTGACAGAATCTTGAGACAAGAATCCAGAGATTGCACCACTTCCATACTGAATATCACAGGATTTTCCATTCTTTTTGTAGGTGCTTGACTCGGATGCCTTGAATGGAAATAGCAAGCCAACGAGAAGTAACATCTGGAAGACGGCACCCAAAGATTTGAGCTGCCGGTATCAAATATGACCGTAAAAGTCTGAGCTGGAGTTCCAATTCCAATCTCTCCGAAGTACTGAGCGTCCAAGTAATTCTTCAAAGGAACATAAACGCCCTCTGCCAAAGCCTATATGTGCTCAACCGTTGCACAATTTCGAATTATGTTTCATTCATAGTCTTGACATAACAATCAGGCTGTAATTTTACCTACGTTCTACACCCTGTCTGTGCTCATTTTCTTGGTCAATTTCAGGCCCTACTTGGTGACCTCTACTCAAATTTGCGCTCAAATACTTGTCAAATACACTTGTATGACCATCTATTGGAGTGTTCTCCTCTGCACAACCCTCACACAATTGATTCTCAATTTCTCTGTGGTTTATCCTCTCGCTCAATTGGTACCGCACAGGTTTTGACTCTCGCTCAAATGGTCATCGATTGATCTCGTCACAATATGATTGGGCACTTCCATATGGCATGATACGTCTCGTTGTATGGTATGGCTCGTCGCACATTTTATATGCACCCTCTATAACTGGTCTGTCTCGACTCTCTGTAAAGTATGCATCCTCTGCAATCACAATATAATGTTGTCTTGACTCTCAATATTTCTGCAAAATGGCACAATGGCTTCGATATAACAGTGGCACAATAGTCTCGGCATAATAGTGCCTCAGTAGTCTCGGAAGAGCTCAGTGGCAGAGTGTTCTCGGCTCTCAGTGCGTAAGTATAGTTATCAATCCTCTACATCACCGTATTGTATAATGGCATCTCGGTAGGGATTTGTTTGCTGGTTAAAATGATGATTTTATGCTTTGAATATGAGTTGGAATACGGTGGTATGTTGTCTGCGAGTCCGTTTTGGTGTAGGTATGGTTACAATGTTATTTGAGCCATTTCCATGTGTGTTTAATAATTTGTATCTTCTGAAAGACGACTAAGAAGTTCCCCAGTTCGTGTGACATCAAAGAATGCGATCTCTTGGTTAATAAGATGTCGAAATAAATCTTTTCTCAGTCAAGCAACAACACGCTCACTTGATGATGCAAACCACCATCCACGCAGTGCAGTAGCAAATGAACCAGTTAAGATTATAAGAAGAATTTCCACAAGAGTGTTTTTGATGCTTGAAGATATTTAGCAGCTGATAGTTTTGCAGCAGTCGAGGGATTTCTTCAAAATATTAGAGGATTTGGGTAACTGTTGGCTTTCCTGGAGACAAATACCTTTTCGCTGGAGTCATTGATGGTAGAAACATCTGGGCTAATGATTTGGCAGCATCGTTTAGCATTTTAAAGGATCTTGAAAAGAGTGTTGGTAAAGACAAAATAGTTGTCTCCACCTCCTGCTCTCTTCTCCATACAGCTGTGGATTTAGACAAAGCTTGATAATGAGATTAAGTCCTGGCTTGCATTTGCTGCACCAAAAGTACTTGAAGTAGTAGCTCTGGCAAAAGCACTGATTGGTCAAGCAGATCAGGTATATTTCACTGCCGACGCAGCTGCTATATCTTCAAGAAAGACCTCTCCTAGAGTGAACAATAAGGCAGTGCATAAAGCTGCTGAAGCACTAAAAGGCTCTGATCACAGGCGAACTACACCTGTTGTTGCTCGTTTAGATGAACAGCAGAAAAAGTTGAACCTCCCAATTCTTCCAACGACCACAATTGGGTCCTTTCCTCAGACAGTAGAACTTCGCAGAGTTCGCCGTGAATACAAATCAAACAAGATTTCAGAAGCGGATTACATTCAGTCCATTCAGCAGGAAATTGCAAAAGTGGTTAAACTGCAGGAAGATCTGGACTCGGTGATATTTGTATAATTTTCATAGTTTCAAGATATCTCTGCTTGGTTTTTTTCCCTTTAAGCTACAGGGCTTTCTTGTGTAACTTAAAGATATTTAGCAGCTGACATTTTTTTGTGGGATTTTGGAGGATTTTTAAGGTGTAGAAAAATGGCTAAGCTTGAAAGAATATTAGAGTTATTGAGAACTCTAATCGTATCCACTGCTGATAGCGCAATCATAATCAATAAAGACATTATTGCTGACATTCAAAAATGTATACAAAATGCACAAGAAAAGATAGAGTTTTTGCAGCTTGAGACAAAGCTACAGCAGGAAGAATTACACAAGTGGAGTCATCATTCTGAACCTGTTTCTGTTCAGAAGATTGAAATAGACTCCCATAAACAGCAAGTCAATAATGTTACTGTTCATTCAAATAAAGCAGCAGTTGTATATGCAGATGCAGAAACTCAGTCTGCACTTCCTAAGCCCATCATCAGACCTTGGGAACAGCTTGTCCACAACAAGCACAGAACTGGTCTTGGATATGATAAGGACTTGTCCTTTCATATTCCAGACTACACCAAGCCCATTCAGTTTCAGAGTGCTGGATTTATTCATGACAGTTCACTTGCTCCTCATGACAGCTCACCTCCAGCTGTTCCAGATTCTACTCCTCTTCCTCCACAGCAACAACAACAACAGATTGTAAAATGCCAACACTGTGACCGAGTTGGCCATTTGAAAGATCACTATTTTGATCTTCATCCATGTAAGCACTGTCATAAAACCAGTCATTCTTCACACATATGCTTCAGAAACAAACGTCCTGCAAGAACAAAGATTCATCTTGGATGGATCGCTTCTTGGCAATGGGCATCAACAGCCAAGAAGATATTCCAAACACATGTCAGAACTTGTTCCAGAATATTGAACAGTCTTGCAGTTGAGTTTTCTCCATCTTCTCACCTTGTATCTGACAGGGGGGGAAATGATGGTCATCTACAAGCTTCAAAGTCACATCAAGCGAGCCTGAGCCACAACCTGCCACACCAGTTTTAGAGTTGTAGCCAGCGACAAAGATGCCCCTGAACATGCCTTCAGTTGGCAATCTGGGACACTTTCTCTAGCAGAAGACTTCAGCTTCTTGCCAGTTTCGGAAGCATTCCAGGAACACAATTGAGAACACTTCCTCTAGCAGAAGACTCCAGCTTCTTGCCAGTTTTGGAAGAGTTCCAGGAATTGCATTAAGCATTCCAGAGTTGTTGGTTATCCTTAAACCATCACAGGTTGAGACTTCCCTTTTCAGGTTGAAGTTTTACCTTTTATGCGGGTTGAGACCTCCCTTATATGGTTGAAGGTTTCCCTCTTTAAAACAATAGGATCACTTCCTCTAGCAGAAAACTTCAGTTTCTTGCCAATTTTGGAAGAGTTCCGGGAACTGCACTAAGCGTTCCAGTGTTGGTGGTCATCCTTAAACCACTGCCCTTTATACCAACATTTCATAGAGCACATTCAGCCTAGTGCTGCCATGCATTTTTTGCACATTTTGTATTATAGCTCTCTTCTTGGACTCATACATAACCCTTCGGATTAAGGGGGGGAGTGTTGGACACCTAATCCTAAATGGGTTAGTGTGGAAGCCGAATAGACCAAAGCAGTCCAAGAGACCTTGGGATCTGAAACCCAAGAGTCACATATTGTACTATAAATGTATATCTCATGTTAATAAAAAAATGTATTGCATGTTTTATCTTTCATATTGTCTTTGCTGTCCATACAATGAAGGCTTGAAATATTTCATTTGATTCAGTATCATCCTTTGCCTTGATTCTATATTCTTCCAAGATATATTGAGCCCATAATTCATCAAATGGTCTAGTATCTTTCTTTGAGTAAATTCTAGTTGCAAAACTACTCGAATAAGGTTTCAAAGCATTCAATACATAAAGAGTTAACTAAAAATCAGAAAAAATCTCTCCAAGCCCTTGCAATTGATCCCTTATTTGAGATATCTTCATTAGATATGTGGCTATGTCTTAATCCTTGGATGTCCTTATTCTATATAATTGATTTCTCAAGGAAACATTTTTGACCAGATGTACTTATAGAGTACAACTTTACAATCTTATCATACATAGCCTTAGATGTCTTCAAATCAACAACAAAAGGAACACGACGATCCTTTAATGATTCCACAATGATTATTTGTGCTCTTACTTCTCCCTTCTTATACTTTACTAGTTCTTGAGTATTATCTTTGCTTGGTTCAATAATTTCACCAAGAACATACTCCATGGCTTCATTTTCTCTAAATGCCAATTCAATTCTTTTCCCATGCTAGGAAATTTGTTGATCCAACAAGCTTGTTGCTTTCCTTGCAATATGAAGCCATGTTGTCTGTAGATTGAGACATAAAAAAATTTTTAACACTTACTTGTTAAACAAGAGTCCTCCTTCTTGATGATGTCTCCAACTATCTTGAGTTTTCAAGACTTCCAAGAAGAATTCAAAGATGCTGTAACACCCTCCTCCCATATTTACCCATGTTAACTGAACTACTAGGGTAAACATGCAACAAAGAATTACTATGATATGATTCAACCTCCTAGATCACCTTAAGGAAGTGGAATTGACAAAACCAAAACCTTATTGACCTCCCTTGGGTGCTACAGGACCCCCAAGAGCTAAGTCACCCTTCCAGGTGCCCAGACCCTGAGTTAAACCTCTGTTTTTGTGTCCTGGACCCCCATACATTGGAAATAAACTACTAGAATTCAACTGTAACCCTCCAGTCGCATGCACAAGCTTGCAAGGGAGCGACTGTAGTCTTTTTCACTCAGTTCTATGCCTGTGACCGCGAGATTTGAGGCACATTTTCAGGGCTAGTCCCCATACCACTACCCAGAACTTAATGAAACTCTTAGAAATGATAAATGACACAGGGACAAAGCCTTCCATACAAAATTTAGACAAGAAATTGACCTAACCAGGCCTAACCATGACAAACATTCCATCAAATACATGATGAACATGAAATCTACAGGTCATAAATACACATCTGAACATAAGGGTCTCATATTTATCCAAGGATCGTTAAGAAGGCCTGCTGCCTTCTCACTGTAGTTGCAATATCATCTATTAAGTCATTCATTCATTAACATTTCATTTACTAACCAAAACATTATGAGAGAAATAACTCAGGTATGTCATAAAACCATGCTTATAACCAACATATAACCAAAATAATAACAATGATAGAACAACCTTCAAAGCCACATACTGACAAATACATTTACTCATGAAATATAAGGGAAAAAATCTACTATGAACAAATGCAAAAGCTAACCAAGTCAGGGACTTCCATGAACCGCCCGACCATAGATTGGGTTGAACCAAATCTTTCTTTCAACTAATCACCCCTGTGCCATATTCCAAGCATGAATGTGGGACTCACAACAAAAAAACTAGGATTCCTCAAGATTTAATGTGCATCCCACCATTACATGTCAAGGGATTATTAGGCCCAAAACCCTCACCTATACAACTAGGCTTTACCATGTATCCCACCATTACTGGTCAAGGGATTCTTAGGCCAAAACAAAGAAACATACACTACTAGGCTTTATCGCAATCTTGCCAAAACTGGTCAAGGGATCATGAGGCCTTAAACAAGCATAGATGCCTCCAAATTTCTTCACCAATACCTCGAGGAATTTTTCCCGTCTCCACCCGCAGGCTTTACCCTGTATCCATCCATTACCGATCAAGAGATTCCTAGGCCCTTGGGAATTTTCCTGAGACCACCTCACCCAATTCCAAAACCATTCGATAATCTAGTGCAACTAAAAGAAAGAACCCCATCACACCATGGCTATTCGAAAATGGCAAGGCAAGGCTGAAAACCAATATGACACTTGGAAAAACCCATACCAATGACAACAATATAACTAAATACACACTTGCAAACACCATGCATGCTAAAAATAGTTAGGAAATCATACATGCAACTCGATACCTGCAAGTAATCTCGTTGTAGCCACTTGATCCAACTCTTCCTTACTTGATCTTTGCTTCCGTTTGCTTTCTTTTCCTTCCTTTGCCTTCTTTTCTCCAATGCTAGAGTGCTCTAAGAATTCCCTAAGTGTGCAAGAGCATGAGAGAGAGAGAGAATAGAATGAGATCTCCAAAACATAACTGACAAAAGGTTGTGAACTGATCCTCATAAGCCTTTTTATCATTGAGGCCTCTATTTTCTTCAATTTCCTCCTCACATGCAACCTGTGACCTTTCACCTTCATTTTCTCATATTTTCCTTTATATTCATAAATAAAATGCCAATTAATGCCTCTTTTCCTTTTCAAATCCTTTTCCATTCCCTTTGCCAATTTCCCCTTAGCCATAACAAACCAAATGAACATGCGCTAGGATGTTTTTCCCAACATTCAACTTGGAATATGTGTCCTATGACCTTGGTATTATTTTGCCTTTATTAACTTTATTGCATGGATTTTTAACCCGAGGTTGTTATATACCCCCCCCCTTAAGGAACACCATCCTCGGTGTTCAATGACACCTATAACTAGCGAAACTGTTGAAAACCAAAACATATTAGCAATTAAGCTTTATAACTTAGCTCGATGCAGTATTTACAATGAATAACCTACTGAAAAGAAACACCAACATGAAAAACATAATAACATGACAACCATACTGCTCATTGGAGCTTTATAACACAACTCATGGTGGTATTTACATCCATATACATATATACATGTACCAAAATTGCTTTGCCTCGACCGACAAACAAGGAAGGATACATAGCTTGTATTTGATAAGCCACCTCCCATGTAGCTTCATCGGGCCCAAAGTGCTTCCACTGCACTTTAACCTGCTCAATTGATCGGTTCCGGAGCATGAACATCTTTCTCTACAAATTGCACTAAGGTTTTGGTTGGAATTCTCCTTCTGGCTCCACTTGCAATACAAACCAATCAATAACATGATCAACATCCTTTACATATCTTTTAAGTAATGAAACATGGAAAACATTATGGACTTTCACTGTCAGAGGCAATGCAAGTCGATAGGCCATTGGTCCAATCCTCTCAAGGATCTCGAAAGGCCCGCAATACCGAGGTGCTAGCTTCATACATGACCCAATCATCAAGGATATCTTCTTGGGCTTGTTACACAAGAACACATACTCCCTAACATGAAACTCCTTAAATGCCCTATGCTGATATGTACAACTCTTGTGTCTATCCTATGCCATATTTAGATTCTTCTTGATCACCCACATTTCCTGTTCCTTCTCTGCCAACATGTCGGATCCAATCAATACTCTGTTCACTGGATCAATCCAACTGATGGTATTCTCACAAAATGTCAAAGTTAAAACATTACAAGTATAACTATTAAATAGTTACAAAAAACGAGCTTGATTTCCAAGGATAACTTAAATTTAATCAACAATATCACGTAATCCAAACTCTTCATCCTCTAAAGTTTTATCATTTTCTTCTTTCACAATATTTTCTGCTTCATTTTGCTCATTTTCCTCTTCTGATGGATCTTTGATGTCTGCGAATCTCCTAATGTATGCCTTTCCAATCATTCCATCTAATGGTGGTTGAGGTTCCTTTGCCTTTTTTGCCACACGTGATTCATTAAAATCCCCTTTCCTCAACCCAATTTCTTGCATTGCATCTGGAAGAAATTGAAGAGCATTAATTCTTCATTTTCCTCTTGGGATGGATCTTTAATTTCTGTGAATATCCTAATGTATTCCTTTCCAATCATTCCATCTAATGGTGGTTGAGGTTCCTTTGCCTTTTTTGCCACACGTGATTCATTAAAATCCCCTTTCCTCAACCCAATTTCTTGCATTGCATTTGGAAGAAATTGAAGAGCATTAATTCTTTGTTGAATAAATTTGCACTGTACTAGATCTTTTTCAATGGCAATGAAATTTATTCCTTTTTGTAGGCAACATGCTAGTGTTGTACCTAATTATCAAGCACAAAAGAAATAATGAAGTAAATTAGTATAATGACATATAAATTAAGAAAGAAGATATTGAAATTCAATTCTATATAATAAAACTTACTTGAGCCTGAAAATAAATTCAGAACCCAATCTCATTCTATAAGATAGTTAATCAATGACCGTGGTTTTTGATAAATGTTAACTATCTCTCCTTTTGCTTCTTTATCTTCATATGTCAGTTTTTTCACAACAACATCATAAACCAATACTTGGCTATAACTCTTTCCATCTACCCGATTAAGAAGCATAGACTTATAGCTATTATCTTTTGTCCAACTATTAATACGGATGAACTCACAATAATTTATAATCGGTTGATCTTCATGGTTAAGAAGATTTGACTTTTGCCTGTAACATGAAATAATAAAAGTTCAATTAACTTGTACATAGATGAATTTTTTAACATTAACCAAACATACAATTTCAACGTCTTACCATGTAAGTTGCATCCTTGAGTTTGTTTTCCATTGAAGCTTGTCAATAACATTGCCAATTGTGTGTCTGAATGAAATGTCACAAATCTCCATAATGGTGATGATGTGACTTCTACAAATCCCACAACCACTTTACTAAGAGCTTGATAAGTATAAGGGTCACTATCATAGTCAATGTTTGGGATATTGAAACCATGGGGAATATCTACAATAACTAGGGAATAATCCCTTTTAGGTATGAGTTTAGCAATGTCTTCACAGTCACCTTGTATTACTTGATATTGAATAGTGTCAAGCCCATTCCAAATGAAATGAGTAAGAGTTGGATCAAGTTCAACATTCCTAAGACGTTGCTTTCTCAATCTTTCGATCTTAATTTTTTCAATAAAGCTTCTGAAACTATCTAGTACTCCATTTGCATCCTTTCTCATCTTTAATAAAATAAAAAAATATATGTATAAGTTATAAAATAAAAATAATATACAAATGAATAAAAATGAATGTATAAATCAACATACCTTTTTAAATGCAAGATAAAAATCTTTTAGTGTTGATGTAGAACTTGAATCTGGGTAGTTGTGTACAACATCATCCCAACTATCTTCATTCAACAATTTAACCATTTGTTCTTGTATTTTCATGTAAAATTTGTGATCAAGAACAATATTTAATATTTAAAAGAAAATTATAATATAGAAATAACTAAAAATAATTCAACAAACTTACTTTTGAAATCCCTCAAACATTTTGTCCAATGATAATTCCCTTGACTTCACACAAGATAATATTTCTTTGACAAGTTTTTCATCCTTCACTCCTTGGAATTCTCTCCAAGGTGTGATATTCATATCTTTTGGAAACTGCTTCATTTTAGGACCTGATTTATTGCTACTACATATCAATGGTTTAGACTTTTTGACCTTCTAGTTTTTAATGCCAATGTTCTCCCACATGCTAAAAATCTCATTAATCAATTTCCATATCTCTCTAGTTCAAAATTCTAATTGGAAAATGTTATCAATACTTCTGAATATATCATAATTTACTTTGCCACCTTTTGAATTGATTTTCTCCTCAATTTGATAGCCTATTTCCATACAACATTCCTTTCAAAATTCTAGAGTAACATTTATCTTATCCCCACCACATTTTTCTTCAATTTCATTATGAATAAATCTAATCCTTTGGATAAAGTCATAGAGATCCTATATTCATTATCTGTATTATGATCCCATGCCAATAACTTTACTTTTGTATCTGATAAAGCAACAAAAATGATACATTTCATTGTTTCAAAATGTGGGTTATTGGGATATTCCTCCATCAATTCCCTTTGAGCTTCTACATAATGGTTCCCTCGAAGCACATAATAATTTTATTCAAAACATTTGACTTATCGAATTCTTCTTTGTTGGGAACTTGAACTGGATCAACAAGAAGCACATAATTAACCACATGAGCATATGGAATGTACCTCATCAATGTCTTCAAGTTGTGAACATGCAAGTGGTGTGACTTTCTGATTTGATATTTAAATTGTGCTTCACTTGGCTTATAGATTTGTCTCACACTAAGCTGAAATTTACGACCACCCTCAATTAAGTTTGTCTTTGTCAAGTTATGTCGCATTGTTTTTTGTTTTTTTTAATAATGCCATCTTCTAAATCAACTCCTGGTGTAATGATTTCCCTTTTTTTTTGAATTTTCACTAGGATCTTCACTGTTGGCCTTGACTAGTTGAGAATGATCAACTTTCATTTTATTTCTCCTCTTTTCTTCTAGATAAGTAACATTCTCATCATTAACTAGAACATAGAGATTCCTGGGCATTTTTACTTTTCTTTTATGACTCTTCTCTTCTCTAACATCAGTTCTAATGTCATCCTCAATAATGGCAACATATTCTTTAGCGTCAATTTCGACTTCCTCGTATTCAAAAGTAACTTCTTTACCTTTACTAGATTTATCCACTATATACATTCTTTATTGATCCCTTGGATGTAGTTTTGTAGCATCATGAATTACTATTTTTTGTTTGTTTGCCATATCTTCTTCTGACCCTGAGTAGAAACTGCTAACAACATTCATAATATCTTGCTCTATGAAATGAACATCTCCCAACATAAGTGAAAGATTTTCAATAAAATTATGTCAAACAAAATATCATATGTTAATAAAAACTAAGTTATAAAAATATAATGATACAGTTACAATAATGCAAAACACATAAATATAAATAACAATTCTTACCATATCTTGTACAATGTCATTTATAATTTGCTTATACATTTTTGTAGATTCCTCTGTCGTGTCATACATTGACAATGATAACTGATATTTGATCTTGTCATGTGACTTGGGCGGTTTTGTAAGTACATAAACAACTTCAGTATCCGGTATCAAATAAATGTCTATGAATTTTCCCAGCACCTCATAAAGTCCACCATTGTTAGGGATATCAACATATAGATATATCTGCAGCTGTTGTTCACCTTCTCTATCTTTCACATACCATACATTTTCTGTAAGCTTCACTTCTTTTGATTTCTTCCAATATGAAATCGTCTTCTTATTGTTTGAGGCACTTGATAGATTTGTAGTTATTAGCTCAGGTTTGGTTCATTCAACAATGTTTTTTGATGATCCACCTTTAATTTTAGTAGTTTTTGGTCCAGAAAGATTCACAGAAATCTTCTTTGATGCCATTTTCCTGCAAAAAATATACACATATATAAAAATAAGTAAATTACAAAAAAAAAAACTTAAATAAACAAACAAAACGAAACAAAATCTAAAAACGATAATTAATAATAAATTATAAATAATTTTGTAAAACATAACCTTTAAAAAATAATAATTAAAAATAAAAAATGCATCCCCCTCCTGCCCCACCCCCATGGCCCAACGGGCCTGTGGGGGTGGAGGCTCGATTCACGCAGCGTCTCCCACCCCACCCCCACAGCCCAACGGGCCCATGGGGGTGGAGGCCCGATTCGCGCAGCCCTTCCCGCCCCACTCCCGCATCCCAACGGGCCTATGGGGGTGTAGGCCCGATTCTGAGAATCGACCCTCACCCTTGGCGGGTTGGGCCGCGGGAGTGGGTGCCCCCAGCGGCCACAACCGGGCCCACCATGCCCACTGCGAACATAGTGGCCTTCTGCCTGCCATGGGGCTGTTGGGTAAGCCTAACTCATCTAAATTTTTAATTTCTAAAAAAAATCTAAATTTCATTAATAAAAAATTAAATATTATTTTACTGGAATATGTTTTTGGTCTAGTATTTTACACGAAGATAACAACCCAACTGACACATAACTACTAGTAAACCTATTGAATTTTAAAACTTGCACACAACAAAAGGGAAACTAACCTTTCAAATGCGATAATCTTCCGTTGAATATGTTGTCGATAACAATATAGCTGCTCCACAAAATTGCTCCAAGTCTTTTAACGAACTTCGAAAAGCCTTGATGTGATGTGAGGAATAAAGATAATGAAATTTATGATATAGTGGAAATTGCAGAATTGTTTTACCGCACGGTGAATGTGGGATTAATTTGTTTTTATAAAAACTTTAACATATAAGTCTTGTTATGGCGATAGTAAATTATGATAAAGTGAACATTACGGAGTTGATTTACCACATGGTGAATGTGGTATTAATTTTTTTATTATAAAAACTTAACATATAAATCGTGTTATGGCGATATAACAATTTATTTTAAATGTGTGATAGAAGATATAATAAAAATTAAAAGAAACATTCAATTGTCTAGTAAATGCTATATAGTTTAAGTAAAAAGTTAATTTAGGTAAAAGATTTAGTTTACAATTTTAATTTAAAGATTTAATTTAAAAGATTAATTTCATATGAAAATTTTCAATCAATTTTAGAAGAAAATTATGGAGGAAAATACATGAAACGAAATTTTTGGAGGGAAAACTTTTGGCGAAAATTTTTAGAGGGAAACTTTGGAGGGAATTTTTCATTCTTTAAGCTATATATTATCATTAGGAGAGAGTTCATTTGTATCATTCAACTTCTTCTATTTGAAAGGCATTGATTTTTCTGATAGCGAAGTTTCGCTTTGTGAAACATCAACATCTTCGTTGCATAACAACTCTATTCATATTGATGAATATAATGAAAATTATTCGACTATGAATAGAGAGTCAAATCTTCCACTTAGTTATAATCCTAAGGAATATGAGAGCAACACTAATGAAGGGAAAGATGAAGAATTTAAAATAAATAAAGAGTCACGGTTTCCACTTAGTTCTAATACTATGGACTATGAGAGAAGTAGTGATGAAGAGCACGATGAGGATTTTCAAATAAATAAAGAGTTGTGGTTTCCACTTAGTTCTAATCCTATGGACTATGAGAGTAGCAGTGATGAAGAGCATGATGAAGAATTTCAAATGAATAGAGAGTCATCGTGTCCAATTAGTCCTAATCCTATAGACTATGAGAGAAGCAGTGATGAAGAGAATGATGAAGAATTTCAAATGAATAGAGAGTCATGGTGTCCACTTAGTCCTAATCCTATGGACTATGAGAGCAACAGTAATGAAGATCACGATGAATAATTTCAATTAAATAAAGAGTCCGGGTTTCCATTTAGTCAAAATCCTATAGACTATGAGAGCAGTAGTGATGAAGAGCATGCTGAAGAATTTCAAATGAATAGAGAGTCATAGTTTCCACTTAGTCCTAATCTTATTGATTATGAGAGCAGCAATGATGAAGGTCAGGATGAAGAATTTCCAATAAATTGAGAGTCACATTTTCCACCTAGTCCTAATCCTAAGGACTATGAGAGCAATAGTGACGAAGGGCAGGATGAAGCACTTAGTCCTAATCCTAAGGACTATGAGAGAAGCAATGACGAAGGGCAGGATGAATAATTTCCAGCAAGTAGAGTCACATTTTCCACGTAGTCCTAATCCTATGGACTATGAGAGCAACACTGACAATGCACATGATGAAGAATATCCAATAAACATCGAGTCAAATTTTCTATTTAGTCATAATTCTAAGGTCTATGAGGGTAGCACTTGAAGAAGGGCAAGATGAAGAATATCCTCCAAGTCAGTATTTGAAAAGCACAGATGATCATAGCGAGGATAATATTCCTCATAATGATGATGAAGATGCTTATACAGATGATGATCCAATGATGGAGATGTTTCTAGCAAATATTATATCGAGGAGTGGGAGCAGATCTTTTCGTATCAATATAAGATGTTCTAGTTATACAAGGGGTAGAGAAGAATATCTGACGAGAAGAAGTTATATAAGTGCTCTCATTTCAAGTGAATGTTGTAAAAAATATTGCTTGAAACATATGGATTTCAAGTTTTCATTGGAGAAAAGGAAGAGATATTTGTCAATGAATAAAAACATGCAAATTCATATTTAGTGGGGTGCATGCAATCTACATTGTCAGGTTATTATTTGGGCCATTATCAAATACTGCAATGCCATGGATGAAAGACTTATTTTCAAAGCATGGAGAGTATACAATACATATTCCAGATAATTTCTCAAGGCGATAAATCTACAACTTATACAAAAAATATGCAGAAGGTACTGAAGGAAATGGTTGATTTATTACATATCAATATTTTGTGAATATATGGAAGAAAGAATTCAACAATGCCTGTAGTCCTAAGAAGACAAGGATGAGGATTTGCAGTGTATGTTCTTTTCTTAAATGAAAAATGTATAAATGTGAAGGGGTAGAAAGAGGTAAGCATTCATAACATTAATTTTTAAAATTGTATAGTCATCAACTATGAAAACGTATTTATTGATGTCTTTCTTTTATGTTGTGTAGATTCCATTGTCAAAGTGCTTCAAGAGCATCATGAACAGCAAACAAATGAAAGGAAAAAGTTGTACAAGCATCGAAAGAAGTGTTCTGATAATCAAAATAAATATCTGGGTCTGATAATTGATGGTATGGACCAAAAGAAAACACTTCTACTACATTTTGCTCCCACACCCAAAAATTTATAGGAGGAAAATTTTATTCAGTATCATTTGGTTGGTTGTATGGTCTTCAATGGGAAATTGTTGCCAAGGGTATACTTCACAGCTCCAAATATTCATAATGATGCAAACATGACAATAACCATAATTCATGATGTGCTTTCTCATTGGTCTGGTATTCTTCCTGAAGTTTTGTATCTACAATTCGACAACACTTGTCGTGAAAAAAAACCAATTTTTTTTTGGATATCTAAACATGTTCGTTGAATTGAGAATTTTTTAGAAGGTAAAGTTTGGTTTCTTTCTCGTTGGGCACACTCATGACCATATTGATAAGATGTTCAGTCGTTTTTCAGTCACATTGAGGAGGAAGGAAGTTGGGAGCTTGCCATCATTAATTGAATGTATTAAGAAATCATACATGCCAGACCCTATTTTTGATGTGTTGGAAGAAACTGTTGACATGTGAAGGTTTATTTTGGGATCACATGGTGAGGAGAAATAAATTGAACAAATTAATGACATTAGTTTCCACACATCAATTTCGTATCAAAAAAATTGATGGAAAACACTAATATGGGGCAAGAAGCATTCAACTATTGCAGAATGGGTGTCGTCATCAGGTTTGGCATTTTTCAAGTTCATTCTAGATCATCCAATATTTGCATCAAACATATTTTTATTACAATCAATATTTGAAGTTCATAATGCAAGCAGACATAATAGAGATATAAAGTATTCTGATTGCCTGGAAGGAATTAAAAAATGTATTAGATATACATATGACTTTGATATTGTTGATTTAGTTTGGTGGGAGTCTTTTTTCAATAATCAAAGTGATATCATTTCAAGAACAAGAAATGAACTCTTTACTTCAAGACGATAGAGATTCTTAAGAGGTTGTTACCAGAAGAAACATTGTTGAGAGGGGAGTCTGCTAAAACCAGTCGTAGATCCAGAAGAATTTTGAAACCTAAAATGGTGGGCATGCATGTGGACTCAAATGGGGCACTAGTTAAGGAAAGAGAAGAATATAGAACATCTTCATCTGCATCCAGTCATTCATCTGAAGATGTGAATTTTGATGGTGTGCAAGAAAATATGAGTGATTTTGAATCATTGTCTAAGACAATTTATATAACTGATGTTTGCATCGTATCTTGAGATAAAATTTTTGATTTCCATATGGTCTTAAATGAAGTTATGAGTCATTTTTATGTTTGTTGGATTATATGTTTTAATTATGATGATTTTTACTGTTTAGAATATCTACAATCTAACAATAACTTAAAGATATAATTTATGTTTCATTTAATCTACAAGTATTGACATTTTGATTAATTTAGTCATATAATTTGTTCATAATGTCATGGTTTAAATGTGTTAGTTTTTTAATTCTATGGTTGAAATTTTTTCAATTTTATTTATTATTATTATTATTTTTAATGTTATGGGTGAAACAATTAGAATTTTAGCGATCTTTAATGTCATGTTATTATATGTTTAGCAACACAGATGAAAAATGATGGAATTTTAATGTGTTTTGGATCCCATTATTTTATATTTATCATCATTACTGAAAAATGTTGAAATTATACCTGGGAAAGAAAAGTGTTATTCTACCAAAAAAATTAGTGTGTTTTTTTCCTCGAAAAAAATCGTTTTTTGCACCAAAAAAATTGGTTTTACTGCCATTTTTTTAAATATGTTTAAAATTAACCCTAAAAAAAAACATCGTTCCAGTATACACATTTTTCGTTTTTAGCACTCTTTTTCATGGTTTTTTTTTGGGTTTTTTGGCTAGAGTTCCCGTTTTGAGTTTATAGTTCCGGTTTCAAAGTTTACGTTATTGATTGCAATGGATACATTGATTTTAGTGTAATTGTTGATTTATAATCCTATTTGATTGGTTGAACTAGATGCAACAATTTTAGTGTTTCAGTGTAGGTGTTGATTTGCAATCATATTTGATTGTTTGCACTAGATGTATTGATTTCAATGTAGATGTTATTTTTGATTTTATGTAACTAGATGTATGATGTACATTAATTTCAAAGTAATGAGATTAATAGTGTGCATTGATTTCAGTGTAAAGACACAAAAATTATTGACAATGTACTTTGATTTATGTATTACACTAATTCAACCATAAATAAAATACTTGAATTTCCATCTTAAATAAAATGTTCACTTACCTGAAATGTTTGCTTCTTGAAACTATAAACTATTTGTAATTGACTACATTCTTATTATTCCCATTTTCTATCATTCAAAATTCTTAGTCACTTTGCATTCAAACAAGGTAATAGAAAACAACTACCATTGAAATGTACTTGGGGTTTAACACTCCATAAGTCATAATGATTGACTTTGGAGAAAGATACCATTAATTTTGCGGAGCAAGAGAGACAAGGTATGACATTTGCTAGGATAGCTCGAGTTAAAGACTTGATTGGTCTACAATTTCAACTGCCCTTTTCATATGATTGATATGAAAAGATGAAAAAACTAACATGTGTGACAATAAGAACAATAAAATAAAATAATTTGAGATTGATCATAATGAAGACTTTTTGTAATTGACTACATTCTTATTATTCACATTTTCTATCATTCAACACTATTACATTGTCACTTTGCATTCAAAAATTTTATTTCATCATTTTTCATCGTTCAAGTTATTAATAGTCTCCATCATCTCATCAAATTGAAATAACTGAGCAAATTTAAAATTAAATGACTAGATTAATCTTAGACATTTTTGGCATATTTAAAGTGATCAAAATAATTAGGATTAATATTAGACATATTTAGCATATTTAAAATGATCAAAATAATAATGACGCTCAACAAATTTTGTGTGACAACACATGACTGGAACCAACCTAGATCCATATTAACCCCAAATCTATCAAGCACCGAGAGGGATCAAATCTCTTGGGGTGCAAACCTTTCCTCAAGTACAAAACTTGAGGAAAGGTTTGCACCTCAAAAGATTTGATCCCTCTCGGTGCTTGATAGATCCAAGGTTAAGATGGATCTAGGTTGGTTTTTAATCAATGTATTAATTTTAATGATAATACACTTCAAAGTGAATAAACATTATTAGTGAAAGTATCAATATTAGTATGTGAAAATATTAATATTTGTATGCTAAAGATGGGAGTGAATTACATTACATATTGATATCTAACAACATGGGATAAATTGTGAATTGAATTACAGGAAACACATTGCCAAAAATCTTGAGATAATAAAAGAAAATAAAATGAATATAATAAATCTATAGATGTCAATATAGTAAGCATATATTGTCAGACACAAGTATATGGTTGACGCATATTACCGAAAGAAATTATATAATGAGTTATATTATCAAACTCAATTCTATAGACAATTACATGTGAGTATAGCTACATTTTAACACTTGCCTATCATGCATCGAGAGGGATAAATCTCTTAGAGTGCAAAAAAATTCACAATTTTTCAGAATTTGATGTTTTTTTCACCTCCAAAATTTGAAAAGATAAAACTGTAATGATAGATTACTTTTATTCATTCCATTTACTATAGAACAATAATAACCATAGATAGAACTAAATTACCACCATTTTTTACTCTAAAGATGTTAAGCAAACAACATGAATCCAACTTTGTAATAAGAGCTACGAACACACATTATCATGAAAAAAGAAAAGGTCCCACAACATTGAATGCAACAGAAAATACCCTCTACATACTCGTTGGTAACCTCTACATATATGTTGGTCATTGGTGTACCTAAGTGAGATTGTTACGAACCTTTATTAGAAACAACCATCTAGCAAATTCACATTTCAAAAATCAGCCAAAGGAAATTTGCATGCCAAGCAACCTTGCCTACCTCATGAATATAAGTTAATTGCATGAGTCACTGAATGCACCTACGATGTTGTTAATGTAAAGGAGTGAATATAGTGAAGCAAAGCCACATGGTCTAAAATAAGCATGTAGAATATTAATACCCCATGTCTAATGTTTCCAACAATTCCCCTATGTGCAGATTAAATTATTGAAAGTTCCCAAGGTTCACGATTCGAGTACATAAGTGTTTTTGTGAAGATTTCATGGTGGGTCCTTGCGAGAGCCATGTAGAAAGTAAAATAGGTGAGATAATAAGGAATGTCTATGGCACCTGAGAAAGCCAATGAGATAATAATAGTAGTTTGATATTGCAAAAACTATTATGCATGTTTAAACTAATGGTGATGTTCTCAAAAACTCCATACCCATATGTCTTGCCAGTTATTTATATATATATATATCCACTTGCAATTAATTTTGTTTGTCAGCCTAACCAACTTTACATTTTTATACTCCTTCACGTGACTATTTGTTTTCAGGGCTTGTCTGGAACATATGTACGCATATTCTTTGCACATAGGTTTTCAAGTCTAGAATAGAAGCGTTTTCCCTATGGAAATTGAAGTATCAAGACAAATCATAGATCCAATGCAACAATCAAGAAAATGAAATCATTGTTTGAAAGACATTAGATAATGGACTTTATAGTTGGAAATTAAATCGTTCTTGTGGACAAGACCAATCTCCCTAGATCCGGTACCCAGATCTATAAGAAAACAAAACACAAATATAAGGATTTCCCTAAGTCTATTGCAATAAAATCATAGATGAAAACACTAATGAAAAGAGTGAGATGAGAGATTCATACCTATTTATTGGAGTTTGTCATTGCTTATTCGAATTTCCATAGCTTCCAACCTTGTCCTCAGTGCTCACAAAGAAAACACATGTCCCTTGGTCCCCACCCTTCCCACTCCACACCCTTCCCCCAAAGTTTTCTATTGATGCTCATCTCACCATGCAAGAAATTGATAACGGAATTCATGAGGCAATCTGCAAGGCTCACTTGAAGCCAATATAGATAGATCTCAAAAAGCCTCTAATAATTGAGCTTGTGCATGACTCCTAGCACAGTTAAATTCGAGCTCTAGATTATGTCAAAAGGATTATATCATGTTGCCTAAAACCCCCTTTAACACAAAATTATTTGTTCCATTCCACATGAGTAGGTTGTCTTCAAAAGCCCAAGTCTAGAGACTATTTCACTTGGTATACCCTCCATCATTGCTTGTTTAGAGATTCACACAAGTCCTTTAAGAGTTTTATAGAGTATAAAATTTAATTATCCATGAGATGTTTCAATTTTGACATAAAATCATCTCCTCTAAATATTTCCATGTTGTTGGATCCAAGGTTATCACTTCCCCACCCATCCCCACATATATAGATCTAGGATAATCACCCCTTGATCCCCCCATCCCTCAACTCCCCCACTCCACTTTCTCACTCCACAACCTTCCCCAAAGGTTTTGTATTTATGTTCTGACTCTCCATGCACAAAATTAAGAAATGAATTCATGAGGTGATGTCCAAGGTCCATGTGAAGCCAATATAGATAGGTCTTGAAATCCTCTAATAATCAAGCTCATGCATTACTCCCAGTTTTAGTTGTGTCTCTAGGGTGGCTAAATCGAAGCTCTTGAGTCTCAAGAGGATGATATCATGTTTTCTGAGAGTCCCCTTTAGCACAAATTTAGATTTGTCCCGTCAACTTTATGGGAATCAAAGCACCACATTCCAAATTTTACATGAGTATATTTAAATTTTGAAATAACCATCCCCTTCAAATCTTTCTACATATATAAATCTTGGGTAGTCACCACTTGCTTCCTCCCCCTATTCTCACTCCACACCTTTCCCCTAAGGTTTTCTATTGATGCTTATCTCACCATGCAAGAAATTTGTGAGGTGATCTAGAAGGCCCTTTTGAAGCCAATATAGATAGATCTCAAAAATCCTCTAAAAACTAAGGTCATGCATTACTCCCAATTTTAGCTCTCTCTCAAGGGTGGTTACATCCAAGCTATAAAGCATCTTAAGAGGACGATAAAATATTGTCTGAGAGTCTCCTTTGGCATATAGTTGATTTGTCCCATCAACTTTGATGGGCACATCAAAGGACCACATTCCACATTCCACATGAGAAAGTTGTCTTCAAAAGCCCAAGTCCAATGACTATTTCACTTTGTATGTTCCCTTTCTATTGAAATTTGTGGATGACATTATTGCTTGTTTAGAGATTTACATAGCTCGTTTAAGAATTTTATTAAGTACAAAGACCATAAACTTGTCTTTAATTATCCAAGAGATGTTTCAAATTTAACATTAAGTCACGCCCTCCAAATCTTTCCACATAGTTGGACCCTAAGTTGATACACACTACCCAACTCCGCCCACAACCAAAAGAAATCTTTCCAACACCCTTCCCCCTACAAAAAAAAGACCTTAACACCATCCCTGAAAGGTTTTATATATGTGAGAAATTAATAAAGTAATCATGAAGCAAAAAGCTCATTTGAAGGAAAGAAACCCCTTCCTCACACCCTCCCACCAAGGTTTTATATTGATGTTCATCCCATCATGTGAGAAATTAATGAAGGATTCATGATGCAAAGCCAACTTTAAGGCAATATGGAGAAATCTCAAAGTCTCTAACATGTAAACTCATGCATCAATCCCAATTTATTTGCACCTCTAAGATGGCTAAATCCAAGCTCCAAACTAACGGGTATGATATCATGTTTCATGCAAATTGAGTTGTCACATCAATTTTCCTTGGTGTCAAAATATCATATTCCGCTTGATTAGCATACCTACACATTGTCTTCAAAAAATTAAAATCCATTAATTATTTCACTTCATATATACTCTATGAAATTCATGGATGAACCATTACATGTTTGGAGATTCACACAATTCCGTAGGGTAAATAAATAATGTTATATCTGTGACAATAAAATCAATTATAATTTAAAACTGCAATTACTTTGGCAATCCATAATTATTTCATAATATACTTTATTTCATATATAAATTAGTTCACCATGTTACAATTCAAACAATCTCATTGTCACACATTCATTGTTCATTCATTCTTAATCCCTCCTAAATACAATACATCACTAGGTGAGACCATCTTTAAAAACAAAATTATTCAAAATTATTCAAAATCCCTCAAGTCAATCATCATCCATTTATTCTTAACTACTATTAAATGCATCACAACTTTATAAACAAATGTTATCATATCATTATTCTAAATCCATTGTGACCATCTTTATAAACAAAATTATTCAACATCCCTTAAGTATTCATTCTTAACTACTACTGAATACAACACGGCTTTATAAACTAATGTCAACATGTCATTATTGCAAATCCATTGAGTCCTATAAATCTTCATTCTTAACTCAAGATCCAGATCAAATGCCTTAGAGAACATCAATTCACCCGCCAAGGAAGATACTTCTCCTAAGGATATTGACAAAATCCCTCCTCAAGATAAGAAGGAAGAAGAGGCCACTTTGGAGGAAGAGAAGGAGGTCATTCCCTCCTCTTCTTCTCCTTCTTATTTAGATGTTCTAAAAATCAAACAACAATCTTCCCTTCCATTAATAAGAAACATAAAAGATCGAAGTAAGAAACCCCCAAAATCTGGTACCTCTGCTGGTCTTATTGGGGCCAGTGCCTATTAAATCTTAAAAAATATTGTTTTTGTATTATCTTGTGCAAGTAATTTGTAAGAATCTACTCTTGTTCTCAAGTAATTTGTAAGAATCTACTCCTGTTCTCAAGATGCAGTAGGCTCAAGTCTCAAAAGGTTTAGTATTGGATCTCTCTCTTCTTTTTGTGTTAGGAAAATGATGGTTCTTTAAAATCATTGAAGAATTTTTTCCTATAGTATTCATTCTGTTGTGGTTCAGTTGTGTATGCAGCCACATAGTTTTGCTTAATACAAAATTCTCGTCCTAGTTTTTAATACAAAATTCTCGTCCTAGTTTAAAAACAAAAAAATTGTTTATATATATATATCTCGTCATTATTATTCGAAATGCATTGGTTGACAAGTAATTCAGCAGTGGCTGTCATAGCATAATGCCCTGAGGCCAACCTTATGATGAAGAGTAATCTACCCGAGGGTAGGGGCCTTTCCCGGGATCTTGTTCCAAGTTAAACTGCAGAAAAAATTGCGTCCAAATTTCATTCATGCTTCTTGGTCTTTGAAATTCACATTGGTTAGAAAAGGTTGAGGCCAACCTTATGATGAAGAGTAATCTATCCGGGGCCTTTCCCGGGATGTTGTTCCAAGTTAAACTGCAGAAAAAATTGCATCCAAATTTCATTCATGTTTCTTGGTCTTTGAATTCACATTGGTTAGAAAAGGTTGAGGCAGCGACCTAATTCCATTTAACTCTACTGTGGCAAATTTACATTTAAACTGCTGGTCTATTTGCTTGTGTACTTTTATACAGAGATGCTATGAGTATTAAGACATACTCAAAGCCCATGAACAAACAAATAATGTCACATGGTGAATTATATTGGGAAAATCCAAATTCACATGATAAACAAAAGAAAGCCGTAATGCTAACTCTAAATCTAAGGATGTTGCCCGTTTATGTCACTTCAGAGTGGGGCAATTCAAAAGATCTAGTACTTATCCTGCGAGTGAAGAATAACTGTTCAGTATTAATGAGATTTTTCAAGGTATGAAAAAACTCAACTAGAAGTTGACATATATTTTGTCAAGAGCTATTTACATGAACAACACCATCAATACCAGGTTTCCACCCAACTTGAAGAATGCGCAACCTTTAATTAGGGTCCTGAAGTAATTCTGGTATGCATGTTGATCAGTTGTTGGGGCTGCAACTGTCTTCAACAGGTAACTTGGCATGCATGTTGATCAGTTGTTGGGGTTGCAACTGTCTTTTACAGGTAATTTGGCAGGGATTAAAAAAGCAACATAGCCAAAAACTGGATCTGAATACTTCTCATGAACAGCTCTCAGCTTATTTACTCCCGCATTTAGGTGAAAGTCAACCATGAAATGCGCACATTCCCTGGAACAATGCACATAAATGTCATTACCTCAATGTACAGAGTTAACAAAATGTTCACACACCTCCAGACAGTTAGTATTAGATACAATTCAGACAGGATGTCAGTAGCTGAGTTCCAACTTATAGTTGACCAAGACACAATGTTCTGGCCATAGCTGATCAACAATGCCTGCCTGTAATTGATGAAGAAATAAAAAATGTCCAGGAGTAGGAATTCTTTAGAAGGATAAAATCACTAAAAGCATGATGCCTTAAAAATGAGAAGTCTTACTTGAGGTCCGATTCAGAGTAGCCTGTATGAAGGGTAAGTGTTTTATTCCAACATGGATCCTTCCTCAAAGTGCATCGAGCAGTATAGACAGCAGCAGCAGCAATCATTGATGGACTGTACTTAATCATTATGTACTGAAGCAAACACAGTTCAACCAAGAAGAATGCCAGATTTTCCATCTGAAGCATTTTGATAATAGATTTTATGACTTGTCAGTACAGCAGAGTATTATTAGGACTACAATGAAGAAAAGTAATTTAAACCAAGAAGAATGCTAGATTTTCTGAGGCATTTTTGAAAGCAGATTTGATCAATGCCACAGAGGATTATTTCGACAATATAAAAGAAGTGTGATTCAGATCTTTACCACTTTGTCGGGACCAGCTGCCTTCAGAAACCTGAGGAGGAATACATATGGAGTGGGAATTGTAAGCTTGAACTTCAATTGTTTTAATATTGCAGACTCCTGCGAAGATTTATTATCAATTGATCAGTCAAACTAAATCTTTGGAGACTATGTTGCAATCCAATGACAAAGAATTATCAGTTAGAGCTAATTACCATGGCCACTATCTGTTCTGGCATGCATTCTTTTGGGAAGACGCAGATGAAGTCATTGACCTGAAGCCAAGTATGAACCAGCTCTTATCAATATTCTGTTACCCATTATGATATATTTATTGCGCTGATTTCAAAATAAAGGGTAATCTTCACTACAAGTAGAGATTGCAGTAGTGTATGTACTTTTCAGCAGCGAACAAGGTCTTCTATTAATTAGATATATACATTAAAGGTTTCCTTACACCCATCCTTACTTTACAGATGCCACTAAGTCATCCTACCTCTGGAGGCCAGACTTCTTCATATTTGCTAGCTATAAACAATGCAGCGATACCCACTAATGGCAAATTCCTCCTTGCAACACTCTGAACAGAAAGGTATCTATCAATGATGTTCACAGTGAGATACAACGTCTCTGGCATTAGCTCAAATTTCAGATGCACCTGAAAATTTAAAATTTTGACGTCAGGCCTAAGAGATAGTCCAGACTCCATATAAACCTCTTTTACATCTAAATTTGACAGCAAATGGAACTAGCATATGAACAAAGTTGTACCTCCATCAACCAATCAATCACGATTGCCCTCATCTTTGCGTTGATTTTAACCTGATTTCTCATATAATCTGGAGGTACGCAACTCATCTCCTGGGCATACATGAATACCAAATTTTAGTTGAGGAAAATAAAATTTTACCTTCACACTCACAAGAAACTGCAATCATTGACAGAGAAACATACCTCAATTGTCCTGTAGAATTTGTATATATCTTCAACGTATTCAACAACCGCCAATTGGTTTTCAATGTTTCCATCATCAATGCTAGGGAGCACCTGATGGGAATCCCTGAATGCATCCTGAAATACCCTTATCAAGATTATTAATCATTTTCAGCCAACTTACATCATAAATAAACAAACACTAACTTGAGGCTATCAAGATAACTAATCATTTTCATCCAACTTACAACATGATTAAACACAAAGCTATCTTAAGGCTATAAAACTTGCTAGTAATTTGGAGTGGACATGGATACTCTTTGGTTTGTGTATATTTGTTGAACCAGTACCAATTACCAAACAAGAAAAGTATAAGAGAGTGACACAGACCTCACTTTGAGCTGTTAGCATTGCAGTCAATGATGGTGCAGTGTGTTTCCTTCCCCCTTCTTGTGCACTTGAGTCTATGTTATCACTGATACAAATGGCAGCGTAATTGCTGGTGGTGCAACTGTCATCATCAGGTAAGTTGGCAGGGCTTAAAAAAGCAACATAGCCAAAAATTTGATCTGAATACTTCTCATGAACAACTCTCAGTTCATTTCCTCCTGCACTTAAGTGGAAGTCAACCATGAAGTGTGCACATTCCCTGGAACATGTAAATCAAATGTTATTCCTTAACAAGGTACAGAGTTAACTAAATGTGCACACACCACAGACATTTTGATGTGCACATTCGTTCATCTTTCCCATATCTAGAATTAGATACAATTTCAGACAGGTTGTGACTAAATTAGTGTTGTAGGTGGCCCACTATGTTTTGGCTATATAATCTACAGATTGCGTAATTCATGAAAATGCCTATGTTATTTAGGAAATAGCATCCTTTAGAAGGATAAACGCATTAGAAGCATGGTGCCTTGAGAACTAGAAGACTTACTTGAGATCTTCTTTAGAGTAGCCTGTGTGAAGAACAAGTGTTTTACTCCAACATGGATCCTTCTTCAAAGTGCATTGAGCAGTGTAGACAGCAGCAGCAGCAAGCATTGATGGACTGTATTTGATCATTTTGTAATGAAGCAAACACAGCTCAACCAAGTAGAATGCTAGATTTTCCATCTGAACCATTGTTATAATAAATTTTATTTCTTAGCAGTACAGGAGAGGATTATTAGGAAATACAATGAAGAAAAGATATTTAAACCACAATCTCAATTCTCCAGGGGCATTTTGAAAGTCAATTTGATCAATACATCAGAAGGTTATTCTGACAATACAAAAGAAACAATGGAGTTCATCACTTTACCACTTTGTCAGGACCAGCTGCCTTCATAAACCTGACAAGGAATACATATGGAGTGGGAACGGAAAGATTGAAATTCAGTCGATTTAATATTGTATGCTCCTGCCAAGTATTATTATCAAAGTATCAGTCACACTGAATCTTTGAAATCTATTGTAATTTAATAAAACAGAAAGACATCAGTTAAAGATAATTACCATGGCCACTATCATTTTGGATGTGTATTGGTATCCTGAGATGCGGATCAATTCATTGACCTGTAGCCAAATATGAATTGATTCTTATTATGTCAATATTCAAGAGCCAACCAGGTATTCTATCAATTAGATATAGACAAAAGGTTTCCTTACACTAATGCTTATGGATGTCAGTAAGTCATCCTACCTGAGGAGCACGGGTATCTTGATATTTGCAAGCCATAAGCATCGCAGTGATACCCACTAATTGTAATTCCCACTTTCTAACAATCTGAATAGAAAGGTATCTATCCATAATGTATACGGTGAGATACAATGTTTCTGGCATTAGTTCACATTTCAGATGCACCTGCAAAATTTAATATTTCAGAGTAAAGCCTAAGAAATTGCCCACATAAAGCTCTTTTAGATCTAAGATTGGCAGCAAAAAAAATTAGAATGGAACTAATCTGTACCTCTATCAACCAACTAATCAGCATTGCCCTCATTGTCTCGTTGATTTCATCCTGCCTTTTCATATAATCTGGAGGCACACAACTCGTGTTCTGGACATACGGGGCTGCCAATGATTACTAAATGAAAATAAAAAATTTACCTTCACATTCACACAAATCTTCAATCATTGATAGAGAAACATACCTCAATCTTCCGATAGAACTTGTATATGTCTTCAACATATTCCACAACTTCCAATTGGTTTTCAAGGTCTCCATCATCAATGCTAGGGAGAACCTCTTGCATGTCCTGAAATACCCCCATCAAGATTATTAATCATTATTATCCAACCTACATCATAAATAAACACAAAGCTATCTTACAGCTATAAAACCCCTTAGTAATTGGGTGTGGATGTGGGTACCTTTGGCTTGTGTATATTTGGATTTGGGCCAGTAGTTAATTCAAAACAAGAAAAGAATCAGAGAACTAATAAACTTAATCAATAAGACAGACCTCACTTCGAGCTGTTAGCACTGTAGTCTGTGACTGTGCTATAGGTTTTGTTGCTTTGAGTTGGCTAGGTGCTTGTAATCCCCCACCTTGTGCACTTGAGTCTATGCTATGACCGACAGAAACGACAGTGTCCTTTTGCGTAGCAGTGTCATTCTGAGCCTTCCTTCTGATAATACGCCTCTGTTTGTTTCCCCGGATTACCTTTGCCTCTGCTTTCGCTCCTGCCTTAACGACAATATCATGTGGCTGGAATTGCTGGAGTCAAAATCGGAAAACTAAAGAGTGAGATTCCATACTTGGGCTCACAGAAAATAGAGAACAGAATGAGGGCTGTGGAATGAAAACAAAGAGCAACAAATTAAACATGCCCAGAAAAACAGAATACTAGGCAGGAAGATCGATAAAGCAGGTGGCTGAATACAGAGGTTTTGCCCGGTTGGTAGTTCAATTCCCTGGGAGATTGTCCTTTGAAAACCGTAGACCCCGTTTAAGAGTTCTACAAGAAATCAATCTTTCAGCTTGCTTAATTGACTCTGATTAAACTTACCTGAGTGCTGGGATTGGCTCCCTTGTTGGCATTGACAACCAAGTTTACTCTAGACCTCCTGAAACAGTAGTTAATCCAATAGTGGAGTACATGACATTAGAAGCAGAAGCTACCAAATAGAACAACAAAATGGAAAGAAGCAGAAACACAACAGCAGATTGATTCAATTTATACATCTAAAGGATAATAAATAACATCAAACAACATACTCCATCACGGCATCTTTGTTGATATTGCATTTGGCGTTCCGAGCTCCCACCAGATTGCCAATGTCCCCTAAGGCCTTCCTATTTTTGTTGTTGGCTTGCAGCGCTTTCTGATTGGGTGCCGCCATTGCAGGGCCTGCCATTTTCCACGCACACATCTTAGAAAAAAAGAAGAAGAAGAAATCTTATTTAGTCTAAGCACTTGTAAACAATGCAAGTTTTCAAGAAACCCACTTACCTTTTGCTGCCACTGCTGGCTTGGGAACAATGCACCTGTTCTCCATCTCGCAGCGGTCCTGTTCCTGCACCCAGAAGTACCAAAAACAAAATCACAAAAATAACAGTCTATATTTCGTATTCCAAAGGGCATCTAGCAGATCGAATTATGGGTTACCCTGGCAAAATTTTAATTTAGGAGTGCTGGAATTTGCTAATGCCGACTGTTTTGGCAGATATTGAATACAACAAGAACACGCTTATGCTTCGCTTACTGATCCCCGAGTTATTCCCAAGACAGACTTGGCTCCCGTAGTATCAGACTGAGTACACCCTACGTTCCAAAACGAAAATCAGATGGTTGTTTAATGATCTCAGTTTCAAAGTAGTTACACATCAAAATGTACTAGGCAGGCCAGCCTAGATGTTTAACAGCTTAGCAGGCAGGCCGATCATTTGATTCTTTCATAACATCATATCCATTCGAGCCCCAAACTCCAAATTCTATACATTTTGGCAATGGCAATTTTTGCAGAGAGACACCCAGGAATCTATAATATAAATTCAAGAGCAGCTTTGTTCATGGCATGGAGCCAACCTGTGCTAAGAAAAAGGAAGTGACTGAACGAGATCAAGTATAGAGATTTAACTTAGATGGAGTGACTTTGGATTGGAAATTCCAACGGGCATAACACTCTTCCTCCTCTCTTCTTTTAAAGGTAATTTGCTTAAGACATTGTAGTTCCTAACGGCTACGGGTATGTTTTGGGTAGTTCCTAATGGATCGGGGTACCCGTACTTTTATTTCCAAGAGATTAAGTGAAATGTTAGGAATAAATAATTAAATAAATTTATTATTTATTAATTAATTTTTTTAATGGTTAATTTTAACATTTTAAAATATTTTATTAATTAATTATATTTTTAGAGTCAAAATTAGTTGTTATATTCTAACTGTTGTAGCTTAATTATTTTTATATTGTTATATTTAATTGTATGCTATGATGTGATTTTGCATCTTGTTTTGACGATGAACCACATTAGTTGGATGCTATGATGTGATTCTTTCCTTCTCAATTACACCTGAAAATTCCTCAATAATTCAAAAATAAATCACAAAAGCCTAAATTAAAAAAAAAAGAATTTTCAATTTTATTTAACAAATTAAATAGTAGTAATTTATATAGTAATAACATGTTATTTAGGTAAAGTTTATAAAATAATAATATGGGTTTTATGTAAAGTGTTTAAATTACATAGTAGTAATTTATATTATAATAACATGTCATTTACATAAAGTTTATATAATAAAATGAGTTTTACGTAAAATGTTTAAAATTTAGAGAAAAATTAGTAATATATATAATTTGAAAATATTAAATTTATATTTATATTTTTAAATGTTTTATAAATTTAAAATTTAAATGAATTTATATTAATATTATAATTTTTGTTTTAAAAATTGACTTAAAGTGTTTTGAATGGATAGTGATCACTGGTTTGAAATCCATTGGTAATTCCACCTTTTAATCTATAAAAAAGAAAGAAAGAAAAATGGTTTAAGGAAACTATCTTTAAGTGTCATTTTATTGTTTGAATTCCTCTCCCCTTTTATTTTTATTTTTGGTAATTATCTTGCCATATTCTAATAAAGTGTATCATGATAGAGTAAACTGGGGTTTATGGTTAAGAACTAGTGGCATGAGTGTCACTTGTCCACATATATAGTACAACCAGAATCACAAACAACTTCAAGTCACATTTAAAAATCATTATTTCACCCTTAAAATATAAGGTGTGTGATAAATGTATATTTGAGATTATATAACACTTTATAATGTATCTTTAGTTATAAACTATATGATGATGATGTTTTGTTAATATTTTTTAAAACTATTTCATCTTTTTTTTTTTTTTTTGGTGTAAGCTTGGTAGGATCCTTTTTCTATTGATATTTCATGAAAATAAGTATAATTTCTACAAAATTGCAGGTGGCCTCAACCTGCTCGTAGGAAACTAGTTCTGTTGGCCACCTGTCTGCATCAAACACCGTCCAAAATTTAAAAAGAGTTTTCCTTACCATCCATGCTACATTGGCAACTTTATCTATTGTATAATTTTTATTAAAACAAAACCCTGAAGATGGATCCCATTTGGGATTTGAAACGTTGGAATAAAAATGTTCATATTGTGGATTCTCCGGTCAATAATTTGAAAGACAAAATTATATTGACAGGGCTGCTTCAGTCATCTGATGAGTCCACAGGGGCTGGGGCTTTCACGCTTGAGCCTGGGATTTCACTTCTCTTCATATCCTGAAGGCTATGTTCAATTCTATTCACAGTGAGGTTGTTGTGGTACAACTGCAATTGGACAGATTGTATCTCCCGTTGCGGGTCCTTCATACTTGGCTCAGCTGGTCTATCTTCCTCCCGGTCTTCTCTTTCCTTACAGGTTGTCATTACATGGGCCAGGGTGTTTTTTGTGACCCAATACTACTGGATGGTTTGGCGGAACAATGTTTGGAGTCCTTTGGTATTCCCAATGTCTTTAACAATTGTTTCCCATTCCTCTGCCTCGATCTCTTGATTTTCTATGTTATTATTTAGTTCTCTTTCCCATTCGAAAATTACTGCTTTCATAGACGGTGTTCCTATGGTGTATGCATTGCTCAGGTTCTGCATACTCTCCTTCCCTATTTTCCTGCCTCTTTTGCTCGGTCTTTTGCTAGAAGTTGATTCCAAACCTTTCATCTTTTTTCCGACCTTTCCCATTCCTCTGTTTCCTTTCTTTCTCGGTTGGTTACCTTCCTTCGCCATCCTATTCCCCTTGTGGCTTTTTTCATCCCTTTTCGAACAGCGCACCTGTATATGAGATGGAGCACGGTTTGAGTGCCGAGGCTCCAGAGTTCTCTACACTCTGATTTTTATATTATCTAAAACAAAAACTAGGAATACAACATTGTAAGTTATCAACATATTAATCAGAGTGGCCTCATGCGTCCCCCATTCTGGGTGGGACTTCTCTGGAGCGAGCATTTTTAATTGCTCCATGCCCTGAGAACTATGGTAAACCTCATTGACAACCTGATTCCCCCCTCCCTCCTCTGAGAATTGGAGGATAATGACCTCCCCTTCGTTCTGGTAGCTTCCCATAGGAATTTGAAGAGCCCAGTTACCCAACTCCCTCGAGGCTTCCCTGCACCTCCTCCCTACTGTAATTGCAACCCTACCCTGGGTATTGTCACCCCAATGAGCAAGGGATTGCTTCTCAATCTCCCACCAAGCTAAAAATCTCATATCGGTCCACGAGAGAGCTATCCTTCGCCATTGGGTCCCCTCGAAGGAGCTAAGCAAAAGCTTTCTCAGAGCAATTTCCCTCCCCCAATTGCAACCCCAGTTACTACCTCTATTCCCACAGACCTTTTCCAAGTCCAGGCTCAGTTCTGGATTGAGGAATATCAACCTTGTTAACAATTCTAAGGATCCTTCTAACCCTCTGCACATTACTAAGACACCTTCCTTCCTGAGCCACATTCTCAACCAAAGCAGCTTGTTAGGAATGTTCCTACAACCACTGTGGAAACCCCTATGGATATCCCAGTAGGCTGCATTACGACTCGACTTTCTGCCCTTACCCCAGGACCTATCTACCCTGAGGCCAAGACCAGGGTTCCCAAACCCCCTTCCTCGGGTGACAAGCCTGTCGAATTCTCCCCAGGATAGCAGGTCAAAACCCCAAGAGAAACGACCAACCTCAACAATGAACACATCCACGGACATCATTACCATTAACCAGTGTTTTGCTTTTAAAATCATATTTTCCATACAGTCGTGAGTAGGAGCCGAGAGGACATACCAGTTCTTGCAGGCGAAAACCGAACACAGCTCGATGTCCTCCAACCCTTGTCTTTCACCACCTTCAGCTCTTGTCTTACTGCATGCAAATGCCTCTTAGCCTAGCTTTCTTACCCTTTTGTCTTTCTGTCCACCTGCCTCGCCTACCGCTCGAAGGACTCACCACGTGCCTTCTTTCTCTGTCCGCCGCCTATTCTCCTGCATGATTGTCTCGGGATGGGGTTCCCCTGACTTCCCCATAATTTACCTGTATTAAGTCTCTCTTACCGCCGACTGCTCCTGCCACGAATTTACTCTAACTACCTCTTCACTTTCCATCTGTCATTGCCTTCCTCCCTTTACCGATCTTGACACCTGGGCATCCTCTCTCACCTCTATTCGCTTGAGTAGCTGTCTCTGCCCTGCACTGCTGATCCAGGTGGATATTGGTGGCCACCTGCCAAGTCCACCTGGACCCCCACCATTGTCTTTCTCAGCATTTTCAGTTTCCTTAATTGTAGCACAACTTACTATTTTTAGCAGTTTTTCGGGTCCTGAACTTCCGGAGCCGTTTTGAGGCCCTAAACGACGTTTTTTTGGGAATCTGGGGCAACATGGGTCCATGGATTGATGTTGCCTCCCAAAGTGGTAGTACTCGGATAGATCTTTCTAACGAGCTATCGTACGCGTCAAACAGAGATCGTATGCCAAAGTTACGACCCCGGGAAATTGATGTACCAATTTACCCAAACGGGGCCCACAATTTGGCGTTTCATCTTCTAGGGTTAGGTTTCGGGATGTGAAGGGTTTTTCATTGTTTCTCAACAATAAATAGGCCTTCGAGCCTCATTGTAACACAGTTGGAAACAGTTCAGAGGCATGTAGCCGACACATCTCTTCTCAGAGATAAGCTACCATCGCCCTAGCTGGGTTATTTCTATTTGTAAGCATATTTCAGTATTTTACAGTAATGAAATGAAGTATTATTTCCGCTGCATCTCTGTTTTTATGGTTATCGCATCTCTGTATTTATGGTTATCTCTGTAATCTATTGCGTTCCTGTTTAAATCCGGATCAGTGGTATCAGAGCAGTCTGCTTTTTCTCTGTTTTTCTTTGCATGTCCCCAACAAGGTCGGGATATAAGGAGTTAGGGCTTGAACTGGTTGAACCTTTGCAAGACCAGCCTCGCAAATCCCGACGGCCTCCCATGGCGGACGAGAAGAAAGACGAGGGGGCAGGAGATCCCATCAAAATCTTGCTCGAAGAAGCCCTCGAGCGATAACGGAACGCGATGATGGACAGCTTTGCCCAGATCCTTCAGCGGCTACCCAGAAGCAACGCATCGGCTTCCAGCAGCTACTCTGGAAACGCCACACCCTTTAAGGTACAAGTTAATTTTGAAATCCCCATATTCGAGGGTCAGATAGACGCAGATGCCGTAGATAAATGGTTAAATCTGCTAGAGGGTTATTTTTCTGTTCATGAATTTTCGAGTCGGGAAAAGATTGTTTTTGCCCTTCTCAAAGCAGCCCCCCACGTCAAGGACTGGTGGGAAACCTACTGCGAGCAGAAGGATGAAAGTACTGGCTCACTATTTTCAGCCGCACCCACCTGGGATTCGTTCCGGGATGCCATCAAGGAGCAGTACTACCCTGTCGGAAGCTATGAGGATGAATACATAAAGTGGACCATGCTGCGGCAGGGCAGGGACCAAGACGTGCCGGAGTTCACCAATATTTTCCATACCCTTCGCACAAAGTTGGGTATTAAGGATTCGGAGCAACATTTGATACTCAAATACCGTGGTTGCCTACACAAGTACATCCAGGAAGAAATACAGTTCCTAAACATCCCCTCGCTCGGCGCAGCATACCGATATGCCGTCAAGGTCGAGCAGAAGTTTAAACAAAAGAAGCGAGACTTTGGATCTGCGAATCCAAAGCAGGGGAAAGGTGCCCCTAAACCACAGAACAAAGGACAAAGCCAAGGCGGGACAGCCCAAGACAACCAGCCGAAGCTGCAAGCAAAGAACAGCGCCGCGAAGCCGAGAAAGGACACTGGAAAATGGTGCGAGTTCCATAGGAGCTCCACTCACAACACAAGTGAGTGTCGGGCCAAGCAGTCACTGGTGGCTGAGCTAAAGGTTTCAGAATCAGATGCATGTTCCGACTCTGAGTCAGAACCCGATAAGGGGTATGAAAAAGGGAAGCAGATCATTGATGCGGATCCCAGTGCCACTGTTGCTACCGCAAAGATCCAGAAAAATGAACCCGAAGATCCAGAGGAGGAGGAGCGTCTCTTCCACTCCCAGATGTGGGTAAAGGGCTCCCCGATACAGTTCATTGTTGATAGCGGGAGTCAAAAGAACCTCATTTCGGCAGAGGTCGTGAAGCGGTTGGGCTTACCGACCACAGCACATCCACAACCATACACCATTGGGTGGCTTCACCAAGGACGAGATCTTCGCGTGAGCCAGCAGTGTCGCCTTCCATACAACATCAAGCCCTTCACGGATGAGGTATTGTGTGACATTGCTCCCCTTGAAGTTTGTGATGTATTACTAGGACAACCATACTTGTGGAAGCGACATGCTGTGTATGAATCAAGGCCCCGTGCTGTTATTATTACATTGGGAAATAAGTTGTTCAGGATACCAGAGGTAGCACCACCTGCCGCCATCTCTTTGATTACTGCAAAACAATGCAGTAAGATCATTTCCAAAACCAGGAAATTTGTTTTCCTGATGATACGCCCTCAAGGAAAGAAGAAGACAGTGGCCGCGGCCTCCAAACGGGGTCCCTCTGCACGACAACTACAGATGGACAAGGTTGTGGAGGAGTACGAGGACATCTTCACCTCCCCGGCAGGGGTTCCTCTGCACTGTCAAGTCAAGCACTCCATCGATCTGACCCCAGGTGCGCCGCTACCCAATGGACCAATTTATCGGCGCTCCGTTCTGGAGAATGATGAAATCAAGAGGTAGATTCAGGAGCTCCTGCAGAAAGGTCACATCTGTCCGAGTACATCGCCCTGTGGGAGCCCGATCGTGTTGGTACAGAAGAAGGATGGGACGTGGAGACTCTGTATTGACTATCGGGCGCTGAACAAGATCACTGTCCGTAATAGGTACCCGATCCCGCGGATTGATGACCTCCTAGACCAACTAAAGGGGGCGAAATATTTCAGCAAGATCGATCTGAAGTCAGGATATCACCAGGTACCAATCGAACCTTCCGATGTGTGGAAGACTGCCTTCAAATCCAAGGAGGGCCTCTTTGAATGGTTGGTCATGCCTTTCGGATTGACGAATGCTCCTGCAACCTTTATGAGGCTAATGGATGACATCTTGCGGCCATTCACCAACTCCTTTGTAGTAGTATACTTGGATGACATTCTGATCTTCAGCCAGAGTTGGGAAGAGCACCTCCACCACATCCGACAGGTTCTCCAAACACTGCGGCAACACAAGCTATGTGCCAATTTGGAGAAATGCACTTTTGGCATGACCCAGGTTCAGTATCTGGGATACATCATTGATGAACAGGGGGTGCATGTCGATCCAGCCAAGATTCAAGTCATTCGGGATTGGCCCTCTCCAACCACTCTAACAGAGCTCCGCAGCTTTCTAGGTCTTGCCAACTTCTACCGCAGGTTTGTGTTGGGGTTTTCTCATATTTCTTGGTCCTTGAGTCAAGTCACCAAGGGCGGGGCGAAAGCAAAATTCTTTTGGTCTGAATCTCAACAGAAGGCATTCAGGGAGTTGAAGGATCGCCTCTGCAAGGCACCAGTGCTCGCATTACCAGATTTACAACAACCATTTGAGGTCGAGACAGATGCCTCTGACTATGCTATTGGCGCAGTCCTTACTCAACATGGACATCCAGTGGCATATCACAGTGAAACACTTTCAGACACAGTCCGGAACCACTTATGATAAAGAGATGTATTCCATTGTACAGGCCTGCCGACAATGGAAGCATTACATTTTGGGGAAGGAAACGATCATCCACACAGACCACCGACCTCTGCAGTTCATACAGACCCAAGGGAAATTGCAGAATGATCGCCATCAGAAGTGGTCTACATACCTGCAACAGTTTCACTTGAACATTAAGTATAAAAAGGGCAGCACCAATAATGTTGCAGATTGCCTCAGTCGGCCACCGATCATGGCGCTAACCACCGTGCTCAACTCTTGTGGGCACGAGACTTCTGACTGGCCACTTCTCTACAAAAGCGACCCAGAATTCGGCCACACATACCAGACACTCTTGGAGGGTCGGCATGTTGTAGATTTTCACCTCCAGGATGCCCTATTATGCCACCTCGGTCACCTTTGTGTTCCTTCAAGCGAGCGTGCCAAGATGATTTGGGAAGCACACTACAGTCGGGCTGCTGGGCATTTCGGGGTCGAGAAAACAGTGGCAGTACTGCAAAATTATTTCTATTGGCCGAATCTTCGACAGGATGTTGGGAAGTACATCCGATCATGTACTGCCTGTGCCATTGCCAAACCGACCATTAAGAAGCACGACCTCTATACCCCATTGCCTACCCCTAGTCGACCTTGGGAATCCATCTCCATGGATTACATGTCAGGCCTTCCTTCCACTAAGCATGGAAATGACTGTGTTTTTGTGGTCGTCGACAGGTTCTCGAAGATGGCCATTATGATGGCCTGCAAGAAGAATATCACAGCAGAAGCCACTGCTAAACTCTTCTTTGAACGAGTGTGGGTGCACTTTGGGATCCCACAGTCTATCATCTCAGATCGGGACAGTCGGTTTCTCAGCACATTTTGGTCCAGTCTCTGGTCAATGCTGGACACCAAACTCACGAAGTCCACAGCCTTCCATCCTCAAACTGATGGCCAGACAGAGGTTGTCAACAGGATGATTGTGCACATTCTGCGCATGTATAACTCAAAGCATCCACGCACATGGGACGAGAGCCTCCCCTATGTTCAACACAGCTACAACCGAGCTCTTCACAGCTCCACTGGCCATAGCCCTTTTCAGGTGGGTTTGGGATTCCAGCCACTATGCCCCATTGATGTGGCCATACTACTTGCAGCTACTCACATGAATTCAGCTCATGTCCAGTCCGAAACAGATAAGGCCACCAGCTTCATTGACCGCATCCAACACATTCGCCAGCAGGTCCATGACATTCTTGAGAAATCAAATGCCAAGTACAAGCAGCGACATGATCAACACCGGGTGCCACACAAGTTTTAGGTGGGCGACAAAGTCTGGTTGCATTTGCAAAAGGAACGCCTTACTGGAGCCTATCGGAAATTGAGACCACTCCGATATGGTCCTTACACCATTACTAAGGCGATGGGAGACAATGCATTTGAGCTCAGCATTCCCCCATTCCTTGGCCTGCACCCAGTGTTCAATGTGGACCGCCTTCGGCCATACTTTCCACCATTGCTAGACACATCCGACATTGCAGAACAGCTCAAACCCACAGAATTAAATCCAGATTGCATGGAACAAGCTGCAACTGATCGGATCATGGACACACAGATCAAGAACACTCGCCAACAGAATATCCAACTGTATCGAGTTGTCAAAGCAGGCCAACTCCTTCAGCAGGGCAAGTGGCTCACCAGGGAACAAGTTCAGCAGAAGTTTCCTCATCTCATGGAGGAGCTCAACGCAATGGGGACCATTGCTTCCTAAGGGGGGAGGAATGATCCAGGTGGATATTGGTGGCCACCTGCCAAGTCCACCTGGACCCCCACCATTGTCTTTCTTAGCATTTTCAGTTTCCTTAATTGTAGCACAACTTACTATTTTTAGCAGTTTTTCGGGTCCTGAACTTCCGGAGCCGTTTTGAGGCCCTAAACGACGTTTTTTTGGGAATCTGGGGCAACATGGGTCCATGGACTGATGTTGCCTCCCAAAGTGGTAGTACTCGAATAGATCTTTCTAACGAGCTATTGTACGCGTCAAACGGAGATCGTATGCCAAAGTTACGACCCCGGGAAATTGATGTACCAATTTACCCAAACGGGGCCCACAATTTGGCGTTTCATCTTCTAGATAGGCCTTCGAGCCTCATTGTAACACAATTGGAAACAGTTCAGAGGCATGTAGCCGACACATCTCTTCTCAGAGATAAGCTACCATCGCCCTAGCTGGGTTATTTCTATTTGTAAGCATATTTCAGTATTTTACAGTAATGAAATGAAGTATTATTTCCGCTGCATCTCTGTTTTTATGGTTATCGCATCTCTGTATTTATGGTTATCTCTGTAATCTATTGCGTTCCTGTTTAAATCCGGATCAACTGCCCACTGCCCCACTGCCATTTACCTACTCTCATGGCTCCTATCCAGCCTCTTCTCCCTCTGCCTTCCATGCCAATTGGGCGTCTGATCCCCCCTCGGCCCACCATGGCCGCTGACCTTCCTCTCCCTCATTTATTCCACCCTGCCTTTCACACCCGATCGAGTGTTTTCTCCCTTCTCCTTGTCTATTCTTTTGATTTCCTTTAAACTTCTCATGCTTTCCTTTTGGCTTAACTCCTCTCCCCTTATATCAAGGTTGCTACCTGCCTACCCACACCCCTAGTTGGCTAGGTTATCTGCTGCCATGTTACCTGATCTGCGGACATGCGTCGAGACAATGTAGTCTATCCTTTGTATTAGATTTCCTATTTCTTGGACTAGCCTTGTCGTCCTCCAAATTTGGCTTATTTTCTCCCATCTAGTTCATTGCTGCAATTTTTTCACCATTTCTATAGCTAGCTTCGAGTCTCCCTCCACCTCAATTCTCTGAAAGCTTTCCCTCTTTACGATTTATAATCAGCGCATAAAGCTCAGCTTCATTATTTCTCACAATACCACAATCCATAGCAAACAAACAGACGATATTGCCTTTGGAATCTCTGAACACGCCTCCGGATCCAGTCGCCCCTGGGTTCCCTTTCGCTGCTCCGTCAAAGTTAAGTTTGATGAATTCTTTCTGAGGGCACACGAAAATGGTTGGAGAATCATTGGGGGGGATTTTTGTTTCCAAGAGTTAGTATTAAACATGCTGGGTTTTAGGCTTAATCCTGCCATTATTAAGCCTTTTGAGGATTGATTTCCCAATCCTCTAGGTACCAGTTCTCTGCTAGGATTGTTTCTCTTATATTCTAGACAATCATTCCCATAATTCTACTGCTGTTCTCTTTTCCCCTTTGAAGATTCTTTTGTTTCTTTCCTTCCACACCGCCTAGAGAAGGAATTCTAATGATATCTGCCATGCATGGTTCAAAATGGGATTCTGGTAAGGCTTCCTTCTCCATTTATCCATTGTTGATTTCATGCTTGTTTGATCCTTGTCGCTAAGGCCAAAAAGTTGCCCATGGTTTTGCCAGAGTACTTTGCTATAGCTGCAGGCATTTGTTAGATGTTCCATTGATTCTGAGTGCCCTCCACAAGTGCAACAGGCCGATGGTCCTGTTGAAGCCCCGAAAATCAGGTCTACAACAAGGGGGATACCCACCAGGTTCGGACCTTGGTAAGCAACTCCTTTTCCGTTTGGGATGGTGGGTCCGTCTGGGGATATGGGACCAATTTCCCAATGTGCGTGTGTGTTGAGAATTGATATTTCCTTCCTAATAATTTCTAAGTAAAATGCTTTTATTCTAAATCTAATCTAACAATATGCAAATTGTATTCTAATAAACTGAAATATCTAATTCTAAACTAACCTGGGATTTAATCTTTCAATTATGCAATCTAAAATAGTTTCTACAACAATTGGTAATAAAGATCATTCAATTGCTGTAAGAAAAGAATTCAATAAAGATGAACTGTTTTGTATAAAAAGTTAGGCGAACAGTTGTGAAAAACATATCGCATAATAAGTCATTCATATATTAAGCACAAATAGAATAGCCATCACCGTACAAAAGTGCCAAATGATAACTCAAGCATTCAGGCATTCACATATAAATAACTAAACATGTATATCACTTAAACACATTAGCAGAAATCGTTAAGAGATAAAAGTACCATTGATAACAAGATCTATTCATGAGCTTCAGCAATAATGATCTATCTCTTCTTAGTTCAACATCTACTAAGAGTACAAAAGTGCAATTTCAGTAGCAGATATTAAACACAGATATCAATAAACCTTGTTCCATCCATTCATCAAAACCTCCTCTGAGGGTGCAGAAGTGCATGTTCTGAGGAAACGTTTTTGACAAATTTCAGGACTCTTCTCTAAGTGCATGAGAAGGGTTGAAATACTACTAGCTAAATCCTAAAAATAGTCTATTACAAAAATATAGGAGGCGGTTTAAATGAGCGTCCTCATCTAAGGCAAAAATGAAACTAAAACTAAATCTAAAAATTACTATCTATGTATCTGTTCTCTGTGGTCGCAAGCATTCAACATCGGCTTGAGGAGAGTTGGTTGGCCGACCTCCGACTTTAGTTGTCCTGCAAAAACAGAATCGGCAAGCGCTGGCGCTATCTTCTCGGCAGAGTTAGTGAGGCATTTGAGAGTCATGCATTGACTGTGTGGTTTAACCAAGTACTGCTAGTAAGAATCCCAATTCAACTTGGTTAACCTATTGATGGATTCTGCTCTTTCTTCAGCCTTTTGCCTCCAGTTGTTCTGTAAATGTTGTGCATTTGGGAGAAATTTTCATACCATTTAAATATATCCCTGATAAATACCATTGTTTTTAGAACTTGAGTTTTGTTTTTAGCCTTTAGCACTTTTTCCTGCAATTTTTCAGACTTTCTGGCGATTGAGCATTTAGAGGCTTTCCTTCTCAAGGGGTTTTGCCTAGCGATGTGCGATTAGCGCTAAGCGCGCATCGAAAACTGCCTCCGTTTCTTGATCCGGGCTTCCCTGGTGCCAGTTTTCGCCTCTTGCGCGTTTTGTTAGATGCCTTTGGAATTTGGATTTTCTCCTTCTTTTCCCATTACACTGCTACGTATATCTTTCTGTGTTCCGCTCCTGCAATTTACGAAATCAGGAAAGAGTAATGATATGAATAAGGTGACGGAAAAGCTTTAAATGTTTGAAATCATATAAAATATATCACCCTACGTGAACTGACTTCTTGATCAGATCGAAACCTTATGTCATTAATGATCATCAACTAACTTATTAAATTAACATTAATGCACATGACTTGACAACGGATTATGAAAAACATTTTTTAGAATGGCGTGCCCTACAGATCTACGATAATGCGATTTGATTTGCAATATCGCAGATCGCAATATTTCGACATTCATTCATTACCATGCGTTTCTGCGAAATGCGATTTGCGAGACTTGTTATCGCATATCGCCAGTTTTGAAACATTTCACCTTAAGTGACGTTTGAAGGATATGAAAACTGCGATGCGATGAGTTCCTCGCATCGCGATTTCGCATTTGTAGGAGTTTGCTTATATGATGCCATTATTTCCCTTTTTGTGATGCGATGCTTTTTTTTTTTTTTTTTCCGAGGAAAAAAGCAAAACTTTTTATTAAGCATATAAAAAGTTTACAATCTGATGATATCTTTTGCAGGCCTGTTGGCTCCCATGTGTGCTGTTTTGTACTTCTAAAGAGTAAAGAGTAAAAAACCAAGCATAAATCTCAGTCCTTTTACGACTGATTGTTCTGTCCTGAAACTTTTTGATAGAAACATGTATGGTCTTCCTCCCTACAGGAGGCTTTAAATACAAACCAGATTATGCATACTCCGGGGTCTCCTTCAGAGAAGGAAAACAACCCCATACAAAATTATAAAAAGTTTCTTTTGATAAAAACTCTGAAAGCTGTGCAGAGAGTTTTGTTTAACTGTTTGAAAGCTACAGATAAAGATAACATTAAAAGTAGAAAAAAACTGAGTACAAAAATTTCAGTTAGCTTGCGGGACTGCTGACAAAAAGAAGAAAAGTATTGCCTCGATCACAGTGGTGGAGCAAAAGGGGCCTGATGAGAAGAGGATGTCTGCCCCTGTCTGGTTTCTACTATTGACCATACGCCCAGATCTTGCTGTAGACCAGCCTTAGAAAGCTGGTCTGCTTCCTCGTTCTTCTCCCTGTAGATGTGGCACATAGAAAAACTGTTAAAGGATGACTTTAAAAACATGATTTCTTCTACAAGAGTCTTCAGGATCTGGTTTTTACAGGATGCATTTCCATTAACCCATTTTATGACATTCAGAGAGTCTCCGAAGATTTGAATTGTGAAGATATTTCTTTGAAGTAACCAACATAGGAGAAAGCGCAAAGCAGACAGCTCAGCATAGTTGTTTGTACTAGGTCCTAGCCCTACAGATGCCTTTAGAGTATAATGCGATGCTTTTATATTAAGAGAAATATTTTATTCGAACTCATCATAAACTTAAGTCTTTTTTGGATTTTTGCGTATATTCTCCTAAGTTTATGATAGTAAGATTTATTCAAAAAGGAAATATAAGTTCTACTTTATCATTATTTCTAGATGAAGGGTCCCCACTTATTTAGTATTGATGTCAAAACTAAAATAAGAAGGGGGGTTGTTGCTGGCAACAACAGGTCCCAGAAGCCCGTTTATCTGAAGTTGATCCCACGCGAGTGCTCTACCATGCCAAGTTATCCACAGGAAGAAAGCAATTTTTTTGCCATAATTTGTCTTGTCATATTCGATCCCATATGGGTGGCCCTTGCTAGTGGTGGTGTGCTGCTTGTAGGCGGTAGCCTTCTTGGATGGTGAACATCCCTTTGATTTTGTACCCCCATCTTATTATATCTGGGCCTTCCGATATTGCAATTTTTCAGGACTCCATCTCCTTCTCGTATGTTTCCCACTGAATGGATTCTGGAGAATCCAGCGAGTCTTATTTCTGCTTCCATTTCTCCAATGTTCTCCCATGTCCAGGCTCCAAAAAAATTTCACTGTATGGTTTGCGGGTTATTGGTGAATTGACATATTCCCCCAGATCAGGTCTATTATGTAATTTTTCTCTCTGCTGCCATGCCTCATTCCAGAAATTGGTTTTGTCTCCTCCCCTTGTTTCCCAGAAGCTGAGAGTTCTTATCACTTCCTTATTTTCTAATGCTTGATTCCATATGGCTGATCCCTTGATGTTTTTCTAGAATCTTAGCCTTCCTTCGATCGATCGTGGCATTCCATATTTTCTCCCCCATATTTCTTTCCATAGATCTATTCCTCCCTGGATCCATCTCCACCATAGCTTGGCCCCATGACCTGGTTTAAAATATAAGGGTCTCTGAGACCCAACCCTCTTGATTTTAATGGCTTGCTGAGCCAATAACACGATAGCAGAGCCCATTTTTTTTTTTTTGCCCCTGCCATAGAAATTTCTTAAAGATGTCGATCATCCCTTGACACACCATTTTGGGAAAAATTTGACTAGATAATTGGTAGATCGGGATTGACTGAAGCACAACTTTTAGCGATATTACTTGACTTGCCATATTCAGTGATCTAAAAGTCTAGTTCTGCATTCTCCCTTGGATTTTTGCAAGCAGAGTTTTCTAGTTTGCCAATCTAATTTGGTGGAGACTTAGCGGAATCCCTAAGTATTTCGAATGGAGATTACCTATGCGGAATCCCATAATTCATGCTAGAAAGGCTTGGGATGGGGTTGTAGTATTGAAGAAAAAGATGCCTGAATTATCCTTATTAATCTCCATCCCAAAGGCGCTCGTGAAATCATTTAGGATTTCCATCAGGGATCTAGCTTCCTTGAGGGTTTCTTGCCCATACATCATTATGTCATTAACAAACTGTTGATGTGCTAACGGTAGATCATTGCCCCACATTCTGAGGCCTGTAAATTGATTGCCTTGCACTTTTTCTTTTACGTATCTTCCTAATCCTTCAGCAGCCAATATGAACAAGAATGGGGACATTGGATCACCTTGTCTAAGCCCCCTTGTTGCATTGAAGGCCTCCATAGGAGATCCATTGAGGAGAATTGAGAACACCGGGGTCAAGATCATCGACAATATCCAGCTTATCCATCTAGAATCAAAGCCAAATGCCTTTAGGATACCTTGTAGGTACTTCCAACTCATGCGGTCATAAGCTTTTGATAAGTCTAGTTTTATCATCATACCTTTAGCTTTTTGGCTCTTCAGTTGTTAATTGCCTCTTCAGCCGTAACAATTCCATCCACAATTTGCCTCCCTTTGACAAAGCTTGTTTTCTCTTGGGAAATTAATCCAGGAAAAATAGGTTTGAGGTAATTCACCATGATTGTGGCTATGATTATATATATTACATTGCAGAGAGCTATTGGTCTGAATCCTTGCGGTTCTTCCGAATGGCCGGTTTTGGGGATAAGAGCAAGGAAAGTGGAATTCAGGGTCGGATGCATTATTTTATTGCGTCGAGACTCCTCCACGATTTCCACAATATCTTCTCCCATGAACGACCAAGTTGCCTGAAAGAACTTGACTGTGAACCCGTTTGGGCCCGGAGCTTTGTTCTTCGCAAGGCCTTTGATAACGTCTTCCACCTCAGACTTAGTGATTTCCCTTAGTAGGGCCATGTTCTGATCCCGAGTCACTAATTGGGGGATATGCCAAGTTATTCTGGATCTGTTCTCTGTCCTATCTATATTGGGTTATGTCAGCAAGTTTTGGAAGTGGTGGACTAGAAAGTTCTCCATATATTCCTTCTAAGTGAAACGATGTCCTTCCTAATCCACTAGGGAGAAGATCCCGTTATGCTGCCGGTGTTGAATCATCACTTTGTGAAAAAATCTGGTATTCCTTTCCCCTTCCTTTAGTCATTGGATTCTTGATTTCTATTTCCACAAGATCTCTTCTTGTTGCCTCCTTTCCTCCAAATTGTTTAGCAGTTGTCCTTAGGCCTCCACTAGGGTTTTAGTTCTTCCATCATTTATTATATGTTGTTGCACCTTCCTCATCTTTGCCTGAAGCAGTTCCTGATCCTGTTGTATGTTACCAAACTCTTCCCTGTTCCATTTTTTAATTTTATCTTTAAGTTCTTTGAGGCGGAGTTGGAAAGTATGCATTAGGTTTCTTCCTTCTTTCTCACTTGTTTTCCACTACTCCTTCAGTTTTCCAAGGAAGGTCGGGTCTCTTAACCAGAAAGCTTCAAACTTGAAGGGTCTCTTAATTTTCCCTTGTTTCATATCCACTTCTAGTCTAATCGGCCAATGATCCGAACCCAAGCAGGGTAGGATGGATGCCTCATAGTAAACATCTTTGCTGATTAGGTTTTTTGTTGCCAAAAATCTGTCTAGGCGAGACGCTATTTTCTTGTTTCCTCCTCTTCTATTGTTCCACGTGTACCTTCCATTTATTGTTTGGATGTTCACCATATGTAGCTCTTCTTGGATGTCCCTGAATTGTTCCATTTCAGGCTCCTCCCTTCTAACCCCTCCTTTTTTCTCCTCTAACGATGTTATCAGCTTGAAGCCACCTGCAATCAGCCAGAGATTTTTGTCATGCATTTGGTTTAGGCTCTTTATTTTTTTTAAGAAGTTTTCCTTTTCAGTTGGGATGCGGGGGCCGTAGACTGCTGAGAGCATGAACCATTCTTTAGTTCCTATGTTTTGGAACCGACCTGTGAAGATGCGCTGCATCCCTGTCCAATAATTTGCTTTTACTTCTGCTGGGTTCCATATTATTGCTATCCCTGTTGTACTTCCTTTTGCATCCCTTGCTACTGCCTCATACCTTGGTTTCATCTTCCTCTGAATCTCTTCTAGTTTTTCTCCTGTTATCTTAGTTTCTTGGAGAAGCATAATTTGTGGCTTTTCTTTTTTCAATTGCTCCATTAAGTATCTTTGTTTTCCTCGGCTGTTTAGACCTCTTATATTCCAAGATATTACTATCATTGGGAAAATTTGTTAAGTTGTTGGTATATCACTGATAGCGGTACCACCCTGCCTGTGTTCACCAACATCTCTGCCATTATTTGTATCAATTCCTGTAAATTTATCTGGCCTCTTTTCTTTCCACCTTTTTCTCTGTTTTGAAACTCCTAGGGGTTTTCCTGGTGCATACCAAGTTGCTCCGCGATCTCAACCCGTCCCTGTCCTTGTTTGGCCTTATATTGTTGAAAGGTATCTTTGTACAATTTCTTTTGGTCCTCCGGTATGAATCTTTCGTCTAAGTGCCTCCATTCATTTAACAATTTCTTAAGGACTTCCTCTTCAATGCTTAGCTCCTCCCCCTTGCCTGGGTCGATTTCCATTGTAGTGGTTTCCATCCCTACCTGTTCATATCTATCTATGAGATCTATTTGAGCTCTCCTCTTAGGTGTTGTTTTTGCTTGGCTAGTACTACTCTCTTTTCCTTTTTCCTGCAATCCATGGGTTGGGTTTCGTTTTCTGCTTCTTCTTCCACCTGTAGAAATTCATATTTATTTTTACCACTCGACTGAGATTAGTTATCTTTTTCTAGGTTGTGGAGTCCCTTTGGTGGCCTTCTCTTGTTCTTAACCTCTTGGAACCCCTCATTTCCTTCCTGTGGGGTTTTCAACTATTTTTCCTTTAGCTCCGGACCTTCTTGGTTCATTGGGAATTATTTGAATAAATGGCCATATTCATGGCACCTTCGACATCTGAACGGAATATGCTCATAGTCCAGGATCTTCTGCTATATGTCTTCATGGTATTTTAGCTCTACTGATTCGGGTATGGGTTCTACTATATTCATATACACATAGATTCTTGCATAGGATGTATATCGACCTCTTTTTGTGGTTTTAGCTATTTTAACAAATTTTCCTATTGTGTTCCCGATTCCCTCTAATATTTCTGGATCCCAGAAGTCGATTGGGAGTCCAAAATGTCTTACCCATACAAGGGATACCAAGAATTTCTATTTATTGGGGTCATAACATTCCTCCCAATATCTCATGAATAGACTAGAATTATAATGGAAATAGGGGTCATTTTGAAATACTCTTTCCTTATCTTGCAAGTTTGAGAAGATTACCGTAAAGAAGCCTCTAGCTCCCAGCTTGAGTTCGATATGGCCTTTGGGTTTCCATTTCTATTGTATCCACTTGATGAGGTATTTCTCCGTCGGCCACACTCCTATGAACTTGCAGATCATTGCGTGGTCCTTCATGAAGCTTCGATATCTTTCCAGTTTATTCATCGAGATTACAAATCTGGGTTTCTTTGCTGCACATGGCAGACACTGCCCCCTACTTCGAGCCTGCCATCGCGCCCCGAGGACAGGGCCATTTTTCGGATTCGTTGTTTCTTGGGCTTGTGGCTGAGTTTTTGTTTTTTGGCATGAGTCTCCCACTGCAACATATCGGTAGGAGGGGATCTCTCCCCCCCTGCCGTCTACATTTGTCATCCCGACCTATCTAATGGCCCATAGTTTGGCGACACTGCTGGAGATGTCAGGAATGCAGGTTATGGCCTTAGGTTTTGCACACGTCAATGGCACAGGTCTGGTAGGGTTGCAGAGCGCGCGATTTTCCTGTTCAAAACAAAACTATTTCATCTTTAAAATCCAAGAGTGTGATTAATTAAATACATTAAGAAAAAAATATTTTAAAATCAATTATTTAGATAATCATTTCAATATGTGATTAAATTCATAATAAATCTCCTACCTTAATTTAATTATTCTGATTTAAAATTTCATTAAGCAAATTATAATTGTGGATATTATTAGAAACACATATGATATCGTTATATAAATGACATTTTTAAAATAAGCAATTTTTTCTTCAATTTCTTTCAAATCCTTTTTCAAAAATATGATCTAATAATATAATATTATCATTATATTTGATATTTATATGTTACTTCCCCACCTGGTTGACTTTATGATTAATCATGATACATTAATGGGATGTGATGGACATGGAAATAGAGGTTGATGCTTGTATACACTTGGCTTGGGAATCTCATACTTCCCCATGCACACAAAGAGTATTATCCTTGGATCTACCTAATAGATTTGTGGTTCAAGGCGGTGGGTGACCCAACTTGGGCTCGTCATTTCAGAGATATTGTGCTTGTCTAGACTAAATTCATAGCAATGACAAGAGTTCCGACAGGAAAATCGAGACTTTATGGAGAAATTCAGTAACAAATCCCCTAATCTTCTAGTTAATTGGGATTATTCACATAAATTTTCATTGTTGGTTCAAGACAGAAGGCTTCTTTGTCATCTAGAACTTCATACTTTTCTTAGATAATTTTATTTCTTGGGCTAGAAGCACTCCCAGAAGCAGGCTTCCTTTGCTTGGCAAAGTGAGAAGAACCAAAAAGTGGTTAGAAGGAAGGAAATTGAGGCAATTGACTTCTTTTGAGTCATTGAGGATATCTGCGGGGTGGTCATCTCACGTAATCGCTCTAATGTTCACGTCCTAGGTTCATGGCTTTAGTCTCAGGTTAGGGTTAGATTCACAATATTTTATTGGCTTTTTCCACTTCTAGTTTCTCCCCTCTCTCATAGTTTTATCTTTGTTGTTCCAAAGGTGTCACTACAACAAAACAAGCATTTTTTTGCCAGATTTAGTATGAGATTTTAGTGCATTTTTTTTCTCAATTGGGATGAGAAGATTGGTGCTAAATCTAGCTCTATTGTACAATTTTTAAAGCGTCATTTTTTGCGCCAAATTTTGCATCCTTTTTTGCATTATATTTTGCACCAAGATTTGCATTTGGTTTTACAACAGGTTTTGCTTCTAGTTTTGTGCCATTTTTGCATCATTTTTTACTTCCTGTTTTGTGCCATTTTTTGCTTCTAGTTTTGTATCGTAATTTGCATCGAGTTTTATACCATCTTTTGGATCTGATTTAGTGCCTTTTTTTGCATCCAATTTGTGCCATTTTTTTGCATCTAGTCTTATGCCATTTTTTGCTTCTATTTTTGTACTTATTTTTACATCTATTTTTGCGCCAGTGTTTCTGCCTTTTTTTGCACCATTTTTTGCATCCACTTTTGCGTTTTATTTGTGTTCCTTTTTTACATCCTATTTTGCACCATATTTTGCATCTAATTTTGCATCATTTGTTGCAACCAATTTAGCATAATTTTTAACATCATTTCTTGCATCCAATTTTGCATCCTTTTGAGGATCTAAATTTTCTTCCTATGTTGAGCCATGTGATGTGTCCACCTTTGCATCCCATTTTGTGTCTAATGTTACGTTCAATTTTGAACCATTTTTTTGTCTACTTTTGCATTTGTTTTTGCACCAAGTTTTGAATCATTTGTTGCACCTCATTTTGCATCCAATGTTGCATCCAAATTTGAACCATTTTTATGCCCATTTTTTCTACTTTGTGTCCAATTTTGCACCATTTTTTATGTCCAATTTTGCATCCTTTTTGGTGTCTAATTTTTCATCCTTTTTGGCATCCAAATTTTCATCCTTTTTTCTGCTACATTTTGTGTCCACATTTTCATCTCATTTGGCGCCTATATTTTAGTTTGAATTTTCATCTAGTTATGCATCATTTTTGGCATCCTTGGTTTCACCCTTTTTTAGTCTCATTTTGCATCTTGTTTTGTGTCTTTTCTTACATACTTTTTGCATCCTAATTTTACACCATTCTTTGCATCCTCATTTTGTTGTCCATTTTTGTGTTCTTGTTTGCGGCCAATTTGGTATCCTTTTATATGCCATATTTTGTTCCCTTCTTTGTGTCTAGTGTTGCACCTTATTTTAATTCTACTTTAAAATCGTTTTTGTGTAATTGTTTGCATCTTGTTTTGATGGCTAGTTTAACATCCAATTCTACTCCCAATTTTGCATCCATGCTTACATCCACTTTTGGCTTCTTGTTTAGAGTTTTACTTTTATTTCCATTTATGACCCCCTTTATGGGTTCATTTTACTAATTTCAATTACATATTGAAATATATTACAGTTTCTAAATATCATTTTGCTGTAGGATTTAATGCACGGTTAGATGAACACAAAACCCTCTCAGTTTATCCTGGAAACCTAGGACATACCGAGTAAGATAAAGGTTGATCTAAGGCTCAGGATTCTTAGTATATCAAGATCTAGAGTGGAGATTAAGAAGAAGAGAAGGAATTCCCGTGAGTTCTTGCATGCAGGTCTTGTTGGAGTTTTTAGTGTAGCCGGGAAGCACTCCTAGCTAGCTCCAAAGCTTGGTTCTACACATAAGAGAGAGAACAAAGCAAACTTCACAACGTAATATCTTAATAATCGAAACTATTAGAAACATATAAATATTACTGAATAAATAAATATAAACAAAAATCTAATACATTCATTAGTTAAATAGAATAAGTAAAGAATGAATAAGAACATATGGAAGGAAGAACAACAAATCTATATTAATAAAGGAGTTGGAGGAAAGTTAAAACCATCATTGCAACAACACCTCCCCCAAATCCTAGCTCCAAAACTCTCCTTCTCAAGATAGATCTCAATAACGTGACAATACAAGATTTCCCATTCTTTTTTTAATGGAAAAGCCTCCAATATATAGGAAAGTGAAGGCTATGAAGATTTACCAAATTCCTCATTAGTTCAATTTGGGCAAAAGATTTTGTGTGAATAATGTTTCATCATATAAAAAAGGTTTTTTTTTTTTTTTTTTTTTTTCACTTTTTAGATGCTTTTGTGCTTGGGAAAAAGCTTCCCCATGCTTTATGGCTCTTTCTCGCTTTTGTATGCTTTTATTTTTTAGGAAAATTTAACTAAATATGAGGATAAAGAGATCACATTCCACCATATGAGTTTCCAAAAGTGAACAAGAGTGTCAAATTCTAGTTAACTCGAGATTTTTTCCTCGTGACTAAGTGAGAATTTTGGTAACAAAAGTTAGATGAAGGGGACAACTTGTTATAGACTAGGATAATGTGGTCCTCATGGTACATAACTTGTATTATAGTTTTATATAGTCTAGGAGAAAGGGGTATTTCAACCAACAACATAGTATTCTCCTCCAAGCTTATGAGGAGGTATTTTCATGTATAACACATTTAAGAAGATATCACAATTCAAATTGATAACTTAATATTTGTAAACAAATTTAAGGGTAATTGACAACATTCATAAAAAAAATAGTAATATCCTCATATATAACAGTTCTCCATAAAAAATTCATTGACAATTTTCAATATATAGATATGACTACTAAATCAACACTTATCACACATATCATTATTCCAAGGTAAATTCACAACATTACATCCAAAAATAGTAATATCATCATACATAATGATTCTCCATCAAAAAGCACTGACAATTTTCAACACATATATAAAGTAACAAGATAATACTAATAATATCCTCATCGTCTTTAATCAAATCAACTAAGATTCAAATGTGTAATTATCAGATAAAAATCTTTCGTGAACACCATTATTCTAAGGTAAATTCACAACATCCATCAAAATATAGTAATATCATCATACATAATAATTCTCCATCAAAATAATTTTGATAATTTTCAATATACATAAAATGACAAGATAAAAATGATAATATCATCATCATATTTAATCAAATCAACTAAAGTCAATGTATGATTACCAAATCAAAATGTTTCATAGATATCATTATTCTAAGGTAAATTCACAACATCCATAAAAAAATAGGAATATCATCATACACAATAATTCTGCATGAAAAAAATGTAAACAATTTTCAACATAATAATAAGGTAACAAGATAGTACTGATGGTATTATCATCATTATGCGAATCAACTAAAATTCAAATGTATGATTACCATATTAAGACATCCCAACTAAATATAAAAAATAACGCATGGCTAGCTAGCACCACGAAAATCATAGTCAATATCATTTACATGATCATCATCTTAACCATCTTGATAATCTCATCCACATAATCATCACCAACGCCATCACCATCCTCATCATCATCTCCTTTGATATATGATGTAATATAAACATAGTCTGTATCATCATCTTCGTGGTCGTTACTTGTAGCTTTCTCGAAAAAAATCGATATTACATGTTAGTACTAATTCTATAACACAATGCATATTTTTGTTAGAATGTTAACCATAAAATGAGGTAGGACATAATAATATTTAATAGTACTAAAAAAATGAAAATATGATTTAAGATATATTGGAGATCCAACTAAGATTACACTTGTAATTCACATCAAGTAGTAGAAGCATTTTTCATTGCGTATGAAGTAGGTACCCATTTGTTCTTCATATTATATTGTGAATGTTTCTTATAATGTCCATGCACAATTGGTAAATTAAGAGTTACTGGAAGCTTTATTTCAAATTACAATTGTAATTCGGATTAGAAATAGAAAAAATTTAATAAAAAAAGAATATCACATGAAAAAGTAATTTGTTTTTAATGAAAAATAAGTCCCGTAAAATATGAATGTCACATGAAATATTGAGTTGTTTTTAATGCATGTACTTTTCTCTATGATAAAATGGATCCTAATGTTCGTTCAAGAAGAAATGCTCATAAATAATTACTTCATTTTATCCATTATCACACTAAATCCATTATACCTAGTGATGATAGTGATTCCATTCAAATTTATTTCAACTCCCTAAATATAATGTAAAAGAGAAAAATCCATGTCCACAACCACAACCGCAACTCCCTTGCTTACCTCATCCATCAGCAGAGACAATGAACTTGGAGTTATGACCACGATAGCAACCCCTCGCTTGCCTCATGTCCACCATCAGAGGCATTGAACTTGAAATTAAGAGTGCTCATGTTTTCTTTGCTCTAATTAATCTCCAAGGAATCAAACCTTGATTAATATATCAAGGACTCCATCAAGGAATAGATATATCACATGCGAAGCTCAATAGGCTCTGCCAAAAGAGTGTGAAATAACGATTATCTCTGTTTTATGAAATAACTCGAGTGAGTGGGATGAATGGTGGGAAACACTTACCAGGGAAAGGAAGATTTTTGGTCTGTCCTTATTTCTATTATTATTTTTGCTTCTTATAATGAAGGGAAGTGTTTAAAAAAAAAAAAATTTAATTAAATTTTTTTTTGTGCTTGTGTTTTAGTTTTTTTTTTAGTATATATATATATATATAATTTTTTTTTTTTCTAAAAAATATATATTTAGTTTTTGGTATTTTTTTATAACAAAAATTGTATTTTGTTTTTATAGAAATGGATTTTAAACATTCCATTCATGCTAAATTTGTGATTTTATGATAAAAGTTTAAATTATATATAAAAAAATAACTTAATGCCATGTGTTGTGTCGTTGAGATGGGTATTATACATTTCTTCCTTGCTAAGTTATAGAACGTGTTTGTGTTTTCTTAATGCAATAAAATTAATTGAGCTTTTCATTATATCTTGAGATGCTCAACTTGCACCTAATAAAACAATAAAGTTAAAATAGGTTTGCCTTTGTTCTATGTAGATATTTGTCCCCATTAATATTGGTCTTAATAGATTAATTATCTTATGGTGACCTTGAGTGGTCACTCCCATTAGTTGCATGTTTTTTAGTTTTTTGTTGGTGACACTTCTTAGGCTTGATAACCTGTTATTTAATTTATGAAAATGTGTTATTTTTCATAATATTTTTAAATATTAATATTAAATATGTTGGTTTTGAGGATGGTTTATCAAAGAGTTCCCAAAAGGTTTATAGATTGTATTTATAATGTAATGATTCATTGCTTGATGAAATTGTTATGGATATTTTTTTTAGTATAGTATCTTGTATGTGATAAAGTCAAAAGTCACCTCTTTTTGAGATTTTCATTGGTCAATTTCCCTTAAGGCCATCAAGTTCACCATTCAGTCCTGGGTTAAGGAAATATAGGAGTCATGAAGTGGCATTGTCCAAGCACTTAAATCTTGAAACATGTTTTTTCTTAGTCATATTTGATGAGCCTCAGTATTTTAGCAAGGATGTTGCAACTCCTAGGGCTACCAACTTTACTTTATCAACCCGGGGTTTCGTACAAACTTGGAGGTGACAATGCTTTATGCATAGTAGATGCAACATTCTACTCATGTCACTTCTCAACTTGGGCGCTAGACCGCTAGGGTTCTGTACTAGTCTTCTATTTACCATAAGGAGTATGACTACTAACAATGAATGTAAAGTTAGTTCTAATGCAGGAAAGTAAATGTTTGTCTATTTAGGAAATGAAAGTTTCTGAATGGTAAGTGCTATGAAATGCCATAAAGCATCTAGCTAGGAAATGACACAAATTACTTGTAGAAAAGAACTAGGCTAACCTTGCAATTTATCATCTAGCTATTTAGACTGTTTGGACATGGAAAGTTGTTCTATCATTTTATGATTCATATATGCATGCACTAACTATCTCATTTTACATTTGCAGAGAAAAGAATATTTTAATTGCTAAATCCAAAAATACAAATGTTATGCTATTCAGTCTGATCTTGCAGGGGGCAAAGGCATGGGAAACTGATCTTAGGTGGCACTGATAGGCATGGAATCCAAGATGAGGGCCTAACCTGCTCTTATGCTACCATCTTTGGTCAAAACAGGCTCAAACATGCTACTACAGGAAACCGCTATAGGATGTCCTAATCTGCTACAGGATGCCCTAGTTTACTATAGGATGTTAGTTGAAGGACTTAGGAGAGCAAGAAAAGTGAGATGAGGTGCTGGATAAACGAATGATAGTGATAGAAGGTGTAGGGAAGGTGCACATTTCCCAAGACTAATCCCAAAACTCCAAGGAGGTTGGATTTGCCTAAGGTGGCTGCTCACAGGTGGCTGCAAAATAGAGGTTCAGACTATAGGCTAGTATGCCTTGGCAGAAGGTGGAGAAGACTTAGGTGAAGCTGGTTGGATGAGCCCTTTCCTGCAGATCAATAACACCTACAAAAAAACTTGTTTCTCTTTTCATTTATGCATCACTACATGTCTACATGGAAAAAATGAATTGAATTTGAGGAAGATGATCTATTTACTAATAAGGACTAGATCTATGAAATGGAATTCTAATTGAGCTACAAAAAAATTAAGGAGACACGATAACAATTGCAGGTGCTTCCAAGAAATCATAAACAATGATCTATCTAAGAATGAAACCTAATCTATGCAATAATCAGAAGACAAACTATGTTTTTGGGGCTGTGAGAGTGGGGCCCTCTAATCATGATCCCATGAGGGAGATGGGATAGAGGCCACTATCATAAGATTTTCTAAAGTAATTTCCTTCACTAAACTGCACCACTGATCTACCTCTTCAAACTAATGGAAACAAGGTTAAGCAATAATTCAAATACTTGTTAAGCTAAACAAAACAAAAATAAATTTCAGCAGCTAACTATCATTTTAATCTAAGAATACATATACAAAAAGAGGAACTTCTGCTGCTAGGGTTGGGCCCTAACCCAAGAGATTCAGCCCTCTGAGTCAACTCAGTGCTGGATCAAGGTAGAATTTCTCATTATCATCAAAATGTCAAATACAACATAACAATAACAATAACAATGTTTCAGCTCAAATTGCCTCTTGGCTACAACAAAAAATTGAATCCTAATGAGTCCCTTGGCTCTCTTATTTATACAAAACTAGATCTCCCAACAGCTCCCTAGAAAATAGGGAGACTTGGCTCCCTAACTCGAGAATGACTCTTCCTTAACTGTCACTGGCTTGGTTGCCAATGGACTCGACTTGCTTGGTTGCTAGTAACTCTGAGCTGATGAGATATGGTGGAGGAATCTTCGAATGATTTGAGGAGTTAAGGAGGGAGACCAATCTCCTAAAATCTCTCTTTCTTGACCACTCTGATTTCGTGCACTTAAGTCAACCAAAAACTGCTCCAATTCCTCCATTTAACACATATTAGGCCACATGACATAGTAACTCACCTTCACCCTTCTCACTAAGAAAAATATAACAAAATATGTAAATAAATGTGAGAAAAGTCAATTTTAATAAGTTGGAGAGTGGCATTGTGACCCATATAGTTTACCTATTGATGAGTCTCATCAACATTATACTTCCTTTCTGTGTAAATTCTCCATGAAAACAATCTCATGGAACATGAGGGGCCTCGATAGTAAAGGAAAACAAAGGCTCCTAAAATAAAAATGGTATGCATAACACCCATCAATAATGTTGATATAAGAAACAAAAATATTAAGTGAGGTTCTACCTCATATAATTAGCAAATGAGGGAGGAATTTCCAAGTAGTAGTGAATGATGCTTAGAGATACTTGGGTGGAATGGCTATTATTTGGAATGATCAGGACATCAAGGTTACCAATATGTTTACCTCTTTTCGCATTATGACAATACAATTTTAGTTAATTGACATCGAGGACTACTATCATGTATCCAATGTCTATGACTCCATTATCACAAATGGAAAACCTCTATTTATCAATTCTATTTCCAACACAAGCAATTTATACTTCCCATCTCCATGGATTATTGGGAGTGACTTCAATATTATCAAGTGTCTCGAGGAAAAGAAATGATGAATCACAATGTTTACCAAGAGATTCTGTAAGCTATATAATCAAATCCCTAAAGTAGTCTCCATTAAATTTCTCAAGAAATGAGTCTCCAACCCACACATGTGGAACAACGAGATGCAATACATGTGTGTGTAATGACTAACTTAATGCACTGTTCTAATAACTCCACAAACTTAAGTATTTCACTCCATCACATAAATTGATCATACGTGACATAAGTAAACCAAGAGTAGACATGAAACTCTTAGGCAAAAAGCATTCCCTAGATCCTCAATTAGGTGCTTAAATGATGAAGTGAAAATGAAAGGGGGGAACAAGACTTCATGATTTAACCATCAAAAACATGTGATCAAGTGTGACCAGGAGTGTATATATTCATATGTTTGCCAAAGAGGGAGTGAATACATGAGTTACCATTCATTGGGCCTACTTTTTCTTTCTTTTGTTTTTTATTATATATAGGACTTAGGGAATGAGGATTTCATAAGTTTGGCACAACTCATAGATATAAGATTTACATGAATTTTCACTTCAACCTTAGAGTTTAGACTTAGATAAATCATTCTAGTGTACATTTAATGATTTTGGCTTTCACTTTTTGATTTTATGTCATCACAAATGACAAAAGGGGAAATATTTTACCACAAATCTATGAATTCTTAATCATAAAGGTGTCATGTGATGAAAACAAATTAATGATGTTATTCTCTATGAAAATGATGGGTATTCTTGAGAAAAGCTTATGTTTGTGGATGTTTCTTCCCTGGTTGGGAGGGAGTGAGGGCAGACACCATATTATCCATGTGTCATGTACTATGGCCAAGATTAATAGTCGTAAGCCTACTAAAGACACGAGTAGGGAGAATGGTGGATTGGATAAACATTTGGGACCAATTTTCTTTGAGAATTTGTACTTTGACTAGGACTAACAGCCATAAGTCAAGTACATTAATCCAAGATAAGAGTAGTTATGAGGATCGACATTTCCTGGTGTCAAATATTATGATAGTGGATTAGGAAATGATCATGTGAGGACATACGTGGTGAACATCCTAGTGGGGTAAGTGCTTAGAGAGGCAGTGGTGTCCAAATTTATGCCTCCCAACATTGTGCTCTGATCTAATGGAGATATAAAACTCGTTAGTCAAAGCCTTGCTATTTTGACAATGTTGGCTATGATGATGTAAATCATCGTTGATGCTTATCAATCAAAACCCCTTCTTATATGAATATTTCAACTTGAGAGTAATTTTTTGTCTCATTATGAGTACCCCCCTAATTTAGAAGGAGTGTTGAAAAATGTAACTAGTGTCGATCTTCATAATGCAATAAAATGTGTTTTTTATCATTAATATTTTTTATTATATTCATTATTATTATTTCATTTTGGTCAAAGCATGTTCTTCATGCTCATAGAGTCAAAAAGAAATTATTTTGAGTCAAGTCCCATTTGTACTTTTGAAAGAAAAAGAAAAGGAATTTTTATTTGAGTCAAAGAATCAACACAAGACCAAGTCGGCCTGAGAGGCATCTATTCGACCCTCTTGGATAGGTCTATATCAGTCAACTTGATCACTTGGAATACCAATCATTTATCATCACAAAACATTGTTTCTTGTGCCAAACAAGAATAAAAGACAACTGGAATTAAAGGGTAGATAAACTATGATTTTTTTCAGCCTATTTATGCACACACGTGTGAAGATTTTGTGCCTTCTATATGAAAATTACAGGTCTAAAATGTGAAAATTTCTAAATAGAAATTCTACTACAGTGATTAATATTATTTCTTCTACTTATTACCTCATAAATAAGTTATCTATAGTAATATTATGGAAAATATCAAAATATATTCTACTACAACCTTCACAATTAAAACATTTCAGAAAGTAAATGTAAGGAAATACACTGGTAAAAATACAATGACAATGACACAATTATTTTTGGACAATTGTCCCCGGAAAAACCCAATGCAGGAAAACCAGTGCAGCAGATGAGGGTTTCTTTATTATTCTTCAGCAAAAATCTCATGTATAATTTTACAACCAGCATAAGAGAAAAGTTACAGACGTTTCCTGACAAGTTTCTGATCCAGGAGAAGTTCTCTTCTTCCCTTTGCATCTCACTGTGTCCCAATGTCAAACTTTCCCACGCTATCCTGGCATCAGACTGGTTTACGCAATTCCAGCGTCAAGTTGCACCTACGCTATCTCTACCTACGTCACACCTTCTGTGTTGTCCTCCCTCTGCTCTGCATATTCTTCCCTTGCACTCCTGACTGATGTTGATCACCCTTTGTCTCTCTTCCACCTGCTAATATCCCTCTGATTCGATTTTCTCTTGTTGAACTTCAACCGACGAGAAAATCGATCTTACTCAAGCAACTGAGTATCTACCTCTGGTGTGTTTTCCAAATGACCCTCAAGCCTCTTCGTATATCTTCCTGTTGGGCAACCAATGGCCTAGATTAACTCCTAATCAAAGGCTCATATCATTTTTACTTGATCTCAGTCTTTATCTAGAAGATTCACCCACAATTAGATTAATACCCATTAATATTTTAATTTTCCTAAGTTTAGACTTAGGAACCCCATTAAAAATATTAATTATTTTAATATAATCATCTCTGGGTGGAATTTCCCAAAATGGTTTCTAGGTTCTTTGGAATGCATGTGCTCACGACTCCCTGCAAAATTTGAGGCTGAGAGAAGATCCGATGCTACCCTAAATAAACACTCCCTCTTAGCAAGGAATGTGTTCTAGCAATATTCTACTGCTGCATACGGTTCAGGCTCTGAAGCAATGTCCTCTGCATTGCTGATGTCTGAGATGTTGTCCAAAAACTACCTACTATAAGTGTACTGCTACATTTGACACTACCACTGCCAATGCTACAACTGTACTACTCCCTCTGAATGTTTGCATCTGTGCTACTGCTGCCACTGCCACTGCCAACTGTCCTTGCACTGCAAACTGTTGCTTCTACTGAAACGGATTTTCAACCATACCCACATTCTCTGTAAAATAAATGAACTTAGCTCTTCTGAGAGCCTTTGTGAGTATATCAACCACCTTCTCTCCTGTGGGAACATAATGTAGCTATATAGCCCCACGCTAAACACAGTCTCCGATAAAGTGACAACGAATATCTATATGTTTCGACTAATCTTGAAATAATGGATTCTCAGAGTGTTTGAAACAACTCTGATTATTGCAATAAACCTTGGTCACTTCCATTCATTTTTTGAATAAGCTCACAAGCAATTTTCTAAGCCATATGGCTTCGCACGTAGCTGTGTTGGCTGCCATATATTCTGGTTCTGCTGAACCCAGTGTTACCGATTTCTGCTTCATGTTGCACCAAGATATCATGCCTAATCCAACACTGAAGCAGTACCCTGAGGTACTTTTTTGGTCTAATGAATTACCTTCCCAATCTGCATCAGTGAATCCATTCAAGTTGGCATCCTCCCTTATGGATTACTTTAACCCATATCCAACTGTTCCATGTACATACCTAAGAATGTGTCTTTCTACTACCTAATGCACCCTTTTTGGTTCTACCATGAACTGAATAAGAGTGTTGATAGAAAAACAAATGTCTCACCTAGTTTTGACTAGATACATAAGCGATCCAATGAGCTGTCTATATAAGTTGGGATATACTTCTTTGTCTTCCGATGCATCTATTTTCTTCTCATGAGTTTTGAAGCCTTCGGGTTATTCTATGTACACCCCCTCTTCTATCACTCTGTTCAAGAATGTTGTCTTAACATCCATTTGGTGAATCTCCCATCCCATTTGAGTTGCTAGGGATATAATAAATCTGAAAGAGGTGTATTGAGAAACTGGGGCAAAGGTCTCTTGAGAGTCTATTCCTTCTTTCTGAGCATACCCCTTTGCCACGAACATTGCCTTGTACTTCTCTATGCTGTCGTCTATAACATACTTGATCTTGTAGGTCCATCATGATCCTACAACTGATCTATCTTTTGGTCTAGGTACTACTTCTCAGACATCACTCATCATGATGGAGTTGTATTCTTCTACCATGGCATCCACCCATACTTGGCGTTGAAAAATTTCCTAAAAGCTAGAGGGTTCTTCAACTTGAGCTACCAATGCTTGGTATCTGTCTAGTTCTCTACACTGCCTCTTCTCAGCTCTAGGAGCTCCAACAAACTCCTTTGCATCCCTCAGTGTTTGCAATACTTCTCTACTACTTCTACCACTGGTGGTGGGAGGCTCAACCAACTCTTCCTCCTGATCCTGTCATTCTGTCCGTTGAGAATCATCTACATTTCCTGCTTCTGAAGAGATACTCGTGTTGGTCACTGTACTTGATCCAGGTGTATGTCCTCCTACATGTCCTTCTTACTGCCCCTGCTGCTCTTGGACTAATTGAACATCTCTAGACTAATCTTCTGCAGGCATCTCACGAGATTTCCTGAAAGCTCTATATTCCATGAACTTTGCATCTCATCTTACTACAATATTCCTGTTTCCAGGAATGTAGGTTCTATATGCCTTTGAAGTCTTGTTGTGTCCTATGAGATACCTTTTTTTGGCAGTTTGATCCAGTTTACTGCGCTTCTCGTCTAGAATGTGAAAACAAACCACACTTCCGAATATCCTGAGATGACTGACTTCTAGCTTCTTCCCTGTGAAAACTACCTCGGGCATTCTCTTCCCCAATGCTCTATGAGGAGTTCTATTTTGGATGTATACTGATGCATTGCAAGATTCTGCCCATAGATACCTAGGTAGATCTTGATCATACAACATAGCTTTGGCTGCCCAAAAATAGTTCTATTCTTCCGTTATGCTACTCCATTCTTCTCTGTATTACATGTAGTTGTCCAATCTCATTTGATGCAGTCATTTGCGCAGAAATCTCTGAAGTCTTTGTCTGTATATTCTCCACCATTATCTGAACACAATACCTTTATCTTTTTCCCTGTCATATTTTCAACAAGAGCCTTAAACTCTCGGAAAAAATCAAATACCTCATCCTTGGTCTTTAAGAAATAGGTCTAGGTTTTTCTAGAGTGATCATTGATAAAGGTGACAAAGTATTCGCCACCACTAAGAGCCCGTGTGGACATAGGACTGCAGATATTTGAGTGTATTAATCCTAATGCACACTCTGCTCTATTGTTACTTCTAGAAAAAGTTGCTTTAACATACTTTCATAGCACATATCCTTTGCATAAGTCATCATGTTCACTACTTTGGACTGGTACCCTTGTAACAGTCTCTCTAAGCATCCTCATTGCTCTATGGTGTAAGTGCCCCATTCGCCTGTGCCATAATTCATTTAGCTCCTTCTCACCATTAAAATTTTTTCCTATCAGTGCCATTGGTGATTCGAGCTGCAACCTATATAACTTGTTGCTTCGAACCCCAATTTGATTTTTCTTCTTCCAACTTGGATGCTTGACGTAGACCTTCCTTCTTATGAAGTATACATCATATCCCTTGTCCTGTAATTGGGACACTAAAATTAAGTTCATTCCTAATCCTGGCACGTGCAGAAAATTGGTGGCTTGGATGTTGGTCCTTGCTTCCATTTGAAAAGCTATGGTGCCTCTCCCTACTGGAGTATATTTTGTTCTATTTCCATAGTTATTTGGAAGTCCATTTGTTCTTCTTGATAGCTCGAGAAATGTTCTTGTACTCTAGTCATATGAGCTGAAGATCCGCTATCAATGTACCAAACATCTAGTGATGTTGAATTTGCTAGGCATGCAAATTCTTCATCTTATCTACTAGATAAATCTAAGATATTTTGAGTATCCATATTGTACCAATTTCTCACACTACCTTGTCCCAACGATTGCTGCAGGAAAAACTGTGTCCCACTTGAGACAACCCTCTTTGCTAAATCTTCTGCCGCACTGTACCCTCTACCATTGTTAAATTTCGAATGGAAAGACTTACCTCTTTGTCGACTCACTCAGAGAGAGTTTTCCCACGAAATCCAATCTCCTTGGCTTATACTGCGCAATCCTCTAGGAGATTCGAATTTCTACCCCTTGTAGGAATTTCAAATTCCCTTCTCCTTTCAATACTAGGTCCTATGGCTTCTCTCTTCTACTTCCCTGTAGCTCTGATACCATGTGAAAATTTCTAAATAGAAATTATACTATAGTGATTAATATTATTTCTTCTACTTATTACCTCAGAAATAAGTTATCTACAGTAATCTTATGGTAAATATCGAAATATATTCTATTGCAACCTTCACAATTAAAACATTATAGAAATTAAATGTAAGGAAATGCACTGGCACAAATACAACCACACTAACACAGTTATTTTTGGAAAATCATCCCTGGAAAAACCCAATGTGGGAAAACCAGTGCAATAGATGAAGGTTTCTTTATTATTCTTCAACAAAAATCTCATGTGCAATTTTACAACCAGTAAAAGAGAAAAGTTACAAACGTTTCTTGACAAGTTTATGATCCAGGAGAAGTTCTCTTTTTCCCTCTGCGTCTCACTGTGTCCTAGTGTCAAATTTTCCCACGTTATCCCGACGTCAGACTGGCTTACGCAGTTCTAGCGTCAAGCTGCCCCTGCGCTATCTCTGCCTGCGTCACACCTTTTGCGTTGTCCTCCCTCTGTGCATTTTCTTCCCTTGCACTCCTGACTGATGCTGATCACTCTCTATCTCTCTTCCACCTGATACTATCCCTTTGATTCGATTTTCTCTTGCCGAACTTCAATTAGTGAGAAAATCGATCTTACTCGGGCAACTAAGTATCTGCCTCTGGTGTGTTTTCCAAATGACCTACAAGCCTCTTCTTATATCTTCCGGTTAGACAACCAACGACCTAGATTAACTCCTAATCAAAGGCTTAGATCGTTTTGAGTTGATCTCCGTCTTTATCTAGAAGATTCACCCATAATTAGATTAATACCCATAAATATTTTATTTTTCCTAAGTTTAGACTTAGGAATCCCATTAAAAATATTAATTGTTTTAATATAATCGTCTCTGGGTGGAATTTCCCAAAACAGTTTTTGGGTTCTTTGGAATGAATGTTCCCAAGCCTCCCTGCAAAATTTTAGGCCAAGAGCACATCCAATGATACCCCAAATCAACATAAAATTCATCCTTCACTACAGGTCCAAAAATTCTATGATTTGACCTTATTTTAGAGCGTTTAATCAACACTGAATTTTGTTTACTTTGACTTGGTTGTGTTATCACTGAAAATTTTCTCTAGAAGTTATTAAAAGAAAGAAAATAACCGAGGTAACAACAAACCAACTTTTGGGCATAGTCTCTAGCCAACCTAGGCTCAGAGAGGGCTCCCTTTATGTGATTTGACTTTCTTTGCTGGGATTTCAGGCTAGTTATGAATGTTCAGGGGGTTTTTGATTTGTATTGAAGATTGGATGGTGGGATCCTTAAAACAGATGGATAAAATGATGTTTTCAGACCATTGGGATATGGAGTCAACAAAGTGCAACATAAATGGATTAACTCACTAAAGGGAATGTTCAAAGGGCAAGCTAGCAGAGTAAAGTGCAGGTCTTTGGGGCAGGGGGGTGAAATGGCTTTAATCAGGGTGAGAGAGCAATTAAGAATTCTTAGACCGGGATATAAACGAGGAATAGAGGGTAATAAGAAACAAAGGGAAATTAAGAATAATTTGATATAGATTATAAAGAAACAACCTAAACTAAGGAGCAATTAAGAATTCCTTAACTTAGATATCAGCAGAAAACATTTATATGCCTAACTGTTAAAATAGAGTGTAATTAAAAAAATTTTGAGATAATATTCCAGTTATAGTATTCAAATTTGGAAATAGATTAAATATTGTGGGAAAACTTTAAGAAAGATAACACCAACATGAGAAAATACTTGTTAGCACTTCGCTCATCACATGAATCCTGTGAAATATCTTGTCTTTATTCATCAATCTGGTTTGCTGGCTCAGTCCATGATACAATAACTTTACAGTCTTTTGATCAAGAAGTCTATAGAAATGTCTAAGAATCCACCCTACATACTTCGAATAAAAAAAAAAAAAGGAAAAAAGAAAAAAAAGAAAAAAAGAAAAAAAAAAAAAAAAAAAAAAAAAAAAAAAAAAAAAAAAAAAAAAAAAAGAAAAAAAAAGTCTCAAATCGCAGAAGTCTCAAATCCATTATACTTCGAATTGTGAAGTATTTATACAAAATTTTGATTACAAAATATCTCAAATTAACTTGAGATTTAATCCAGGAAATGAAAATATCTTCTGGTAAGAAGATAGAGACAACTATTGAACTGCTTTCATGTTGTCCCATTTATTTTGGTACTGCTGGCCTTTATGGTTTGATTTCTAGCCCTTTATGCTCTTTACTGTTTGAAATTTCACGCTAGAGGCTTTAGTCACTTTAGGCTTTCATCTGATACTCTTTCACTGATACTTTTTGACTTTGATGACCTGTCAATATCCTTTACTATGTTTTACTTTTACTGTACATTTTAACTCTTTACTGTGTATTTCAACAATAATTTTTTTTTTTTTTTTATGTGTATCAACATATGGTAATGGATATTGATCAACTTTCTGTATGTTTGATCTGTTTTTCTTCTAAATGTATACTCTGTCTGGTTCTTCTGTTTTGATAGTCAATGTCTCTGTGTGAATGATTTCTTCTATGTTCTGTGTATAATTGTCTTCTTCTTCTGAATAGAGGCTTTTGAATAAATTTGCTTTTGAGTCTTGGAGTAAACAAGTTTTCTGACTAGTATCAACACTGTTTATCCAAGTTCTCTGGTATTTTGCAAAATACCACAATTTCTCAATAAAACACAAGTTGGAAGGAAAGGCAATTGATGGCTTTATCGCATAGGGATGTCTGGGGAAGGAGTCGTGGAAATGTTTTGAAAGTAATTAGAGGTCAAATTGTGTTGCAGAGGTTCAGGGTGGCGCCAAAAGGGTTGGTAGGTTTTACTTTGAAACGGGGCAAAAAGAATGAAAATGAGGGTTTTTAGGGTTTTAACGGGAAACTTTTTAAATTTGGCGTGAGATTAGTTAAGTGAACAATAGGTGGTTTATCGGGTTGAGCAGGGAGACGGTTTTGGAGGCCATCGCACCGCTTATGAGGGTCATTCGGTATTTGGGAGGGGTCACCCGATCTACTCTAGCGTCTGACACGTAGCCTTTGGGGTTCGGGGGAAAACCGCTTTATCGAGCGGGTAACAATCAGCCATTGGGCGCGGACGATATGGCTGTGGATCGTCGGATGAGGGGAATGGTGATTTGACGGTAGTCGGGCGAGGGAGGTCCACGAGTGATAAAATCTTGGGCTTCGGGGGTGCCCAGAGGTTTTAATTACGATGGATTGTGATTATTTAAGATTTAATCACGGGTTTAAATGATCGGGCATGGCTTAATGACGGGGTTTAACTTCGGGTAAAGGTTGGGTGTCGGGTGAGCCCAATATGGCTTTGCACCGTTTTATTTGGGCGTAGATGATTGGATGGTAGTCGGGTGGAAGACTAGCGCGAAGGAAATGGACGAAGGTTTAGGGGGGGGCCCAAGGGCTGTATTAAGAGGGTTTCATCGGGATATGGGGGAATTGTATAATTTTTATTAAAACTAAGGGTTGGGATATTACATAGGGGATTTAATTAATATAAGGGAAAAGGTATTATGGGAATTATATAATAAAGTTAAAAATTAATATGAAGTTGGCGGAGTGGATATGCCCTTAAGTATACATGTAAAATGTAATATTTGCGCACTTTATTTACATACACTCAATACTTAGGATAAGATGTCTGTTGTGGGTTTTTTGAGTGAAATAGGATTTACATGGGGGTTTTCACTTTTCCTAGGCAAATGAAGTTTATCCTTAGGAAAAGGGGTTTTATTAGGGAAATGATTTTTGTGAAGGGGATTCTAGCACTTGATGTCCATAAGTCATTAAGACGAGGGTCCGGTCCCACCAAAAGTCAGAGAAATGCTTGAAGCCTCTTTGACTTGCAAGATTTTAAGTGCTAGAATATACTTGTAGATAGGAAATTAGTAAGCAATGGGAAAAATGAATGAGGGGGAGTTAATCACATTAACTTGAAAACCTTTGTTTTTTCTTTCGTAGTTGATCATGTACATATAGGAATATGTGTCTAAGCATGATGCATGTGTTTTGATCCAATCAATTTTTTAGTTCAACAACCTTTCTTCTACTTAGCCATTTCTTACCCTAACATTTTTTCTTCATTTATTTGGGTGCATTTAGGCTAGCAAACCCTTATCCTCTCTTTTTTTTTATAAAACAAACTATCTATTTCTAACCTTATATCATCAAAGGGCTCAGATTAAGCTTATGAGCTCCTTTTATTTCTCTACCTATCTATTGATCTGCCAAGATTAAACTGTTTGGCCAGATTTTATTCTCTAACTAAAAACATAAAATTCAAGGCATGAAATAACAAAGATTAAACAATTTGATTACCATGGATTATGGCATGAATAAAAAGCTACACACAATCATTATTATGCATAAAAGTAAATAGTAGTGGCATTTAGACTTGCACACTTTAATGGTCTATTTTTGTTTTTGGGGTTCATATATTTTCATTTTTTGACCTTCTCTTATTCTTTTTGTCCTTTGATTTTCTTTTATGACATACCCTCTTTACATTTTTTAATTTTTTAATATGGAAAGCATTTGCAGAAAGCAAAGGTATGTACAATATTACAAGGCTTAACCTTAGTCATTCAAAATTATGACTCCTATTGGTATAGGAACCTAATAGTGGCTCCACTTGGGGATGGAATTTCCTAGTGAAATGTCAAGAACTCTAAAGATCAGTAGCCTTTGAATTGTTGTTGATGTTACCTTGCAAAGTGTCCTTCTGTGAATCTACATTATTGATACTTATGACAGTGAATCTTTTAAAGCTTAGGGCCTTCTCTTCGGGCTTCAACTTCAAAGATCACCATCCAATCCAAACTAGACTTTTGAAAATAAAATATGTACAAATGGGAAATGAAAATTAGTAACTTGGTTCAAAGTAATGTTTTAGCATTCGACCATTCACTGGCCCACCTTCTGCATCTATACCATCAATTTCTCTCAAGAAGAAAGCATTATTTCCTATGTAAGCATAAATGACGTAGGGACCTTTCCATAGGAGATCAAATTTCCCATGTTTTCCTTTGTTTTCCTTCCTTGAATCCCACTTGAGCACTTTGTCACTAATGTAGAAATCTTTGGCATTGGTTCTCTTATCAAAAATCTTTTTAATGTTTTCCTACACAACTTGAGACCTGACATAGACCTCTTCTCTGGTTTGTTGTAGATGAATAGTTTGGTTGATTCTTCTTTGGATATTATTTGGTTCAACCTGCAATTCTTGGAGTATCTTCATTACTGGTACTCCCGAAGAGGATGGAAAGACAACTTCCATCCCATAAACTAGTTGATAGGGAGAAGTACCAATTGATTTCTTAGTAGTCAATCTGTCTGCCCATAAGGTGTTGAATAGCTTTTTATTCCAAGTTTTCTTATTGTCCTCTAGTTACTTCTTGATGATGTTTACTAGGCTTTTGTTTGAGGATTCTGCCAGTCCATTACCTTGAGGGTAATAGGCTATGGAATGGCCAAGGGTGATATGGTATTTATTGCAGAAATCTATCATTCGTTTGGATTTAAAGGCTGCTGCATTATCAGTAACGAGCTTAGTTGGACATCCAAATCTTGATAAAATATTGGTTTCAAGGAAGTTTATGATAACAATATCTGTGGCTTGCCTTGAAGGTATGGCCTATATCCATTTTGTAAAGTAGTTTGTGGCTGTGAGGATCCATTTGTGCTGGGTAGAGGAGGGTGGGTGAATTTCACCAATGAAGTCTAAACCTCATTGTTGAAAAGGTATTTCTAAAGAGATTGGTTTGAGGGGTAAAGGTAAGAGCTTTTTCTTCCCCTAAAAAATTTGGCATTGGTGACAGGAAGTCACATATTTTTTTGACTTCAGCAAACAAGGTAGGCCAGTAGAAACCAACTCTACGGATTTTATCTGTAGTGCTCTTCCAGTAAAGGTGTCCTCCATAGTCACCTGCATGAAACTCTTGCAAAACTTTGTCAGATTCATCTTTTAATAAGCAATTTAGAAGAATACCTTCATGATCTCTCCAAAACAGAGCATTGTCTAATATACAAAATTTTAAAGATTTCATCTTCAAAAACCTGCTTTTAGTCCCAGATAATTCAGGAGGAGCTTGTAGATTTAGTAAAATGTAAATAATATCAACATACCAAAGTGATTCAAGAAAGGCCTGGCTGATTAGTGGAGTCGCCATCTCCTCCTCATTATCTATTGCTGTAATAAAGTTTATATCCAAGGCCTGACAGTTTGATTCAGCCATGAGCTTGGATAAACCTTGGCCCTTGATTAACTTAGTAGGTTTGATTTCTATATCATACTCTAAAATAGTAGCAATCCACTTTCCTCTCTTTCCATCAGGACCATCCTGAGTTAGGATGTCTTTAACCACTGAATTAGGAACATAGGCTACTATATGAGAATATAAGATGTATATCCTAAAATCCTTAATGGCTTTGACTAAAGCCAAGGTCTGTTTTTCCATTATGTTATATTTCAAGGGGGCATCTCTCAGGGCTTTGCTGAAGAAAGCAATGGGTTGTTCATAGCCCTGGTCATTTTTCTGCAATAGAACTGCAACAATTGTATGCTCAGAAGCAAAGGAAAACAAGATGAAATCTCTGTCAAATTTAGGACTGATTAACACAAGTGTTTTAGTCAAGGCTAGTTTGATGTCTTCAAAGGATTTTTTAGCCTCAACAGTCCATTTTATGGTGGAGTCATTTTTTAGCATGTTGTTTAGTGATCTACTTAACTCTGCCAGATTAGATATAAATCTTCTAAGAAAATTATTTTTTCCTAAGAAAGCTTGTAACTTTCTGATGTTCCTAGGGTGTCTTATTTGCAAGATGGCTTATATTCTCGTAGGGTTTATTCTTATACCATCTTTTGAAATTATGTGATCTCACAAATTTCCTTCTTCTAACCCAAACAAGGAATTTTTGGGGTTTAAGGAGATTCCAAACTTCCTGCATTTAATAAAGACTTGCCTTAGATGATCCAAATGTTGATTGTCGGATTTTAAAAATACAGTAATATCATCTAAATATATCACAAGGAAATCATGAATTTCTTTTGCAAAGGCTATATCCATAGCCCTCTGGAAAGTGGCTCCTGCATTCATTAGCCCAAAAAGCATTTTCACATACATAAATGTGCCCCAAGGAGTAGTAAAGGCAGTTTTGGGTTGGTCATGTGGATGAACCAAGATTTGATTGTAGCCAGAAAACCCATCCAACAATGAGATTCTGGTTGATCCAACTACTCTCTGTAAAACATGATCCATTTTGGGGAGAGGGTAATTGTTTTTTTAGTGATACTTTGTTGAGGTTTCTGAGATCCACATAGAGTCTGATCTCACTAGTTTTCTTTCTAGTTGGCACCAAGTTTGAGACCCAATCAGAAAATCTGATTGGTGCAATTATTTTGGCATCATACATCCACTGAATTTCTTTTTCAATTGCAGGTAATAAGACTGGATTGATCCTTTTAAGTATTTGTTTGAAAGGCTTTTGATTTTCTTTAATAGGAATTGTGTGCTGGATGATGTTGGTGTCATAGGATTTGAGGTCCTCATAACTCCAAGCAAAGACATCCCGAAATTATTTCAACAACTCAATGTATTTCACTTTTTTCAGTTGGAGGTAATGATTTTGAAAGTTTGATCAATTTAAGGTTTTCATCGATGCCTATATAACATTCCTCTATATTAGACCTTAAAGGTTCCATTTTAGGTTTTCTAGGAACATCATTTAAATCAAATAAATCTTCCAGAGGGGTTAATCCCTTTGGTAAGAAGTTATCTTTGAGATTAATTACTTCCATTTCTTCACTGATTATTTCATCAATCTCCATTTTCTCTAAGTTATCTACATCTGATTTGGTAAATTTAGTTGGGTTGAATCTATCTATTCCATTACCTTCTATCTCATTTATTTCTATCTTATCTTTAGTGTCAGGATCTATTGATGTATCAATATCTATATTGTTAGTTACAAACTCTTCTTCTGAAATTAAAAAGTTATTTATCTTTTTATCATTAGAAAATATTTGCCAATTTTTCAAATTATCTGGAATTGCAGGTCTATGCCTAACTTTAGCAGTGTACTGATGGTTAGGTTGAAAGGGAAATTTGCAGGTGCTGGCAAACATTGCTAAACTATGGGCTTGCATGTTATGTTTTCTAGGGATTACTGCAAGTTTTGTTTCTAGGAAAGTGTTAAGTATTTCTACGATAGTTCCCGTATAACAACTTAATCTAGGGTCCTTTGTCATACATACAACATCAATCTGTTTTATAATTAGTTCAGAGTCTCCCATGACATAAACTCTTTTAGCTCCTAGATTCATAACTAACTTAAGACCTAAAATTAATGCTTCATACTCAACCATATTATTGGTACACTTAAAATTCAATCTATATGCATGGCCTTCTGAGTAATTATTTTCCAAATTATATATCCACACTCCTGCTCCTGCTCCTAACCTATTGACTGATCCATCAAATTATAAATTCCATAATATCTCATGATCTATATTTACACTATCTGGTGCAACAAAATTTTCATCATTCATAGCAATTTGACCATCTTGTTCATTGAACAACTATGTAGTTTGGTTAGTTTCATTTTGTGTAGAAACCGCAATTTCTTTTGGTTCCGTATTAGTAATATCTAAAAGTTTTTCTTGTGTTTGATCAACATTATACACGATAAAAGAATTGATATCTGAGTGTATGGAGTAGATGGGAAAGTTTTGAGGCTGATCCTAGCTACTTACCATATATTTCATTAAGGTTTCTCGGTATAGTTTCTTAGGTTGTCCAAAAACAGAGATTGTTGCATATGACATATCTAGTTGTAAGGATCCCTGAAGTTTAGCTCCCCATGATCTGAATAATATCATGCCATACTTTGGTGGGATGTCAGCAATTACGATATTCATAAGGATGCTTTTGGCAGGATATTGGACTAAAGTGACACACAAGTCTTTAATCAATCCTAGACACTTTACTTGACTAGAGTCAAATGAGAATAAGTCTTTGTAAGGCCTTGTAATGTCTAGGTTTAATTTCTCCATCACTAATTTGGGCATTAAGTTGTGGGAGGACCCAAAATCCAACAGTGCATTGTGTAGAATTTTGTCATGGATGCTAAGGCTGATGTAAAAAGGTGGAACTCCTCCTTCTAATGGTTTGCCATTAACATCTGGACCAAATATGAGTTCTAGTTGGTCATCAAACAAGTTGATTGAATCCTCGTTTTCAACAATGTTTAAGGTCTGGTTTAATTGTGATTTATAAGTTTCATTCTTGATTAGTTATATTAAAGGAACTCAAATCTTTAGCTTTGCTATCTCTATTCCCAAATTGAATGGAAAAGAGACTTTTTCTGTTTGAAGGTTTTGAGTTTTTGCAGTAAGGATTTGAGTAGGATTGTCTTCTTTTTCTTTATTGGGGATCTCCTTATGTGGATTTTCAAATCTGATGTTTTGAGCTTTGTCCAATGATTCCTTAGGTGGAATTGAAGTGGATGGTTGATCAATAGAAGGTTGATCAGAGGTTATGTCTACAATTGTGGGGCTAGAAGGTTTTGGGTTTTCCCTAGGGAGAATTTGGAGGATTTTTGAAACAAGGGATTCTTTTATTTTGTTGGGTTGATTTTGTGCTGTTCTCTTAGTTTGGTCAAGGACATCAACATTCTTTTTTCTTCTTAGATTATGCTATTTATGAACTTCAAAAATGGCAGAGTCATATCCCTGTTTGTAATCAAATGATTCCCCAGACTGTACCTGTAATTACTGCAGCATATACAGTTCCTGCTCATCTTGGGTTAGAAAAACAGTGTCCTCATCATTTATTCCCATTAGGTTAATTTGTGTATCTTGCTCTGGATCTTCTGGATGGGATGTCTTTGCAAAAATTTCTTGAAAAGGGGGCCTAATGTTCTGATCTGGTCCATTTTTCCCAATGTTTTAGTTGTTTCTGAAATTTGGGTTTCTAACTGGAGGTGCTTGTTGGTTATCCCATTAGGGTTTCCTTTCTATGTTCCCTATTCTATCCATTAGTATTTCCATACTTTTGGCTAAGTTATCTATTTTAATGTCAGATGGTGAAGTTTCATCCTTTGCAGTTCCTCTCCTTTCATTTCTAACTCTAGCCCTTTTAGCTAACAAATTAACTTCTACACTAACTGATACACTTTGCATTTCTTCTAATGTTGGGGGGTTTCTTTCCCTAAGTTGGTATGCCATATCTGTGTCAAAACCATCAGGGAACTTTATTAATGCTAAGTCAGGTGGGGGTCTAAGGTTAACTGGGATTGCATTATATATATTATTGAATCTAGTGTAGTAATCTTGAATAGTTTCATTAGGTCCTCTTCTAATATTCTCATATTCTGAAAGGATTTGTAAGGGATTCTTTTTCTTTTCCCACCTATCAATAAACAACCTTTGGAAATTTTCTAGGTCTGCAATGTGGTTGGTAGGAAAGGCTTTAAACCACTTCTTGACATCACTAGTCAAAGTTTGGGCAAAGAGTCTCATCTGGACATCTGCTTCATCTATTTCATGTAGTTCAAAAAAGTCAGACATCTTGTTTACATGCTGCTAGGCAGTGTAATGACCAGTAGCATCAAACAGGAAAATCTTACTCTGATAATCTGTAGGCATAGCATGAAGTTGGGCAGGTAAAACAAGAGGAGCATATCTGTTTTCCATTGCTGTAAGTTGGGAGGGGCTAAGATGTGGGGTTGAGGTACTTGGAGATGATGCAACAGTGGATGAAGAACCAGGACTAGTAGATGATGAATGAGTAATGATAGGTTGGTGAGGGAGTGAAGGTATAAATGGTGGTGAAGAATGGACTTCAGAAGGTATTATTGTTGAAGTTGAAGGGAATAATGGTGAACTCAAAGTAGTGGACAATTGTTCAGAAAGCTCAGGGGTAGTGGTAGTATTAATGGATGATTGTGGAGATTTCAGAATGTACTCATCAATTGATTTGTTGGCCTTTTTGACTTCAAGGCCTGCAATAAAATCATGATCTAGAACAGTTTCATTGATTGCACTCTCAGATTTTGTTCTAAATAATGAAAGATCAAATGGCACATCAAAGGGAAGCACTTCTAAAAATAACCACTCATCAGGACATGAATTAGCTTTAACTCATGGTATTTGACTAACTGAACTTTCTTCTTTTTTAGATTTTCTTGAAATCAAGTTGGGATTATTAACTACTGGGGCAGGGTTTGGATTTGGATTATCCCTAGTAAAATGAGTCTTCTTGGAAGCCAGAATTTCAAAATTTTCAATTGTTTTTGTGAGATTTTTTCAAAATAACTTCTAACAAACGACTTTAAGAGGCCCCAAATATAGATTTAGAATTTTCTTAAAGCTTTATTAGCACTGAAGAGTTGCTGGTTCCCCAGTATGGTCGCCACTATGTTATCACTCAAAATTTTCTCTAGAAGTTATTAGAAGAAAGAAAATGACTGAGGTAACCACAAACCAACTTTTGGGCATAGGCTCTAGCCAACCTAGGCTCAAAGGGGGCTCTCTCTATGTGATTTAACTTTGTTTGCTGGGATTTAAGGTTAGTTATGAATGTTCAGGGGGTTTTTGGTTTGTATTGAGGATTGGATGGTGGGATCCTTAAAACAGATGGATATAATGATGTCTTTAGACCATTAGGCTATGGAGTCAACAAAAGGGCAACAAAACTGGATTAACTCACTAAAGAGAATGTTCAAAGGGCAAGCTAGCAGAGTAAATTGTAGGTCTTTGGGCAAGGGGGGTGAAATGGCTTTAATCAGGGTGAGAGAGCAATTAAGAATTCTCAGACCGGGATATAAATGAGGAATAGAGGGTAATCAGGAACAAAGGGCAATTAAGAATCCTTTGATATATATTATAAAGAAACAACCTAAACTAAGGTGCAATTAATAATTCCTTAACTTAGATATTAGTAGAAAACATTTATATGCCTAACTGTTAGCTCAAAGTGTAATTAAACAAATTCTAAGATAATATTCCAGTTATAACATCCATATTCAGAAATACATTAAAGATTATGGAAAAACTTTAAGAAAGATAACAACAACATGAGAAAATACTTGTCTGCACTTCGCTCAACACATGAATCTTGTGAAATATCTTGTCTTTATTCATCAATCTAACTTGCTGGCTCAGTCCATGATACAATAGATTTACAGTATTTTGATCAAGAAGTCTATAGAAATGTCTAAGAATCCACCCTACATACTTCGAATTGTGAAGTATTTATACAAAAGTTTTATTACAAAATATCTCAAACTAGCTTGAGATTTAATCTAGGAAATGAAAATATCTTCTCGTAAGAAGATAGAGATAGCTATTGAACTGCTTTCATGCTATCCCATTTATTTTGGTACTACTGGCCTTTATGCTTTGATTTCTAGCCCTTTATGCTCTTTTCTGTTTGAACTTTCACACTAGAGGCTTTAGTCACTCTAGGCTTTCATCTAATACTCTTTGACACTGATACTTTTTGACTTTTATGACCTGTTAATATCCTTTACTGTTTTTTACTTTCACTATACATTTTAATTTTTTACTGTGTATTTCAACAATAAATTATTTAGTTTTTTATGTGTATCAGCATATGGTAATGGATATTGATCAAATTTCTGTATGTTTGATTTATTTGCCTTCTAACTGTATACTCTGTCTGGTTCCTTTGTTTTGCAAGTCAATGTCTCTGTGTGAATGATTTATTCTCTGTTCTGTGTATAATTGTCTTCTTCTTCTGAATATATGATTTTGAATAAATTTTCTTTCAAGTCTTGGAGTAAATAAGTTTTGTGACTAGTATCAAAACTGTTTATCCAAGTTCTCTGGTATTCTGCAAAATACCACAGTTTGTCAATAAAACACAGGTTGGCAGGAAAGGCAATTGATGGCTTTATCGCACAATGATGTCTGGGGAAGGAGTCGTGGCAATGTTTTGAAAGTAATCAGAGGTCGAAATGTGTTGCAAAGGTTCAGGGTGGCGCTGAAAGTGTTTGATAGGTTTTACTGTGAAACAGGGCAAAAGGAATGAAAACGAGGGTTTTTAGGGTTTTAACGGGCAACTTTTTAAATTTGGCCCGAGATTAGTTAAGTGAACAGTAGTTTATTGGGTTGAGCGGGGAGGCATTTTTGGAGGCTATCGCACCTCTTATGAGGGTCGGACGGTATTTGGGAGGGGTCCCGATCTACTCCAGCCCCTGAAACGCAGCCTTTGGGGTTTGGGGGAAAACCGCTTTATCAGGCAGGTAACGATTGGCCATCGGGCATGACCGATATGGTTATGGACCGTCAGATGAGGGGGATGGTGATCTGATAGTAGTCCGGTGAGGAAGGTGCGCGGGTGATAAAAGCTTGGGCTTCGGGGGGCCCAAGGGTTTTAATTACGATGTATTGTGATTATTTAAGATTTAATTACAGGTTTAAATGATCGGGTGGGGCTTAATGACGAGGTTTAACTTCCGGCATCGGGTGAGCCCGATATGGTTTTGCGTCGTTTGATTTGGGCGCAGATGATAAGATGGTAGTCGGTGGCAGACTAGTGCGGAGGAAATGGACGGAGGTTTGGTGGGGGGGCCCAAGGGCTGTATTAAGAGGGTTTCGTCAGGCTATGGGGGAATTGTATAATTTTTATTAAAACTAAAGGTTGAAATATTACATAGGGGATTTAATTAATATAGGGGAAAAGGTATTATGGGAATTATATAATAAAGTTAAAAATTAATAAGAAGTTGGCGGAGTGGATATACCCTTAAGTATACATGTAAAATGTAATATTTGCGCACTTTATTTACATACACTCAATACTTAGGATAATATGTCTTTTGTGGGTTTTTTAAGTGAAATAGGATTTACATGGGGGTTTTCACTTTTCCTAGGCAAATGAAGTTTATCTTTAGGAAAAGGGGTTTTCTTAGGGAAATGAAGGGGGAATGATTTTTGTGAAGGTGATTCTAGCACTTGATGTCCATAAGTCATTAAGCTGAGGGTCCGGTCCCACCAAAAGTCAGAGAAATACTCGAAGCCTCTTTGACTTGAAGGATTTTAAGTGATAGAATATACTTGTAGATAAGAAATTAGTAAGCAATCAGACAAATAAATGAGGGGGAGTTAATCACAGTAAATTGAAAACCTTTGTTTTTGCTTCCATAGTTGATCATACATATAGGAATATGTGTCTAAGCATGATGCACGTGTTTTGACCCAATCAACTTTGTAGTTCAACAACCTTTCTTCTACTTACCCATTTCTTACCCTAGCATTTTTTCTTCATTTATTTGGGTGCATTTAGGCTAGCAAATCCTTATCCTATCTTTTCTTTTATAAAACAAATTATCTATTTCTAACCTTATATCATCCAAGGGCTCAAATTAATCTTATGAGCTCCTTTTACTTTTCTACCTATCTATTGATTTGCCAAGATTAAACTGTTTGGTCAGATTTTATTCTCTAACTAAAAACATAAAATTCAAGGCATGAAATAACCAAGATTAAACAATTTGATTACCATGGATTGTGGCACGAATAACAAGCTGCACACAATCATTATTATGCATAAAAGTAAATAGTAGTGGCATTTAGATTTGCACACTTTCATGGTCTATTTTTGTTTTTGGGGTTCATATATTTTCATTTTTTGACCTTTTTTTATTCTTTTTGTCTTTTGATTTTCTTTCATGACATAGCCTCTTTACATTTTTAAATTTTTTAATATGGAAAACGTTTGCAGAAAGAAAAGGTATGTACAATACTACAAGGCTTAACCTTAGTCATTCAAAATTACGACTCCTATTGGTATAAGAACCTAACAGGTTGGAGAAGACTTGGAGAAGGGTTGACTTGGATATTTGTGGTAATCTTGTTTTTGGTCTTGGGTTTTGTATATATCATTTTGATCTAATTTTATAAGATTAGTATTTTTTGGTTTTCCCCCTTATGGGGTTTTGCCTTGGATCAAAGCCTAATTATCGGTTTTCTTTGTTTCTTTGTGATCTTTATGTTTTGAATTTTTGTGTAACTACTTGATGAAGAAGACAATCTAAGTAATAAGAAGCCAAAAATCATTCACAAGTAATTTTCAAGTTAAGATAAATCAATCATTTTCTTCTAACACTTGGTTTCTCAACATGAAGTAGGGTAATAGGTCCTATGACATCCAACCTGCAATCTATGATGGGAAATCCTCAATAGTATCTCTAAATAAATATGTCCTATTGAGGGGGTCAAGAAGAGGTATGAGGCATCACCAATTTTATAGTTGAAGAAGTTTAAATCTCGGTTTTTCAATTTTGGCCCTATGTACAAAAAAAAACATGGAAGGAGGTGATCCCCTTGGAAGAGTTGAAAAGGGGAAGACCACATAAGGCCTTATATAAATATCTAAATCTAAGGAACTCCCTCATAAATAAATTTAGACATGTATTGAAAGAGGTAAAAAATGATCATTTCAAATCTTGATAAAGGCAATCAAACATCCCTTGAATCTCATAATAAATGGGGCATCTACAGATGAGGTGACCCTCTAACTCTATCTCATGTATATGTAAAATCTAATAGTTTCTATTGAGAAGAGGAAAATATCCCAAGAGAGACAGAAAATGTAAAAAGTTTGATAGCAATACGTATGCAGAAGATGATCTTGAAACTAGTACGTTCATGAATCCATGACTATAAGGTCATTAGCATAATCATAATTATTGTCATCACCACAATCATCGTCATCATTGCATTATCATCATAATCACCATTCATGTCGCCATCATCATCATCATGATTATAGACATTGTTGTCAATTGTTCATAATTATAGTGTTGTAAGAAATATCATCAACCCAAAAAATGCTACGCGTGCTAGAAAAGGGTTGTTAGGACACATGATATATGTAAGATAAATAAAAACTCTATTTTTGAGAGATGATCGACGATCATCATCATCACTACCATTATCATCATCATTATAATTTTCCTCATCCCCATCATTATAATTAATGTAATTTCAATCATCATTCTTGTCATCGTCGTCATCGGCATCATAATCATCATTCATGCCATTATTGTTGTTGATGACGACCAAGATGAAAATAATGATAATGATGATCAGATGATGATGACTTGGAAGATGATGCCAAAGATAATGATTATGATTATGACCATGACAACATTTAAAAATTGGGAACATTGGCCAAGGTCATTAGCATCGTCATCATCATTGTCATCATCATCATTTTCATTGTAACCCCCATCATCTTTAGCATCATTATCATTATCATCATAATCACAATTCATGTCATCATCCTCATCTTCATTATCATCATCGTCATAATTATTGACATTCTCATCAATTGTTCATAATTTTCAAAGTCATAAGAAATATCATTAATGCAAAAATTATGATGAGTGTTGGACAGTGGATGCAAAGGTGAAAAAAAAATGGGGGCAACAATAGACGTAAAATTGGATGAAGAGTGGACGCAACATAAGTAGATGCAAAACAAGACATAAAAATTGACACAAAAGTGGATGCAATAGTGATACAAACTTGGACACAAAATAGGATGCAAACGTGGATGCAAAAGTGGAAGAAAACATGGGTGCAATACATGGTAAATTTTAGGGGCAAATTTTAGCCCAAGGGCAAAATTTAAGGGGTTTTTAATTTTAAAGGGGTGAAATTTTTATAAAACACCCATTTCATATATTTAGCCCAACTATTATTTAAAAAATAATTATTTTTTTCATTTTAACAAAAAAAAATGGTGGATAAACTATGAAAAGACTCATTTGACCCGATTCGCCTCGTTTGGGAGGTTATATTCTATTACAATCGCTAGATTTTCTTCTTTGCAATGTTAAATTCATTTGCAATCACTCATTTTTTGGTTTGGAAGGTTTATTTGGTCCCAATAAATAAAAATATAAATAAAGTGGAGGTATGGTAAATAAATAAAACCTCTTTTTATACTTACTCCAAAGATATGGTAAATAAATAAAAATATAAATAAACTAGAGGTATGGTAAATAAATAAAACCTCTTTTTATACTTACTCCAAAGATATGGTAAATAAATAAAAATATAAATAAACTAGAGGTATGGTAAATAAATAAAACCTCTTTTTATATTTAGTCCATAACCCTCTTTCTATTTAAGAAAGTTCAAAAAAGAGGTTTTATTTAAGTGAATCATATGGGCCAAATACCATATTTATAAAAGAGGTATGGTAAATTAATAAAAATATAAATAAACTAGAGGTGTGATAAATAAATAAAATAATTTTTTATATTTACTCCATAAGTCACCTTATATTTACGAACATGCAAGGGTGTAAATAAATAAAAATATAAATAAAATGGAGGTATGGTAAATGAATAAAATCTCTTTTTATACTTACTCAAAAGGTATGGTAAAAAAATAAATAAATAAATAAAAGGTATGCTAATGTTGGTAAAAATATAATAAACTAGAGGTATGGTAAATAAATAAATTTTTTTTTAGTCCATAACCCTCTTTCTATTTAAGAAGGCTAAAAAAAAGTTTTATTTAAGTGAATCCTATGGGCCAAATACTATATTTATAAAAGAGGTACGGTAAATTAATAAAAATATAAATAAATCAGAGGTATGGTAAATAAATAAAACATTTTTTTATAATTACTCCATAAGTCACCTTATATCTACGAACACTAAAAAAATGTGTTATATTTAAGTGAAGCCTATGAGCCAAATACCATGGGCCAAATGATTATTAATACCATGCAAAAAAACATATTAACTCTAATATTAGTATTAATAAAAAGGCACATGGTATTGACCCATGGTATTCACATGGAATGTAGCCTATTTAAAGGGGGGAATTAAATCAGCATAGATCAATCTTTACTTTGGATCTACTAAGCACCGAGAGGGATCAAATATGGTGATACGCAAACTAGCATAGAGTGAAAAAATATTTGATCCCTCTTGGGTCTTGGTAGATCAAGAGTAAAAATGGATCTTGTAATTTAACGTCACTTGAACATTTTAACTTTGTTAAAATAGAAAAAATAAAATAAAAATCAATTATTAATTTTATTAATTTTTATAAATTACTAATAGTAGTTTTTAAGCTCCAGGTTTATGATAACCCATGGTAATACCATGGTATTCACGTGAACATAGACTATTTAAAGGGGAAATTCTATTAGCTTAGATCCATCTTAATTCCGGGTCTTCCAAGCGCTGAGAAGGATAAATAGATTTCATCCCTCTAAGAGTGGTAGATGTGGAATTAAGCGCTGAGAAGGATAAATAGATTTCATCCCTCTAAGAGTGGTAGATGTGGAATTAAGATGGATATAGATTGGTTTTTATAATAATGAAAATATTAAATAGACTTAGGAAATTATATTGTAAAAAACATCTTAAGGTGAATGGTTAAAGGTACATTTAGTCACTTCACAAAATCTAGTAAAAAATATCAATATGTCCATTAATATTGGTTTTTCGATTTAACAAAAAAAAATCAAAATAGTGAAATCTTATCACTCTTTCTACATTCTCGCAGAAGAGAGATAGTCGCTGCCTAGATTTTCCACCATTTTTCAAACGTTCTCAATATGATATCTTCATGAAAAAGTTAAGGTACCGATGTTGGATTAGTTGTTTGAAAAATATGTTGGTTTCTACAACCTTTCATCTTCTCTATTATTCTTAGTTTGACGTAATGATCTATAGGGGTTGGGCCACTGCACTATATTGTCCTAAAAGGCGGAGATTGTGAACCAAAAAGGAAATGAATCCACATGTTACAATGCTGTTAAAAAATGGAAGATGTATGAAGGTAGTGAATTATGCTAATAAGCAATTTAGATTGGGAGAGGAGTAATTAAATTTTATTGTTTAATTGAAGATTTCCAATTAAAATAATAATAAATCTACATTTATATATTTATATTGATTGGAATGCTTCTGACAACAGTCACTTCTTTCCATTAGATCCCCTTCAGGCCTTTGGGATACCTACTACTTTCTTATATTGTATAGTCGGGGCTTGCTACTTGTTGGCGTGTTGGGGTAAAAAAATTTGATGTGCTTTTTGTTTATCTCGTAGTTGGAGTCTATGGAATAAGAAAGAAATTTGATAGCTTGACAAAAGTGGTAGAGAAAATATTAATCTCTCCTACCTTGACAGAATTGGTGGTCAAAATCAACACTTACAAGAACTTTGTTGTGGAATATTATCAAAACTAATAGAAGGATATGAAAGAGTGTAGAGTAAGAACCTTGAGAAACACGACCACTGAAACTTGCAACGTTGTTTGCAAGAAGAGAAAATTATGTTTCTTTTTTCCAAACATATATGTTAGTATATTACAGTTTAATGAATATGTTTTCCTATTATCATATATTGTTATATTTTAACAAAACATTTGCCAAGACTTCACAATTTTTTATTATTTAGTGAAAGATTTGCTAAGATCTTACAAGATTTTATAATTCAGTGAAAGATTCGCCATGACTTTACAAGATAGTATAATCTGGTGAGAGATTCGCCAAAAAATTATATATACATATTATATTATTGATAAAATTCCCTTCCATTTTTCCTATGTACCATGGGGATTCGCCCATTTATTATACATATAAATTTAAGGGGGTTCTTAAAATTTTCCCTGGTGTAATAGTAGACATAAAACTTAGCATGAATTGTGGTGAAACAAATGTGGATACAACAAAAAACACAAAAAAGGACGCAAAATTGGATGCAAAAAGAAGGAAAAATTGAATGCAAAAAAGGATGTAAACATGGACCAAACATGGGTGCAATAGTGGACACAAAATTAGACGCATCAGAAGTGGATGTAAAAATAGATGCAAAATGGGATGCAAAAAACATAAACAATATTTGATGCAAACTTGGACACAAAAGAGGATGAAAATGTGGATGCAAAAATGGAAGAAAATGTGGGTTGGAACGATAGCACATGATATGGCACAAAAAAAGTGGATGAGAAAGTGGATGTAATAAGACACATAAAAATATGCAAACTTAGATGCAATAAGGGATGTAAAAGTGGATGCAAACATGGGCGCAATAGGAGAAACAAAATTGGATGCAATGGAAGTAGATGCAAAAGAATATATAAAATGAGATGCAACACCCAACACAAAAGTGGATGCAAAAATAGATGCAATATTTGATGCAAAAGAGGATGCGAAGATGGATGCACAATTGGAAGCAAACGTGGGTAAAAAAGTAAGTACAAAACATGGCACAAATTCTGTCACAACAAAAGTGGATGTATTGATAGATGCAAAAAAAGAAGCAAGTGAAGATGAAAAATAAGATGCAAAAAGGGATGTAAAAGTGGACATAAACATGGGTACAACAATGGATGCAAAATAGGATGCAAAAGTTGATGCAACAAAATTCGATGCAAAAATAGATGCAATATGAGACACAAAACCTAATGCAAATCTTGATGCAAAAGTGGATACAAAAGTGGATACAAAAAGGGATGCAAAAATAAATGTCAAATTCGATGAAAACCTAGATGTATATGAGGATGCAATCGTGGATGCAAAATTAGAAGCAAAAATGGGTGAAAAGGGAGGTGCCAAGCTAGGTGCAAATTATGGCACAAGAAAAATGGATGCAATAGTGGACACAATAACATATGAAAAAGAGGATGTACATATGGATACAAAACAAGATGTAAAAGTGGATGCAACAAAATTAGATGCAAAAATAGACAGAAACCTCGATGCAAAAATTGGTGCAAAGGGGATGCAAAAATGATGCAAAAAATGATTTTAAAAATGATGCAAAAGAGGATGCAAGAGATGAATCAATGCAAAAGTTGATTCTAGTGTAGGTGCAAAAAGTGGATTGAATAGAGGATGAAAAAGTTGGTGAAACAAAATTAGGTGCCAAACTTGATGCAAAACATGGTGCAAAGGATGACACAAAAATTGGTATAAAACCTGGTGTAAAACCTGGTGCAAAACCTATTATAATACCTGGTACTAAACTTGGTGTAATAGTTGATGCAAAACTCGGTGCAAACTTTGCATCATGTTTTGCACCATATTTGATAAATGGAAACAAATAGCACCAAAAATGGGCTCTAGATGCAAAAAATGAAGCAAAAAGGGACGCTAATCACAAGGTTTTGTTGTAGTGACATCGGAAGTGGGAAGAGTACCTTCCCTTGGTAGATTTTACATACAACAATGGTTATCATGAATCATTGAGGACGAGTCTATTTGAGGCATTGTATGGGCCGAGTTGCAATACTCCTATCAATTGGAGTGATCGATTTAACAGGGTGTTGATTGGCCCAGACATGTTGGTAGACATGGAATGTGAAATGCAGATTATAAAGAAGAATATAAAGGTAGCATAGGATAGGAAGAAGAGTTATGTAGATAGGAACAGGTAGTTCAAGGAGTTCCAGGTTTGGGAATAGGTGTACTCGCTCATCAAACCAAAGAAGAGCTCCTTATGGATTGGATCATGTGCTAAGATGGCACCACGGTTTTGTGGGCCCTTCAACATTGTTGAGAGGATTGGGCTAGTAGCCTATCAAATTGCATTGCTTCCGATAGTGAAATTTCATGATGTTTTCCATGTGTCATTACCTAAGAAGTATGTGAAATATGTTGATCATGTGCTTGACTGGTCTGTATTGCTGGTGGAACCAGATGGAGAATTCTAGCCAGAGCCTCAGTGTATATTGTAGAAAAGGGTGCTCATGCTCCATAACCGAGCAATTGAGCAGGTTAAGGTGTCGTGGAAGCACTTTGGGCCCGATGAAGCTACAAGGGAGATGGCGGATCAGATGCGGGCTATGTATCCTTCCTTGTTTGTCGATTGAGGCAAAGTAGTTTTGGCTTGGTGTTTTGGTGTGATTTTGGTATATGCTTTGGTATATGTTTTGATATGTGTTTGGTGATGTTGGTTTATTTACATATGTATATGGATGTAAATACCGCCATGAGATATGTTATAAAGATCCAATAAGTGGTATGGGTGTCATGTCATTATGATGTTATGTTTGTGATGTTTTCATTTTAGTTTTGCTTCTCAATAGGTTGATAATTATAAATACTGCATTGAGCTAAGTTATAAAGATCCATTGACAATATATTTTTCTTACAACAGTTTTGTGGTTATAGGTGTCATTGAACACGGAGGATGATGTTACCCCAAGGGGGGGGGGGTGGTGGGAGGGGGTTCTGTAACAACCCTGGTGAAAATTCCATGTAATAAAAGTTAATGAATGAAAAATAATAACCACGGATGATGGGACACTTATTCCAAGCTGAATGTTGGGAAAAATCCTAGTGATGGGGATCACTTGTGATTGTTTATGGCTAAGGAAATTGGAAAAGGAAATGGCTAAGGTTTTCGGAAGACAAAATGACATTTTTGACACATTCATTTATGAAAATAATGGAAATTAGGGGAAAATGGAGGTGAAAGGTCATAAGTTGCATGTGAGGAGGAAAATGAAGAAAACAGAGGCCTCATTCATAAAAAGGCTTCTGAGGATTAGTTGGTAACCTTTTGTTAGTTTAGTTTTGGAGCTCTCTCATTATTATCTCTCTCTCTCTCATACTATTGGAGACTTAGAGTTTTCTTGGGGCTCTCTTGGACGGTGTGGCATACTTAAATTTTTGGAGCAAGAAGGAAAAGGAAGGGTAGGAAAGCGTAAGAGGGAATCAAGATCAAAAATTACATCAGATTTGCTTGCAGGTGTTGGGCGCGACCCAAATTGGTCTAGTTTTGGTCAAATACTCCACATTTTGAGGAGTGGAGTGTGTGAAGTTCTATTTATTGTGCAATGTCTAGGGGCTTCGCGGTGGGTTGAAGCCCCTCATTTTGTAACGGGTATTGGGATTTTGGTTCATTGTATGTTGAGTCCATGGTATGTGGACCATGGTTTTTATAGCAATGTAATGTATTTAAGGACATGTAATGCTTTGTCGAAAAGGGGATCAATTAGATCATATCATAGAGAGAGCACGAGTGATCGAGTTTTTTTTAGGGTTTTGGGTCTTAAGGAAAGGCTCCGCAGCTGAGTGCTGAGAGGCCTTGGAAAAGTCTATAGTTGAGTGCACAAGCCACCTACAGCTAGGTGTCCAGGTCAAGAAATTGTATGTACTAAAGGTATATCTTAATAAAGAAGAAGAATTTTTGGTGAAGTATTTTGTACCTGTATTTGTTAATTGTGTTATGTCTGTTTATGCGAAGTGATTGCAAGTAAATTGGTATGTTAGTGCAACTGTTATTGTTCTGTAATGTGTGTATATTAAAATGAATGTGAAAATGTCTATAGTTAGAATACATTGCGCAGTAATGTTATGAATGTTAGAAGAATGATAAATTATAAAAAGCGAAGTTAAGAGCCACTCCGCACAATCCCTCAAGGTTGTAGAAACCTGGTTCTGCAATCACCCATAGCCACCTTGGGTGAGACTTCGACCTTCTTGTGAGTAGTTGCTGAAAGGGTCGATGTCTAAGGGTTTTGTTGGTGCGAAGTACAGACTAAATTTGAGTAAAGCCCAACCGAGACAAAAAATGGTTCCGTTGCCGTTATCTGTTTGAGGGATGTGGATGTAGCATCCATCAAAGAAGGAAATACAAGATTGGATAGTTCAGAAATAACGAGAATTTGCAGTTCAGGAAAACAAAAATCTGTGATTGTCAACTAAAGCCTAGCTGTAGAAGTATCTCTTTACAGAACAACACGATATATTCTTCGCGATGTTTGATAATGAACTATATGAATGGGTATCAAAGTTGACCGAGCATAAGAATTGTTTCAAGAATGACGAGCCTACCACGTGGAGCCCTGAATTGATAAAACAAATAAAGAATACTAACAATAATATTGCAGGAGTGGTTGGTTTTTGGATTGACAATATCTTAGGAGGATTTATCACTGAGTTTGTAGTAGACACGACTGTATCTTATAGCAAAGTTGAGCGAATATTTTTCAATGGTCCGTGAGGTAAGTACCTAAGTTATTTGAAGCTGTGGATTAAAATGATTTTGTGTGGAAAGGGCATACTACGAATGCAGTCAGATTAATGTTTGGACAAAGAGGGAATAAGTCTGAACCAAGACGAGGTTATATGCGAAGTGGTAAGCAGTATAGAATAGAATGTGAACCAAAGAACTTTATTGAGACTGACTGTAGTCCTTTGTTAGGTGGTTATGAGAGTGAATACGAAGGAACTAACCCCGCAACCCCTGTTGGGTTGTGTTATATTCTTTTCACGACTAGCCCTAGTAGTTAAACAGGGGGTTAGAGGGGGGTGGTAGCACCACTCTACGGTGTTCGGGGCAGTGCCCTAATAATTTTTTTTTTCGGTTTTGGGCGTGATGGTTTTCGGTCCATGGTATTTTTTAGATCTGGTCAAGGGAACTATGATTATATTATAATCCAGGGTTAATGGATTTGGGTTTATGGATGCTTCAACATGTATATATATGTATTGTAACATTGAAAGGAACGTAATGAAAATCAATTTGGTAATTCCAGTTTTGGGATCTAGGGGAAAATCTATGTGTATATTTGTTTTATGTGTTATGCTCTTGCCATTGTTTATTTTCTGTTTTTAGAATTCATATGCAGGTAAATTCTGTACGGGGTTAAAACCTACAACCCCGTGATATTCCCCCTCCCATCTTAAAGGTGCGTCGAAGTTAGGAGTTGAGAAAAATCAGGGAATCTTTGGGATTCCCCATCCATCTACTCCCTTTACCCTCCATCCCCCTCCCCATAATTCCCTTATGCCCTCTCCCCCTTCCCCTAAGCCCCCAAGAAGAAAAATGGTCGATGACATTAAGCTGCCTATTTTTAGAGGACTTGTATCAGAGGATCTTGAGTAGTTCTAGTTTGCAGCAGATGCAGTATGGAAAGAAAGACAAATCACTGACGAAGATGTAAAGAAGGTGCAAATCATCATGATGCTGCAAGAAAGAGCGCTGACATGGTACATGAAGTATTATGTGACTAATCGTGCTACTTTGTTATATGATATTAATAAAGTGTTGGTATCATAATTCAAGAAGCCGAAGTCAAAATCACAGTGCATTATGGAGCTAAAGGAAATCAAACAAACGACTACTGAGTCTGTGTGGGAGTTGGATCAACAATTCAAGAGGTTAATGGGACAAGTGAGCTTTAACATACCCCTAAAAAACATAAAGAATGGTTTATAGCTGTGCTTTTGCCACATATCAGGTTACCCTTAATGCAACAGAAGATAGTGACTCAAGCCGAAGCATTGGAGATTGCAATGAAGCTAAAAGCTTCGTCGATCGAAGATACTCATGCAAGAGTACAGAAAATTCAGAGTCAGCTAGCAAATTTTACCTTGGAATTACAAGACCTTAAGAAAGGTAAATAAATCAGATCAGAAGTGTGGTGCACAAAATTCAAAGCAGAGGGCCATTATAAGGATGAATGCCCTGTGTTCAGAGATTACTTAGCAAGTGGAGCACTTAATCCAGTAAACCCAAGATCAAAGTTGTGGTGTGATATTTTTAAAAAGAGAGGCCAATATCACTATGAATAATGCTATTTATTACAGAAGTACATGCAGAACCTAAAACAACTGTTTTGAAATTTTTGTAAATCAGTAGGTCATGATGAGAGAGCCTGTCAAAGTTATGACTTGATGTTGGAGCACACTGCTGATTCTTATAGATTGCAAGATGAAGCACATACACACGAGGAGCCAGATATCATGCTGGTCGAGGAGGCTTCCAAGGATGAGGAGGAGGAGCTGGTCGAGGATGCGGCTAGATTATCTGTTATAACTGTGAACAGGCAAGACACTTCGCAAGAGACTGTTAGAACCCTACTACAACCTGAATCTACTACAAATATTTTTATCATGTAATAGAAGAATGTCCCATCCTTTTCACAAATATGTAGGAGAAAAGGAACCAACAACCCGCAACAAATATTCAAATGATGACCGCGGAGCCAAGTGAGGATTAACTGCACATCAACATCGTAACAAGGAGTGGAGCTATGATAGGAGATAATAAAGGTAAGAAGAAATCATAAGAGACATGTGTTGTAACATTATATGATTTTGATAAGTTAGTATATTAGTCAAAAATAATTTTAAAATGTTAAGTTAAGATATGGATGCAAAAGAAAGAAAAATTAAAATGTTAGGACAATTTAACATTTTAAAGGCATCCATATCAATAAAATTATAGGAGTTAGCTGCCCTAAAGAAAGAAGGTAAAAGAAAAGTAAAATGTTAGGGAAGCAAAAGAAAACAAAGGCTTCATTTTCATACAAAAATAAATGCAAAGGTTGCTAGTCTAAATGCGCCACATTAGAAAAATGTTAAATTTTGTTAATATATGATTTTAATCAGGGTTAATTCTTTGGTTATAAACTTTGGCATTTCAAATTATATTATAAAGCACAAGCTTGATTTGACCCAAATAAATAGACGACAAAAAGGTCTTGCCGACTTTCGTAAAAAACATGCATGATTCGACGATTGATCTACTCCCCGCCTAGATCAACGATGGGGAGAGATTTCACACCCCCCTCAACCATTTCTTGTTAATGTGAAGGGTGGGGTTTGAAAAGTAGTTTTCATGGCGGACGGCCCGACCTTACGTGTCACCACCACATCACTCCACACCCCCTCCGCTCAAAACCACAAACAACTCACTACCCCCTTGCAAACCACTTGTGGTTTCCCTCCGCCAATGACTCTTTCACCCCGCCAAGGCCGTTATGCCTCAAATAATCCCGAGCCAACACCTCACATATCCATTTCCCATTCGTCTCATCTATTACCCCTTTACTTTCTTATTGCCTCATTTGTCATGCCCGTTATATCCACCCGTTGTAGCCCGGCTCGTATGCATCAAAAGTTGCTACGGTTATCAATAAAACCGTCACCGCTTCCCGCATCTTATAAATAAAATGAAACCTGCCTCTTTGTCACTTTCTTCTGATTGTTTTCAATTGTTTGTAGGTTTACATTGTTGTAGAACTTCTTGCCTTTTGCTAAGTCTGTCACCTATCACCACTTTTCTTCTTGTTTGCCACCATGGCCCCAAAAGAAAAAACTAAGAAACAATGCACAAAGGAAAGTGCTGCTACCCAACCCAACTTGACCTTGACCATATCCCGCTTGTCGATTCACTGTTCAAAGTTGCAGAAGCCAAGTGTGAGTTTTATTTTTATGAACTGCACTTGTGGCTTAAACAAAATTATCTCGACCAACAAGATCTGATTAGGTTTTGGGAATCCCTGTTACCTTTCTATAGTTTCCCAAAGACACATGAATTCCCTAACCTTATTACCTGGTGTCAAGCCAAGTATGATCCTATGAAAAGGGCAGTCATGGCTCAGAATGGAGACATTCTGATAACTATTTCTGCTCAAACCATAAATGAAATGCTCTTAATTCCTCAAATTGACTCTTTGACTCAGTTTTCACCAGCAACACTTATGGATCTGTACCATAAGTTAACCTTCCCATAGAGAGCCCAAATATTCGAAATCTTTTTTCCTGAGGATGTAGAATTTCCCAAAAGAAATCCACCTTACTCATTTGCCATGTTTCTTGAAGCCTCTAGACATTGCATTTCCTTGCTTTCCTATTTATTAGGATACCCTGATGACCAGTCTGTTGATGAGACTATCGTTGGTTTCTTATCCATCTTTAATAAAGATTAACAATCATCATTCATGTATAATTATAGCCAATTCTTAGCTGATAATATACATGAACAATTCTTGGATAATTTCAAGAGTTGCGCGCGAGCTTGAGAACGCGACCCTGAGAGCCTGACGCCTGCGCCTCCGTATGGATCCTCCGGATCCACCTCGTTGGGATCCGGATCTGCAAAGAGCCTTCTCTAACCTGGTTAAATCCCTTCCCCCGCAGCGACCTCGACCAGCAGCAACAAAGTTTGTAAAGAAGCTCGATGTATTACAGGAAGTTCAACTACCGCCTGCTACTCCACGCATGGCAGCCCTTTCTCTAGCAGAGAAAGGATTAATTGGACAGTTCACAGGGCTTTGGCCGTCGCCCAGAACAGTACAAAGATGGGTCGAAAGGAACTGGTCGGACAAGATTCAAGGCAAAATAGCTATCAGATTCTGTGGCAGAGGATATTTTACATTTCATTTTGAGACCAAGGAGGATAAAGATCTAATATTCAGGAATGGACCATATTTTATGGACTCCAGGGGCCTCTACCTCAATAAATGGACTCCGGATTTCGACCCAGAACTTGATATCCCGAACGCTGTTCCAGTTTGGGTAAGGCTGCCTCATCTTCCTCTTCACTGCTGGGGGGACGAATCAGTCAAAGCTATAGGAAATGCGGTGGGAAAATACATAGATCGCAGCGAACCCAAAGACAACATGCAGGCATGCGCACGGATATGTGTTGAAGTCGACCTAGGTCGAGGACTGCCGGAGGCGATCAAGCTGAAAGTGGATGATTGGAGCCACATTCAGCAACTGGACTACGAGCAGATACCATTTAAATGCAAGGTATGTCACGAATACGGACACTTTGCAAATAGATGCACAAAAATTGTGAATGTTGACAATGATGAGCAAGAAGGCCAATGGGAACCTGTAAAAAAGAAAAAATCATCTCCTCCCCTCAAACCACCTACGGATACTGATGCCCCCGGAACCTCCAATCAACAACCCTCTTCCCCTCCCTTTCTGATACCCGATCCACCTCTCCCTCCCTCTTCCAATCCCTTTTCAATCCTTTCTGAGGCTGAATCGGGACCTGACATTCCCTCCATTGAGCCCCCACCCCAGCAATCGACTCCTCCCTCCATGCAGCGCCCTCCTGAGCCTCCCGTTTCGAGAATTACCAGGAGCTCTTCAAAAGATTATGGAGCGTCCAGTGATGTTCCAAAAAAGCAAGGCCCTGGAAGAAAATCAGCTAAACAACAAAGGGATGAAAGTGCACAAAAAGATATAGCACTGGGCACTCAAACGCCAATAGAGTCCTTTATACTTGGGCATATGGAAAAAGAGAACAGTAGCAAAGGACATGAGAGGCGAGCACCTCTCCACACATCAAGTATCTCATGATGAAAATACTATCTTGGAATAGCAGGGGATTAGGGCACCCCTCCAAGTTAGTTGCCCTCAAGGATCTGATTCACAGTGAGAACCCTGAAATCATACTTATACAAGAAACAAAGCAAGAGCAATGTGAAATGAACAGAGTCATTAGTCAGCAAAAACACTTTTGTGGAATCATAAGTGAGGCAAGAGGAGCCTCAGGCGGTATAGCAACACTATGGGATAGCAACAAATGGATGTGCAGCTCTTCTAATGTTCATCAAAATTGGATCCGAACCGCTCTGGACAGCAGAACCGGAGGCCAATCAGTGACAGTGTACAATGTGTATGCTCCAAATCAGTATAGAGAAAAAGAGATATGCTGGGACACTCTGAAAGCAAATATAGATCTGGACCAGAATACCAATCTCATTGTAGCAGGAGACTTCAATCTAGTGCTGCATGCTAATGAAAAAAGAGGAGGTAATTTCACTCCTGACCCTTCCAGAAGTCGATTAGAGGCTATAATTCAGGATCACGAACTAGTTGATGTCAGACCCAAAAATCGTAAGTATACCTGGAGTAACAGAAGAATTGGAGCCAACAACATCATGGAACGGCTGGATAGATTCCTTATTAGCATAGCATACCTTTCCACTTTTTCAACAGGCTACTCAAACATCCTCAATGGGTCGGCCTCTGATCACTATCCGATAACTCTAACTCTCCAAAGCCATTGCCCGCTAGGGCCCATACCCTTCAAATATAGCTCAATATGGAACCGGATACCAGCTGCAAAAGAAGTGGTGCAGGCAACATGGCTCCATCATGTTGAGGGATCTCCAAGTTATATCTGGGAGACAAAACTTAAACGAGTAAGGCAGGCCTTAAAGAGCTGGGCAAAGAACAGTTATCAAGAGCCCGAACTAAATAAACAGAAAATCAAACAAGAGTTAGAGGAGATACAACAGAGCATCGAAAGGCAGGGGCTATCTCAGCAGAATAAAGAACAGGAAGGTAGATTATATTCACAGCTGAGCCAAATCCTTAGGGATGAAGAAATAAAGTGGAGATTGAAATCAAGGCAACTTTGGTTGCAGGAAGGGGATAAAAACACGGCTTATTTTCATAAGCAAGCCACTATGCGAAAACTCAGAAACACAGTGAGCACAATAATGGACAATGAGGGAAACCGATATAGTTCCCAGGACTCTATAAAGGAAGCAGCCACCAGGCATTTTAGTCAACTCCTGACTGAAGACAAGGGTTCAGAAGATTACTCAGACATGCTCCAATATTTACCGAAAGGGGTCACTCAAGAAATGAACAATAATCTTACGAAAGAAGTGGAAGAAGAGGAAATAAAAGCAGCTATTTGGAGTTTACATCCGGATAAGGCACCAGGACCGGATGGATTCCCTATTTGCTTCTATAGGGAATACTGGTCAATAATCAAAAAAGATCTCTTAAAGATGATTCGATGGGTGATGAGAAAAGGTAAAATGGGGGGATACACCAACTCCACTTACCTTGCCTTAATACCAAAAGAAAATCGCCCTTCCTCATTCTCGAGATTCCGGCCAATCTCATTATGCAACTCAGCCTACAAAATAATTTCGAAAATCTTGGCAACCAGACTAAAACCTCTCCTTCCCTCCTTGATCTCTGAAAATCAAGGGGGCTTTCTCCCCAACAGGCACATTACTGATTCTATACTCCTTGTTCAAGAGGCCATCCACTCAAGTTTAACCAGGAAGGAAAAAGGTTTTGTTCTAAAGCTGGATCTTGCAAATGCCTTTGATAGGGTAAGGCACTCCTATCTGTATGCTGTTCTTCATAAAATTGGGTTCGATTCTTCCTTCATCACTATGATTGCAGCATGTATATCTGGACCTTGGATCTCCCCCTTAATAAATGGGAGGCCATGTGCGGCCTTCCAATCATCCCGTGGCCTCAGACAAGGTTGCCCGCTGTCTCCCTATTTGTTCATCCTTATGGCTGAATCATTCAGTCAAGCCTTGGACTATAACAGGAGAGTAGGATTAATCACTGGCATCAAGATCGAACATGGAGCAAAGAACATCAATCATTCTCAGTTTGCGGACGACACTCTGCTGATAGGAGGAGCATCCACAACAATAGCAAGGAGATTTAAAAAGCTCTTGGACCAATTCATGGATTACTCAGGAGGAAAAGTCAACCAGATAAAAAGTTGCATATACGGATGGAATACTGCAAATCACACCATCCACAGCATAGCAAGTATATTTGGAGTTACTTGCAATCTAATCTGGAATCACTTCTCCTACTTAGGAATGCCAGTGAGTTTGGGCCCCCTGAAAGCCGACACCTGGAATGAGATACTGGATAAAATAAAGAGGAAAGTGCAGCAATGGGGCACAATGTGGCTAAACCCAGCAGGAAGGTTAATTCTTCTAAAATCAGGTATTGCTTCTCTCCCCATATATCGTTTCTCTTTATATCATGCTCCAGCTGTTTTCCATCAGAAAATGGAAAAATTACTCAGGCACTTCCTTTGGCAAGGAGGGAAAACGGATAAAAGCAAATTTAATCTAGTCAGCTGGAAGAACATAATCCAATCTCAGGAGAAAGGAGGATTGGGCATCAGGTCCCCAAAGCTTCTCAACTTGGCCCTAGGAGCAAAAATTGTATGGAGACTGATCACAGGGCCTACAGTGTGGTGGAAGAAGGTTTTGGAGGCTAAATACCTAAATTGTACAAGGCAGCAGCTTCTGGAGTCTAATATTCCTAACAGAGATTGTACAAAGATCTGGCATCTTTGCAAGAAGGCAATACCATTCATGAATCAAAACATATCTAAGGTTCCAGGTGGGGGAAACAGTATCAATTTCTCCTTAGACAAAATCCTCGGGCAGCAGCCTATTGGATCAAACGCAGAGGCAATGCCAATCATAAACTGGCTCAATGATAAAGGACTATTCCACCTGTCCCAAATATCAAAATGGGATACCCATACTCATGCCTGGATAGGCTGGAGCTTTCCGGATCCTCCCAATGTTTTGGATAACAGTCTCATTGCCCTAAAAACGCTCCTCCACAGCAAAGCTCCGGTTCAAGAAGGTGCACTGGATGGGTATCGATGGGATCCATCTGGAACACAATACACGGTTAAAGCGGGACATCAATATCTTTGTGACAGCACCTATCAACAAGAATCCTGGAACCACTGGAAAATAGTATGGAGAGCGGAGGCTCCCCCCAAGGTTAAGTTCTTCTTTTGGCTTCTTCTGAAAGGGAAAACATTAACAGCGGAGAATCTAAGAAAGAGAGGCATAATGGGCCCATCCAGGTGCCCAAATTGCTGCAGATCAGAGGAAACAATGCAACACTTATTTATTGATTGCCCGGTTGCCGGTGAATGCTGGAAGGAAATGGCCTCAATTGGAGAATCACCATGGGAACCCCAGAACACAATTGCAGAAACGATCTACAAATGGAGGAAGAACTGCCCTTGGAAGGAGAAAAGAAGCCAACTGGCCCAAAGAGTATGGAACACCATACCTCTCACTCTTTTATGGCGCATTTGGCTAGCGCGAAATGGCAAGGTCTTCCAAGAAAAAGGATTCAGCACCAGGAAAATTTGCCATAAGGCCAAAATGTTGGCTCTAGAATCAATAACAAATCACACCAATGGCAAAGTTAATGCAACAAACTACAGTGCAGAGGAGAGAAATTTCCTCAGCTACGTTCTGGAGAATATATCCAGTGCTCAGGAAACCAGCAGGAAGGGGACCAAGGTGAAGGAAGTAAACAGTGCATGGAAACTGCGATTGAAAGAAGAGGAACTCTCTAAGTGGATGAGCAACTGTAATAAATTCTGCCTATTCTTCGATGGCGCATCAAAGTCGAACCCAGGTTTAGCAGGTGCAGGGGGTCTTATTTGCAATGCAAACGGGGACTGTATCCTTCATTATGAATGGGGGCTAGGGGAGAACTCCAACAATAGAGCTGAAGGACTAGCCCTGTATCAGGGGCTCACCCAATTAATTAAGCTCGGGATAAAGAAGGCAGCGGTGTTCGGGGATTCCTCAATAATCATCCGACTTATGGCACACCGGCAGAGCACTCCAAACATACTCCTCCAGCAGATAAATCAGCGAAATCAACTCCTACACGAAACAATGGAAGAGGTAAGCTATTATCACATTCTACGCAGTCTGAACAAGGAAGCGGATAAGCATGCCAACAGGGCATGTGAAAGGCCCGTTGGCAGTCTGTGCTGTAACTCCAGCGTGTCGCTCCAACCATTACCATGACCGTTTCAAATCAAGTCAACAGCACGCGGTTCCCAGCTGACAGAAATAGTGGGATTGATCAGGTAATCCGTGCCGGCGACAGAATCAGGCATGTGGGGAGGATTTTGCCCGGATATGCAAACAGGAACTCGTCTAGAAACGCGAAATGGCACAGGCTCTCAAGCGAGGATCGTCCTTTCAGATCGAACCTCCATACCAAGCAAGATATGCATCTGATCACACAGCGGGTCAGCAATAATCCCAAGACATCCAGGTCGACATCTTCCCGCCTCCGAAGCAAGCAGTCCGATTCTATAAATGCAATAGAGAACAGAGCTCATCAACGCATTAAGCATAGTGGTTTGGGTGAGCATTGGCACAGCAGTATATGGCATAGTGCTCAATCCATCAAGCCTGCTCGAATCACAGTAGCAGCCTCGCCCAGCTACATTCGTGCTTCAGAGACTCGAGTTTTAGTGGCTGGTATATCAAACAGGACGTTGCCGGAGACAAATATGAATCGAACAGAGGACTGTCTTCATTGTGCAGACCTCCAAGCAGAATTTGAGGAGCTAAGAGCGCAGCAGCGCATCATGGAAGACCAGGTCAAGAGTTTGGAGGCAAGAATGGAGGATCAGTATAGGATTCTCAATGAGAAATATAGGGCAGAAATCAATCTTTTTCTGCACAGAGTGTCCTCTCTCTATGAACAGTTTAGAAACTTGGAAAATCGCTGTAGTCATGCAGAAGAGTCGAATGCAATCCTTCAGTACATGATGGAAAAAAAGAACAAGGCTGCCCCCAGCTCCTCTAGCGCAAAACAGGTGGATCCAGATCCAAATCCAGAAGAGTCCACGGCTAGGCAGATCAGTCATATTGAAATAGATTAATTATGATGTGTAGCTGTAAATTTTGGTCTTTGCAATTTGTTAGGATTTATAGTAGTTTAGGAAGCTTCAGAGGTAGAACTACTAGAACAAGGATCAAGGAAGGGAACCTTTTTGTAATTCCTCTGATCCATGATATCCAGAAAGTATTGTATGTATGGAGAACTGAATCCTTTTTTCAGCCCATAATATAGCAACCGAAATTTGTCTAAAAAAAAAATATACATGAAAAATTCATGAACTTCACTGTGCAGGGAGTGTTTAATTATAACTATGTAATTGTCCACATGCTTCTTTTTCAACAGGGTGACCTGTTACTTATCAAACTCAACAAGTAGGATGAACAAGGAGTGAATCAATCAGTGATTCACTGGACATAAATGGTCAGGACAACTTCTACCACCTCATCATTTGCAGAATTTGTAGATGCATTCATACATTCGGTGGCACAAATCCTTAGCAGTCAGACAAAGCCTAGGATTGGGGATGAAATTAAGAGGATCCTACACTTAAGTGAAGAAACCAAAATTGGTGACTAGTATTTATACTAGAAATACACTGAGATAAGAATATATGGTTATGAGCTTGCACCATACTAGCTGCCCAAATATGTTATTATGAGAATATTTCTCTAGAATATATTAGGCAAATGATTCACATGGATGAGCTAAAATAAAGTCTCAGTTCAAGCTTAAAGCACATATTGGGTCATTTATTTGCAACACCATATCTGCTTGTTGAGGCAGATACATGATTGAGAAAGATGATTTTCCAGCCCAGTTTCACTTGGTCCTATGATCCTTTCAGCATCATTTCTCCTTTGAGGGTTAGTTTCAAGATGACTCCTTATAACCATACTCCAAGGCCAAAAATTGAAAAATTTATGAATCAAGAAACATGGATTGATGGGACTCTTCAAGAAGCAGATGAGAAAGTTGTGTCTACTCCCACTGAACAGACTCTAGTTTCTCAGAGCAAGCAACAAAAAAGGATTAGAGAGGAAACTTCATCCACTGAAGATGTTCTGAAAGGATTCATTTTTCAACAAAAGAAGCCTAAGGTCAGCTTGGTCACATCAGCAGAAGAGACTCCACCAGTGATCATTGATCTTGGAGATCTAGAAGTGTCTACATCAGCAAGAGTTAGTGCTTTGACCACTTCTCCTACAACTAGTTCTTAAACCACTCCTCCTACAACTTCACCTTCTAGAGAGCCTCTAGAAATTATTCAGTCAACAGGAACCAACACTTCGGATGATCAAAACATATTTTCAAGGTTCCTAGAAATTAAGAAGAAAAATGAGACTTTAAAGTCCAATTTGTACAACCAGTTCTAGAAGCAAACTTCAACCTCCCAACATAGGCTCCTTTATGCTTTTGACAGTGAGAAAGGCATAATGTAAATGCATTTCTTACAAGCCCTGATTCCATTTCCTAAATCACCATCTGATTACAAAATGACTGCATTTTCATTTGACACCAGTCAAATGCATCCAATTGACTAGATGGATATGCACATGCAAACTGGTGAGATGTTGTTTTCTACTATGACAACTACAACCATGCATCTTTCTAAACTTAGGACTGCTCTATCAAATGTTCAGTCCCAACTTGAATTAGAAAAGATTTCCTCTCTAGCTAAAGACAACATAATAAAATCACTAGAGGATTTTGTGATTAAAGTGGGATATGATCCCAAAGATGTAAAAGCTGCAGAACTACGCCTTAGAAAGAAGGATGCAGACATTGTTGCATTAAAGAAATAGTTAAAGTTGCCTTCAACAGAAAATCCTCTGACCAAGGATATGGCAGAAAGTGAACAGAAAAAGGAGGATATGCTCAGCTTATCATTGAGCAGAATATACAGTTGAAAAAAATGGAAGAACATATTGGGGAGTTGTTGAAGGAAAAGGAAACAACACAGCTTGCCATGGCGCCACTCACATCAGTCCCAATAGAAATTGCAGGTACAGAGCCTAGTTCGTCATCAACAACCATTGAGTCTACATCAACAAAAGATGATCCAGCCATATTAGCATCGGAACTGTCAATACAAAAGCAGGAAAACCAGAAACTACTTCAGAAATTCCAAAATCTAGAATTGCAGAAAGTGAAAAATGATACTTCGTATATGTAAGAAATGCATAAGACTCACAAATTGGAACTAAAAATATAGAATTTGGAGAGTGAGTCCCTGATGGCAGACTCTTTGGCTCATGCCAAGGAAAGTATTTGGACAAAAATCAACCAATCCATGTCAGAAGTATGGCCATCCATACAGATTATTTTTGAGCAGTAAGAACTCATTACTAGATGCAGAGCAGTGATTGAAGAACAAAAAGCAGCCTTGAAGACCAAGCCAATAAAAGCCACATATGATCAAGGTTTTAAATTCAAAGAGCAAAGAAGAATTAGAAGAAATAAACATCTCTGACAGAACATGTATCATCTTAGAGATAAACAAGGTATTACAGAAAAGGAATTTGATCAATCAATTAGAAACTAAGTGTCAAACCATGGAAATTTCTATCAAGTATTTCATTCAAAATTTAATGCTTTAAATCAGAAAGGGTTGCCATGATTAGTAGGTTTGAATGATAAGTTCATTGAATTAGATGATTATTGCAAGGATTTATATGCTATTGCAGTAGACAGAAACAAATTTGCAGGAGTTAAAGGACAAATAATAGGGAGGGATTTTCTAGAAGCCTTGGAATTTTATTTAACCATCTTACATGAAATCAAACACTTGTTTCTCACCAAGCCTAATTTCGAGAGATACACAGAGGTGGATGAAACATTTAGGAAGATGGTAAATGTAGAAATCCCAAGTGAACAAATATGGGATCAATTGTGTGAAACAATTGAGTAATTTCTCATTTTAACAGCAGAACAACTCATAAGTATTTTCAGGACAAGTCATTAGTGTTTTCAGGCCAGATCATTAACAAATCCCCAAAGGATAGAGCCACCTCTTCAGTAGTTTTTTGGTTCCTATTATATTGTTCTATTTTTGTAATTTTGTACTATTTTGGTATTTTATTCCAAATAGATTGTAGATATTTTGTAAAATTTTGTATAAATAACTCCTCCTTTGAGTTATTATGGGTTGAACCCTTGAACTAGTTATCATGCAGATTTGTATTAAGCTAGAGCATTTTGAAATAATAAAAGATTCTAGATTTACCTCATATGGTTTGTCTCTCAGTGATTTGTATTTCATCTTGTCTATTCATTATGTTTTCTTCATATAAATGAAGTCTTTTGCAGTTATGCTATTTAAAATTTAATTGAATTTCAGTTTCATTTTGAATCCTTTGTGAAGTTGTAATGTAAATAAGAGAATAATTTACATAAATATTTGTTATTTAAATTCCTCTTTGAATATAAATTACATTAGATCTCTGTAATAGTTTGATTATATTTTGTTGATTAAGAAAGAATTGTTTTCTTAATTTCTTCTTATAAATGGTTAAATACTCAGTTTGAATATCAAATCAATTATACCTCTCCATACTCTACTTCTCCATCCCATTAAAATCAAACTAACCATGTGCAGTTAAAGAACAACCTTTTATTTTACTTAATAATATATATAAGTTTAAAGCACTTGTTTATAAAATAGTTCACTGGTCATCCAATCATTTAAAACACAAAACATTATAGATGCTTTGGCATAACTAATTGACCTTAGGTTATCTCAAAGAAAAACATCAGATTGTCACCATTGCCGGGAGTGAAGGATTGAAAGTTAGATTTTCCCTGGGGCAACAATTTTCGCTTTCCTTTAAGGTGAATAAAGGATAGGATATAGGTCAAAATCTTATACCTGACGATTCCACTAGTCCAAGCTGGCTCTTTTTAAGCATACTAGATCACATTCTGATTTTGAGATTGTTAACCCTTTACTAGATCCATAAAGACTTATTAGGGGAGCCTCTTCAAGGAGAAGACATAGAACCTATTCTTCTTCTTCAGATTTACATCTTGAAGACATATCATTTGTAGATCCCTTTTCATTTGTGCCATCCAATCCTGATTGGACTGAACTACCTCCTAAGGTTTCTGAACTCCATTAAAGAGGAGTAGATCTTCCATTAGCCTTTTTTATACAATCACTTGAGTCATATCAAGTCCCATCCATTACTATAAAATCACCTTCATCTGAGGAAGAATTAGGTTTACATTTACTTGAATTCAAGCCTATAGACTTCATTTCTACAACTCCTTGTTCTATTCCATCAACTTCTACTAATATAGAAGATACATTCTCTGTCTATTCAAATCATTTGTTTGATAATAAGGAATAATTTCCATCAGGAGTTCAGAAGTTGGTTATTAAAACCCCTTTGAAATATTCAAGGAGGTCTCATCCCTCTTTCTCCCCTCCACATACTAATACCCCTACCGATTCATCTTCATCACCTTCATCTTCATCATCTTCCTCTTCCTCATCATCATCCACTCAGTCACCCTAGACTCCTCCTGCTATCATGGATTTTTAGCCCATTGTACAAGCAAGGTATGCTGCTCTAGTCCTCCCTCAAAACTTGGCAAATTTTCCTGATGGATATCTAAAGAATTTACCAAGATTTAATGGAGAAACTGGTCCTTCAGCAGAAGATCATGTATCAACTTTCTTAGATTTTGCTGACAATATGAACATAGAATAGGAAAATGTTTATATGATATCATTTGTGCAATCCTTAGAAGGAAATGTTAGGATATGGTTTAGGAAACTTAGACACGCCTCTATAAGAACATGGAATGAACACATAACTATCTTTAAAAATCATTGGGGGGTAAAGAAGGATCCTGTTTACTTTCTCATGAATTTGAAGAATTGAAGAGAAACCCTGGTGATCCTGTTGCTGAATTCATCAAGAGATGTAACAAGCTCTATCATAAAATGCCTGCTGATTGTAAACCACCAGTAGTAGCTGCAAAAGTCAGATTTTCCAAAGAATTTGAAGATGACTTTGTAGTCATGCTAAGAGAAAGGGTATTTAATACATTATAAGACATGCAGACAAATGCTATAGAAGTAGAAGCTAATAGGTCAGTTTCTGGAAAACTTAAAGCTAAAGCAGAGAAAGAAGAAAGAAAATTGAAAGCTAGGGTTGATGATTCATCTTCTTCCAAATCTAAACTTCAAGATTAGAAAATTGATGAAATTACATCTTTACTTAGAAACCTTTCTAATAGGATTTCTAAAATTGAATCAAAACCTAGAACTACTTAGCAAACTGCTTTAATACCTCAAGCTCAAACTCAATTCTTAAGAACTCCTTAAATGCAGATTCTTTAGAGACCAGGTTCTAATCAAAACATTCAACCACCCTTGTTGATTAATGATCAAAACCATAGGATACATGTCCTTTAATCACCGAAGATATCAATAATATTGATTCTTCAGCAATACAAATGGCAATAGTTCCTTTATCTTCTCCTTAGTCCATCGAATAGGAACAAGGAGATGCTCAACTTTCAAAATACCAAGCATTCTTTGAATTTTTGATTGCAAAATTAAATAAGAGGTATGATCTAAGACCTAGATAAGACCCAGGTAGACCTTCAGAATCTACCACTATAATTGAACCTGCAATAAAATCTATTCAAACACAAACTCCAACACCTCAAACTACAGAGTCATCCACTGAAACATTTTCATATGACAAGACCATTTTGACAACTCTCAATATCGAAAAGGAATTGGAAAGGGTCAAGATTCCTATCCCTTTAGAAGAACTTTCCAAAAACCCTAGTTATAAAAATCAAGTGTCTAAATGGATAAAATCCTCTAGTGTAGATGCTGAGGGAGATGTTATTATCTTGCAAGATGAAAAACACTCAGTAGTGTTTGGCCCCAGTTCTGATATGATTGATGAGATTGTTCCACCATTTTATGTAACTTTAAAGGTTCATGACTTTGTTTTGTATAACTACATGTTGGACTCTGGAGCTTCTCATAACCTTATGCCAAAGGTAATTATGGACCAGCTTCAGTTACAAGTTACTCATTCTTATCATGATCTCTACACCTTTGATTCAAAGAAAGTACCATGACTAGGATTGATCAAAGGCCGAGTTGTAAACTTAGCCCAAATACCTGTCAAGAGTATAGTTTTAGACATAGTTGTCACTGATATTCCTGCCAAGTTTGGCATGCTCATGTCTAGATCATGCTATGGTAAACTTGGGGGATCACTTCAGATGGACATGTCTTTTGATACTATTCCAGTCTATGGGGGTGAACATTTAAGGTTATTTAGGGAAGTCAGTTTCCTTCATACTATTTGTAGGTCTGATCAAGTGAAAAATCACCCTATCTATGCAGTAGATTAGGATTTTGGTTGCTTTTAGTTATCTTTACAAAATTCATCAAACACTCAACTTGCCATTGAAAATACAGTTTCCAAACCTAAAATTGTAGAATCAGATATATGGAAACTTTATTTTGATGGCTCTTTCTCAAAGGAAGGAGCACGAGCAAGAATTTTTCTAATTTCACCAAATAAAGAAAACATAACCCAGTCATGTAAACTTGAATTTGAGGTCAATAATAATGTGGCTGAGTATGAGGCTTTTCTTCTTGGTCTTGAGCTAGCTAAGAGTCTAAAGGTTCAAAACTTGAGTGTCTTTTTTGATTCTGAGCTAATAGTGAAGTAGGTTAGAAATCTGTGTCAAACAAAACACCCAAGACTTAGGTCCTATAGAAATGAAGTTTGGGATACAATTGAAAATTTCTTCCAAGGATTTAACATAACTGCTATACCCAGAGATGAAAATATGCATGCTGACTCACTAGCTGTCTCAACAAGCTCTTTCAAAATCCCTGAGCTAGTATTGTTAGAATACCAAATTCAAGTCAAGTATAGGCCACCAATTCCTGATAACCTCAAACATTGGCATATTTTTGAGGATGATGAATAATTAAAATCTTTCCTTCAAGTCATTGATGAATTTTCAAATATGAAAATTGAAGAAGATGAAGACGATGTTCAGGAATCAAATCACCAAAGCCCATAAACTTCATTTAGTCCTAAAATTCTTGATCATGATATCATCCAATTATCTAATAATTTTATTCCCAAAGGATTAGTTCCATTGGAAAAACTATTTGATAATTATGCTGTTTCTAAAAACCCCTTGTTTAACTCACTTGAAGAAGAAATCGAAGAATGCAATATTGGGACTTTGAATGATGTGAGAAATGTTAAATTTTCATCAACCTTGCCTTTGGATGTAAAAATAAAATAGTTGAATATTCTTAAAAATTACAAAGATGTTTTTGCCTGGTCTTATAATGAGTTAAAAAAATTATGATACATCTTTGCTTGAGCATAAGGTTCCTTTGAAACCAGAAGAAAGACCCTTTCAACAAAAATTAAGAAGAATCAATCCCATACTACTTCCAACTATTAAAAAAGAGCTTAAAAAGCTGCTTGATGCTCAGATCATAATAAATTTAAGGTATTTTGACTGGGTATCCAATCTAGTTCCCGTCAGAAAGAAAAATGGTGAGATTAGGTTATGTGCAGACTTCCGAAATCTGAACAAATCATCTGTAAAGGATAACTATCCATTGCCCAAAATGGATCATCTACTTCAAAAAGTTTCAGGTGAAAATATGATTTCTATGCTAGATGGATTTTCTGGTTACAACCAGATTATGGTAAGTCAAGTTGACTAAGAAAAAATTTCTTTCACCACTCCTTGGGGTAAATTCATGTATTCTAGAATGCCACTTGGGTTGAAAAATGCTGGAGCCACTTTCCAGAGAGCAATGGATCTAGTATTTGTAGGTAAAACATCTGAATTTACTGTCATTTATCTAGATGATTTAATTTTTTTCTCTGATTCTGATGAAAATAATTTAAAACACTTGAGAAAGGTTTTTGATAGGTGCAGGAAATTTGGCATATCCATCAATCCGAAGAAATCTTTATTTGTTGTAAAGGAAGGGAAATTACTAGGGCATATAATTTCCAAGGAGGGAGTTATAATTGACCCAAAGAGAGTTTCAACTATTCAAACCCTATCTCTACCAAGGAATAAGAAAGAGATACAAACCTTCCTTGGGAAAATAAATTTTCTCAGAAGGTTCATCCCTAATTATGTAGAGATAGTAAAGGATATAACTGATATGCTAAAGAAAAACAATGAAGTGAAATGGACAGTTTCTACTAGATATGCTTTTGATCAGATCAAAAAGGCTATATCTGAGGCTCCTACATTAGCCAGTTCGGATTATTCTTCACCTTTTAGCATATTTTATTTTGCATCCAAGACAACCTTAGCTACTGTACTTTTACAGAAGAACACAAATGTTGATGACCATCCAATAACCTTCTTTTCCAAATTCACGAGGGATGTTGAGCTCAGGTATGATATTATTAAAAAACAAGCTTATGCCTTAATCCAAGCCCTCAAAGCCTTTAGAACCTATGTCTTCCATTCACACATTACAACTTATGTCCCTAATCATGTTGTTAAAACTATTTTGACCCAGCCTGATGCTGATGGAAGAAGAGGGAGATGGATTGCTAAAATCCTTGAATTTGACCTTGAAATTAAGACCACAAAGCTAGTAAAGGGTCAAGGCCTGGCCAAATTGTTAGCTAAATCCAATTGCAAAGTATTGGGGATAAATCTGGTTTCTGAAATTTCATCTGGGGAGAATCCACAAGAACCTCCTCCTCTTACAGAAGGGGAGAACCCACAAGAACCTCTTTCTTCAGATCAATCCATTCTTGTTCATATAAATATCTACTCTCTGATTGGTACTCTGATATTGTGCAGTTTCTTAGGGATTTTCAATGTTAATATGAACTTGACTTGAAGCAATGTAAATCCCTGAAGCTTAAAGCAGTAAAATATTGCATTATCAATGCTAATCTATATTGGAAAGGCCCTCTTGATATTCTTCTTCTTGTTTAACTGCAAATGAAACAGAGGGAATTATATATTAGTTCCATGTAGGGTTTTGTGGTGGACACTATGCCTGGAGAGCAGCAACCTACAAAATTTTAAAGGCATGTTTCTACTGGGCCACACTTTTTAAAGAAGTTGGAGCAAGAGTAAGAAGCTGCATGCCATGCCAATTATTTGTAGGGAAACATAAACTGTCAGCACTTCCTTTGGTTGCAGTACTAGTTCAAGGTCCTTTTCTACAATGGGGATTGGACTTTATAGGGGAAATTCATCCACAATCAAGTAATCAACACAGATGGATTTTAACTACTACATACTATTTTACCAAGTGGGTAGAGGCCATACCTGTTAAAAATGCAACTAATATTGTTGTGATTAAATTCATTGAAGAGAATATTTTATCAAGATTTGGATGTCCTCAACAAATTTTTACAGATAATGCAACAACTTTCAACAATGTTAAAATGATTGGGTTCTGTCAAAATGAATCAATCCTATTACACCATTCTACACCATACTAACCACAGGGTAATGGGTTAGCAGAGTCCTCCAATAAGAGCTTAGTTAAGGTCATTACGAACAATCTTGAAGACCATAAAAAGAGTTGGGACAATCACCTAATCCATGCAATTTGGGAAAACATAGTTTCTCCTAAGAGGTCAACATGCAAGTCTCCCTTCCAATTAGTTTATGGTAAGGAAGTAATTTTTTCCCACTCATTTAGCTTTGCCTGTTATGAGATTCCTTCAGGAATCCTATGAAGAAAAATATGAATTCTCAAAAAGGATTAATCAAATCATTGAGTTGAATGAAGACAAGGATGAAATTCAGTACAAGTTGAGGAAATACCAAAACAAGATGAAGGAACAGTTTAATAGAAAGGCTAGAGAAAGGAATTTCAAGAAAAGTGACCTAGTGCCTAAATGGGATACAAGGAGAGAGGATAAAGGAAATCATGCAAAATTTGACAACCTTTGGTTTGGTCCGTTTAGCATTGCAGAAGTCAAAGGGAACAATACATTCATCCTACAGAATTTGGAAGGAGAGTATTCCTCATTTCCAACCAATGGGAAATATTTGAAACATTAAATTCAATATTAATTTTTCATCCATTCATTCATCATCTGTAAATATCCGGAGAGTTCATTTTATTTTGAAAAATTGCAAGTGAGTACCTGTTTCAGCAAAGACTCCATAGCCCGAGGAGAAGGCACTTGGACCTGCTTGTTCTCTGCATCCCACAGGGGGAAGTAGTCCCCAACTGGAGCCGATGTTGTAACATTATTTGGTTTTGATAAGTTAGTATATTAGTCAAAAATAATTTTAAAATGTTAAGTTAGGATATGGATGCAAAAGAAAGAAAAATTAAAATGTTAGGACAATTTAATATTTTATAGGCATCCATATCAATAAAATGATAGGAGTTAGATGCCCTAAAGAAAGAAGGAAAAATAAAAGTAAAATGTTAGGGAAGAAAAAGAAAACAAAGGCTTCATTTTCATACAAAAATAAATGCAAAGGTTGCTAGTCTAAATGTGCCACATCAGAAAAATGTTAAATTTTGTTAATATATGATTAATTCCTTAATCAAGGTTAATTCTTTGGTTATAAACTTTGGCATTTCAGATTATATTATAAAGAACAAGCTTGATTTGACCCAAAGCAATAGATAGAAGAAAGGTCTTGTCATCTTTCGTAAAATGCATGATTCAACGATTGATCTACTCCCCGCCCAAATCAACGGTGGGGAGAGATTTCGCACCCCACTCCACCGTTTCTCGTTAACACAATGGGGGGGTCCGCAAAGTATTTTTCATGGTGGACGCCCCAAAATTACGTGTAGCCACCACATCACTCTACAACCCCTCCGATCAAAGCCAAAAACAACTCACTACCCCCCCTCCCCCCCACAAACCACTTGTGGTTTCCCTCCGCCAATGGATCTTTCACCCGCCAAAGCTGTTATCCCTCAGCTAATCCTGAGTTGAGATCTCACATATCCATTGCCCATTCATCCCATCCGTTACCCCCTTACATGCTTACTACCTCGTTTGTCATGCCTGTTATATCCACCCGTTGCATCCCTGCTCCTATGCATTAAAAGCTGCTATGGTTATCAATAAAACCGTCACTCATTCCCGCATCTTATAAATAAAATGAAACCTGCATCTTTGTCACTTTCTTCTGATTGTTTTGAATTGTTTGTAGGTTTACACTGTTGCAAAACTTCTTGCCTTTTGATAAGTCTGTCACTTATCACCACTTTCTTCTTGTTTGCCACCATGGCCCCAAAAGGAAAAACTAAGAAACAAAGCACAGAGGAAAGTACTTCTACCACAAGCTAGCTTGACCTTGACCATATCCCACTTGTCGATTCACTATTCAAAGTTGCAGAAGCCAAGTGTGGGTTTGATTTTTATGAACTGCACTTCTGGCTTAAACAGAATTATCTCGACCAACAAGATCTGATTAGGTTTTGGGAATCCATGTTACCTTTCTATAGTTTCCCAAAGACACATGAATTCCTTGACCTTATTATCTGGTGTCAAGCCAAGTATGATCCTATGAAAAGGGCAGTCATGGCTCAGAATGGAGACATTTTGATAACTATTTCTGCTCAAACCATAAATAAAATGCTCTTAATTCCTCAAATTAACTCTTTGACTCAGTTGTCACCAATAGCACTTATGGATTTGTAGCATAAGTTAACCTTCCCATAGAGAGCCCAAATATTCAAAATATTTTTTCCTGAGGATGCATAATTGCCAAAAAGAAATCCACCTTACTCATCTGCCATGTTTCCTCAAGATTCCAAACATTGCATTTCCTTGCTTTCCTATTTATTAGGATACCCTAATGAGGATTCCGTTGATGAGACTATCCTTGGTTTCTTATCCATCTTTAATAAAGATCAACAACCAACATTCATGTATAATTACAGCCAATTCTTGTCTGATAATATACATGAAAAATTCATTAACTGCACTGTGTAGAGACTGTTAAATTACAACTCTGTAATTGTCCACATGCTTCTTTTTCAACAGGGTGATTTTTTACCTATCAAACTCAGCAAGCAGGATGAACAAGGAGTGAATCAATTAGTGATTCACTGGACATAAATGGTCAGGACAACTTCTACCACCTCATCATTTGCAGAATTTGTAGATGCATTCATACATCCAGTGGCACAACTCCTTAACAGTTAGACAGAGCCCAGGATTGGGGATGAAATTAAGAGGATCCTACACTTAAGTGAACAAACCAAAATTGGTGACTGGTATTTATACCAGAACTACACTGAGATAAGAATATATGGTTGTGAGCTTGCACCATACAAGCTGCCCAAATATGTTCCTATGAGAATATTTTCTCTGGAATATATTAGGCAGATGATTCACATGGATGAGCTACATTTTGTGTCAGGTAAAAGAAAGTCTCAGTTCAAGCTTAAAGCATAGATTGGGTCATTTATTTGCAACACCAGATCAGCTGGAGTTGAGGCAAATACATTATTGAGAAAGATGAATTTCCAACTCAGTTTCACTTGGTCCTATGATCCTTTTGGCATCATTTCTTCTTTGAGGGTTAGTTTCAAGATGAATCCTTATAAGCATACTCCAAGGCTAGAAATTGAAAAATTTATGAATCAAGAAACATGGATTGATGGGACTCTTCAAGAAGAAAATGAGACATTTGTGTCTACTCCCACTAAACAGACTCTAGTTGCTTAGAGCAAGCAACAGAAAAAGGCTTAGAGAGGAAACTTCACCCACTAAAGATGTTTTGAAAGGATTCATCTTTCAACAAAAGAAGCCTAAGGTCAGCTTGGTCACATTAGCATAAGGGACTCCACTAGTGATCATTGATCCTAGAGATCCAAATGTGTCTACATCAGTAGGAATTAGTGCTTCGACCACTCTTCTCACAGTCAGTGCTTCAACCACTCCTCCTACAACTTCACCTTCTAGAGAGCCTCTAGAAATTATTTAGTCAATAGGGACCAGCACTTCGGATGATAAAAACATATTTTCAAGGTTCCTAGAAATTAAGCAGAAAAATGAGACTTTAAAGTCCAATGTGTACAACCAATTCTAGAAGAAAACTTCAACCTCCCAACGTAGGCTCCTTTCTGCTTTTGACAGATAGAAAGGCAAAATGCAAATGGCTTTCTTATAAGCCCAAATTCCATTTCCTAAATCACCATTTGATTACAAAAAGACTGTGTTTTTATTTGACACCAATAAAATCCATCCAATTGACCAGATGGATATGCAGAAGAAAACTAGTGAGATGCTGTTTTCTACTATGACAACTACATCCATGTCTCTTTCTAAACTTAGGACTGCTTTATCAAATGTTGAGTCCCAACTTAAGTTAGAAAATATTTCCTCTCTAGCTAAAGACAACAAAATAAAAATCACTAGAGGATTTTGTGATTAAAGGGGGATACGATCCCAAAGATGTAAAAGTCGTAGAACTACTCCTTAAAAATAAGGATGCAGACATTGCTGCATTAAAGAAACAATTGAAGTTTCCTTGAACAGAAGATCCTCTGACCAAGGATATGGCAGAAAATGAACAGAAAAAGGAGGATATGCTCAATCTTATCATTGAGCAAAATATACAGTTGAAAAAAATGGAAGAAAAGATTGAGGAGTTGTTGAAGGAAAAGGAAACATCACAACTTTCCATGGCGCCACTCACATCAGTCCCAATAGCAGTTGCAGGTACAGATCCTAGTTTGTCATCAAAAACCATTGAGTCTACATCAACAACAGCTGATCTAGCCAGATTAGCACAGGAACTGTCAATACAAAAGCAGGAAAACCAGAAACTACTTCAGAAATTCCAAAATCTAGAATTGCAGAAAGTGCAAAATGATACTTTGTATCTGCAAGAAATGCAGAAGACTCACAAATTGGAACTTAAAATATAGAAGTTGGAGAGTGATTCCCTGATGGCAGACACTTTGGCTCGTGCCAAGGAAAGTATTTGGACAAAAATCAGCTAATCCATGATAGAAGTATGGCCATCCATACAGATTATTTTTGAGCAACAAGAACTCATTACTAGATGCAGAGCAATGATTGAAGAACAAAAAGAAGCCTTGAAGACCAAGCCAACAGAAGCCACATATATGATCAAGGTTTTAAATTCAAAGAGAAAAGAAGAATTAGAAGAAATAAACATCTCTGACAGAATAGCTACCATCTTAGAGATCAAGAAAGTATTACAGAAAAGGAATTTGATCAATCAATTAGAAACTAAGTGTCAAACCCTAGACATTTCTGTCAAGATATTTCATTCAAAATTTAATGTTTTAAATCAGAAATGGTTTCCAAGATTAGTAGGTTTGAATGATAAGTTGATTAGATTAGACGATTATTGCAAGGAGTTATATGCTATTGCAGTAGATAGGGTCAAATTTACAGGAGTTAAAGGAAAGATAACATGGAGGGCTTTTCTAGAAGCCTTGGAATTTGATTTAACCATCTTACATGAAATCAAACACTTGTTTCTCACCAAGCCTAATTTCGAGAAATACACAGAGGTGGATGAAACATTTAGGAAGATGGTAAATGTAGAAATCCAAAGTGAACAAAGATGGGATCAATTGTGTGAAATAATTGAGTAATTTCTCATTTTAACAGTAGAACATCTCATCAGCGTTCTCAGGACAGCTAATCAGTGTTTTCAAGCTAGATCACCAACAGATCCCCAAAGGATAGAGCCACCTCTTTAACATTTTTTTGTTTTGTATTATATTGTTCTATTTTTGTAATTTTGTACTATTTTGGTATTCTATTCCAAATAGATTGTATATCTTTTGTATAAATAACTCCTCCTTTGAGTTATTATGGGTTGAACCGTTGAACAAGTTATCAAGCAGATTTGTACTAAGTTGGAGCATTTTGAAATAATAAAATATTCTGGATTTACCTCATATGCTCTGTCTCTTAGTGAGTTGTATTTCATCTTGTCTATCCATTATGTTTTCTTCATATAAATTAAGTATTTTGCAGTTATCCGATTTAAAATTTAATTGAATTTCAGTTTTATTTTGAATCCTTTGTGAAATTATAAATTAAATAAGAGAATAATTTACAGAACTGTTTGTTATTGTAAATTCCTCTTTGAATATAAATTACATTATATCTTTGTAATAGTTTGATTATATTTTGTTGATTAAGAAAACATTGTTTTCTTAATTTCTTCTTATAAATGGTTAAATACTCAGTTTGAATATCAAATCAATTATACCTCTCCATACTCTTCTTCTCCATCCCATTAAAATCAAACTAACCATGTGCAGTTAAAGAACAACCTTTTATTTTACTTAAGAGCCTATATGAGTTTAAAGCATCTGTTTATAAAATAGTTCACTGGTCATCCAATCATTTAAAACAACAAAACATTATAGATGCTTTGGCATAACTAATTGACCTTAGGTTATCTCAACGGACAACAACATGGGTAAGAAAGACTACAGAAAAGGCTCTTGGGTTTAGTATCCAAAAGGAAACAGAAATGTTCATGGGAGCAAAGCGAAGCTTCAGGGATGCCGGGGTTTCAACATCTAGTGCACAATAGAATTTAATGCCAAAGAATTACTATTACAGAGTGTCTACTCCGATGCAAGAATTAAATCTAGGTATTTTGAAGTCAAGGAATCAGAGGATTGTCGAAGGAATCCAAGAGTTGATAGACTCCTATGCTGATAAAGAGGTACCGTGAAGCGATCTATGCATAGTGAACAATTTACATTGACACAAGAAGAGAATGGGGAATGAAATAAGATTAACTGCGTAGATAGGGGAATATGATATGGATTAGGTAATCCTGGATTTAGGATCTGGATTTGGGAGTTAATGGGAAGATCGAAGTTGCAATGGTCACCTATATAGTTGAGGATGGCTAACCAACAAAAGATCCTCCCTATGGGAAGGTTACCAGTCGTCATAGTAGACATCAAAGGAGTCTGAACCGTTGCAGACTTCGAAGTGATTGAAATTGTAGATGATAGTAAACCCTATTCGATGCTTCTTGGATTGGATTGGGCTTTTGATAATATCGTGATAATCAATTTCAAGAATAGACAAATGGTGTTAAAAAAAGACGATATGAGGGTGATTATCCCTATAGAGCCCTACGGAGTGTGCTATACAGATCCTGTCCATGATGAGTACTGCGATGCAAATGTCGACAACATTTATCAGATAACGACTAAGGAGGAAGATTGGATTAATCCCACTGCAAGTGGAAAATTGGGCTGGGAACATGACAGTTCTTGTACTTCATATTTTGAGGAAGAACTGGAAAATTGGAAGAATAGGTTATATGAAGTCTCTACCAAAAAATCACTTCGCTGCATTTCTTTCAAGGTATGTGATCTGCCTTATTATGATGGGATCAGAGACGTAAGCATGTTTCTTGATAAATATGAAAGAGAAATACCAGAAAAACAAAGGTTTCAAGCTTTGGATGTATCCCTAAAGGATACCTTTGCTAGATGGTGGGGTACTCATAAAAGATATATAATAGATTGATAACAGTGTTAAAGATTAATGTGGATCAATTTTGGCTCAATCGACACAATAATAGAAGTAAAGTATGATAGTAAGGTTGATCCCCGGGAGCATATTCATCGTTGCACTTCGGTTTGGAAAGAAATCATAGAACAAGAGTGGGTACATGGGCTTATCCACACACTAGAAATGATTCCTATCAATTGGTGTCTTGAAATAGAACCACAACATGGAACTGCGAACTTGACAGATTTGGTTGAAGGGTTCATACTAACATCCAATTTTGATGATGATTTCCTGTGTATAGACTCGACTCTTCAGAAAATCAGAGCAAATATTTTTGAGAATGAAGCTCCATTAACTTGGCAACATGATTGGGCTGTGCAGTTGAAAAATGAATTGGAATGTTATAATATCATTGCCAAAGAAGATGAAGATCTGTGCAATATTGATGTACCAGAATAAGAAGGACATTGTGAAGTTGTTGGAACATAACCATAAATACTAGATATAATGTAGCCAGTAAAAATGCAGAAAGTGAATATTAGGATAGAGGAAGATCTGAAGTTCGCGACGATTGGAGAATATTGGGACGCAGATACAGTTAGTAAAATCATAGAGCTTCTACATGAATACCATGATCTATTCCCTACAAAGTTTTCATAAATGAAAGGCATATTAGGGGATCTAGGGTTATGAGGATCCCTCTGAAACATGACGCAAAGCCTGTGAAGCAAATACCCTATAGATTGAATCCAAAATACAAGGAAAAGGTGAAATAAGAATTAGACAAAATTTTAGCAGTAGGGATCATCAAGCTTGTTGAAGAGTCTAAATGGGTAAGTCCCATGATAGTTCAGGAAAAGAAGACTAAGGGAGCGATCAGAGTTTGTATTGACTTGAGGAAACTAAATGATGCATGTGTGCATGAACCCTTCCCTACACCATTTACAGAAGAAGTATTGGACAATGTAGGAGGTCACAAGGCCTATTCTTTCACATATGGCTTTTTCGGTTACCATCAGATCAAAATTGTGCCAGAAGACATACATAAGAGAAATTTTGCAAAAACGTGGGGCTCATTTCAGTACACAGTGATGCCTTTTGGCTTGAAGAATGCGCCTGCTATATTTTCTAGAGTTCTAGTCGCAACATTTAAGGAGTACATACACAAATTCTTGGAAGTTTACTTTGATGATTAGACAGTCTTTGGGCTATTAAAAAATCATATTACGAGCTTAAGGCTTATACTAGATACATGTAGGCAACATCATATTTCACTAAACTTGACGAAGTGTATATTTTGTGTGCCTTGTGGCATATTATTAGGGAATATTGTGTGCAAATAGGGTTTGCTGGTGGATCCCGTGAAGATAGAAGTCATTGTGAACTTGCCAACATCGAAAATAGTGAGACAACTGCACACGACACTTGGACACACTGGCTATTACAAAAAGTTTATAAAGGGGCATGCGTAGATAAATGTGCCAATGGAGAAGTTATTGAAGAAATGTGTCACTTTTAAATGAGATGAAGAATGTTAAAAGAGTCTAGATATATTGAAGGAGAAGATGGTAACTACGTTGATCTTAGTTTTTCCAGACTGGAATAAGGAATTTCACGTACATGTTGATGCATCTTGCATAACGTTGGGTATAGTGCTGACACAACTAGGAGCAGGCGAAGTTGGTCACCCCATATCTTTTGCAAGTATAAAATTGTCCAAGGTGGAGAAGAACTATACTACAACAGAAAGAAGAAGGGTTAGCTATGGTTTATGCATTACAAAAGTTTAGGTACTACTTGTTGGTAACACATTTCAAGATGTTCACTAATCACTCCGCAATGAAATATTTTGTGAATAACTCTGTTTTATGAGGAAAAATTTTCCGATGGTTGTTGTTGTTGCAGGAGTATGATTTTGAGGTTGTATTCAAGCCAGGAAGATTGGATGTCGGGCCCAATCATTTGTTGAGATTGGAGATAGGAGAAGAACCCACCAGTATTGAAGATAACCTGCTCGACACGTAGTTGTTCGCAATTAAGGTTGTGGATGATCACTTTGTGGATATTATTTAGTTTTTGGCCATAAGAATGGTGCCCTTGGAGTACACTACACAACAAAAGAAGAAGTTGGTGGTAAAAGCAACTGATTTCACGTTGATTGCAGGGAAATTGTACAAAATGGGACTAGATGAAATACTACGAAGATATGTCCCAGAATATCATAGGAAAATTATTTTAGCAGAAGCTCATGGAGGAGTCGTAGGGGGACATTATGCAGGGAAGGCCACTGCACAAAAAATATTTAGAGCTGGGTTATGGTGGCCCATAATACATAAGGATGCAAAAGAGTTTTGTCGACCATGTGATATATGTCAAAGAACAAGAAGGCCATCTAGAAGAGATGAAATGCCATTAAATCCATAGGTGACATTGCAAGCATTTGACAAATGGGCTATTAACTTTGTTGGAACTATTAACCCACTAGGAAAGAAGACTGACACAATATACATAATCACTGCAATTGATTATTTGACAAGGTGGGCCAAAGCACATCCAATGAATGATTGCAGCATAGATACCGCTGTGAAGTTCATTTTTGAATACATTCTATCCATATTTTGGTGTCCAAAGACTTTAATGAGTGACCGAGGTTCACATTTCTTGAATCAGACTATTGAGGTGCTGACTGAAGAGTTTCAAGTACACCATTAGAAAAGTACCCCATATCACCCTAAAGCGAATGGGATAGTCAAAGCTTTCAGTAAAATTTTGGAGAATGCACTCACAAAAGTGTGAAATGTGAATATAAATGACTGGGATCTAAGGATTCCAATGCTGTTGTGGGCAAATAGGAGAACATGCAAGAAATTGACAAACCAAACACCTTTTAGGTTGGTATATGGACATGAAGTAATCATGCCTATGGAGTACATTGTGCCCAATTTAAGAATTGCATCTTTCACAGACATGGAAGATTCTGATATAATTGGAGGATAGGATGGCACAATTTCTTACTTTAGAAGAAGACATGTTTATAGAAGGTTTTCATCAACAAGTACATAAAGAAAGGGAGAAATCTTGGCATGACATGCACATCAAGAAAAAGACATTCACTTGCAACAAGCCCCCAACACTGTTTAGAACCTGATATGTTGCAACATCACAACTATTCCCCTGTCCTCTTTCTGTACTTTATTTGTCTTAAGAAAATGATCCACAACTGAGTGCACAGAGGCATTCTAAGAGTCTATAGCTGAGTACGTAGACCACCTGCAAATGGGTGCACAGGTCGAGAAGTTGTATGTATTGAAGATCTATCTTAATAAAGAAGAAGAAGTTTTGGTGAAGTCTTTTATACCTATATCTGTTAATTGTGTTCTATCTGTTTATGCAAAGTAATTACAAGTAAATTGGTATATTAGTTGGGAAATCATTGTCAACACTGAATGCTAGTATGAACCCTTCAACCAAATCTGTCTAGTTCACAATTCCATGTCGTAGTTCTGTTTTAAGATACCAATTCATAGGAATTATTTCTAGTGTCTGGATAAACCCGTGTACCCACTCTTGTTCTAGAATTTCTTTCCAAATCAAAGTGCAATGATGAATATCCTCTCATGGATCAACTTACCATCATACTTTACTTCTATTTCTGTGTCGATTGAGACAAACCTAATCCACATTAATCTTTGACACTGTTGCCAATCTATTATATTTCTTTATGAGTACCCCACCATCTAGCAGGTGTAGATTTCAAGGCTACATCCAAAGCTTGAAACCTATATTATTTTGATATTTATATTTCATATTCATCAAGAAGCATGCTAACATCTCTGATCCCATCATAATAAGGCAGATCACATACCTCAAAAGTTATGCAATGAAGTGATTTTGTGGTAGAGACTTCATATAACTTGTTCTTCCAATTTTCAAGTTCTTCCTCGGAATCTAAAGTACAAGAATTGTCTTGTTCCTAGCCTAATTTTCCATCTGTAGTGGGATTAATCCAATCTTCCTCCTTAGCTATTATCTGATAAATGTTATCGACATATATGTCAGAATACTCATCGTGGACATGCTCTGTATAGCACACTCCTTCTGAGGGGTTGTTGTAGCAGCTACAACCACCCTCTAAATTTTTTCCTTAGCTTGTTTTGGAGCCTCCCTACCAACCTTTCCACAACGCCTTGTCTTTCTTCGTCAAGTACACAAGCTTCAATGTTTTTCCTGCACAAATGCAACATATCGATCACAACTTGATGCATTCCCCTCATAGGTTGTTCATCTGGACTTCGTCCAGCTGCAAGCTGAGAAGATCCCCCAAGAAATTGCGCAATTTTGGAGGGAAACCAACCTTCCCTCCAGAAATTGCGCAATCCTGTCTAGCAGCTTGCTAGGCTCCAAAATTGCACAATTCTGCTAGTCAACCCTCACAATGAAAATTGCGCAATTTCCCCAGCAAGACTACTCAGCCCAAAATTTGCACAAATATGCGTAGCAGTTAGTTTCTTTGCCCAAAAATTGTGAAAATCTCCTGGGCACCCAACTCCTAGCCAAAAAAGTGCATTTCCTTCCAGTAGTTGAGCAACTTCATGCATGAGCAGTTGGGTTGACCAGTTCCACCCGGGACTAAGGAAACTTGACTTGCATGCATGGCTTGTTTTTTCCCAGAATAGAAAAAGGTAACATGCAAAAGGCATCCCATGATTCATGGAGCTATGTTTATGCGCTGGAGGTTACATGTAAATTTGTTTTAGAAACATTCCTCCAAGTGTCGCTTTCTCCTATATTTGTGGCATGCGTGTCATGAGCCTAAACTTATTTATTCGACGCATCAAAGCTCATTATTTCACATCGATCTTGGAGCTCTGACATCCTAGAACACATCTAGGACTCTTCGACATATCCGGCTCAACTATTCACGGGTAAGTGGCCTCAATTTGTCTTTTTAAGAATTTGTGTCCCTTTTTGTGTTTTCGCTTGTGTGAGTGTTGTTTGCTTGATTTATTTGAACGCTTGCTGTCATTTACATGCATACTAGCTTGTCCTAACAATGTTTCAATTTTCGTTGCTATCTCATTGTTGTTGCATGCATGAAATTGTTTTGCATGAATGGTCACCGATTCGGCGACTCGCTTCACCCACATGGATGTTGATCCATTTACTGAATCTTTCAATCATGTTTGCATGCACTATCAATCACTTCTACTTTTACTTAGTGTCGTCATGAATTCACTTTCATATTTTCTTTCAGTTGCCTGTCGGAAAGTCTAGACAACCTTGGTCCGGACTCTATCTTCACCGAGACAACATTGCACAATCTGGGGAAGGAAGGCTCTACCCTGCTCTATAAAAATGCGCATTTTTGCCCAGGCACTGTCCTCCAAGACTATTTTGCACATTTATGAGGGAGAGTAACTGTTGGCCCAAAAAATTGTGTAATGCAGTCCTTGAGCCTGCAGTCATTCCCAGCTGGAATTGTGCATTGCACAATCCCAACAGCCAACAACCAATCTGGATTGTGCATTGCGAAAATCTAATAGCTAGTCTTGCCTCCCAGATAGCCTAGGCTACCTTTTGTGCAGTTCTGGTAGCCAGTCACACAGCCTCCCAGAATAAATTGTGCAATCTTGCCTATCAGTTCCCCAAGTATGTGCTATGTCATTCCCTGAATTTTCTTTGGTTTTCACTGACAGATTTCTTGCCATGCATGTTGCTTTGTCTCCAGATCTTTCAGGTGTTCATCCACCTCTTAGCAGTACAAGATCAATGGCCTCCAAGAGAGCAGGATCACAGGACACTGACGGAAATGTAGCTGGAGCAGCAGTTGAGCGAGTGTCCTCTAGTATACCGATATATGAAGATACCAAGTTGTTTCTAGACAAGGACATCAAACTAAAATGGCAAGAGGTCAATGAAGCATTTGCATGCAATTTTGAGGAAGACCTCAAAGACACGACTCTTAGGCTTAAACGATCATTTATGGTTGTGGGACTTACTAAGATGCGGAGGTGATTCACTAAAATGTCAGGTGTATGTGAACATTCACAAGTCCAGATTGTAACGGTTTGCATGCAGATACCCCGCATTCCCATGCGCGGACATGATAAACTGGATCGTCTCTCACACTGAACTTGAGATGATGATCTTAAGCAGTGTCAGTGGGATGAAGCTTGCAACCTTCTGGGAACGAGATTATGATGAGATGTATTAGATGTCAGAGCCCGCGACTATCATGAAGACTCCCTTCAGCTTACCCAACAACACTGCTAACTCCAGAGACATTCTGAAGAACTAGGTAAAGAATCCAACTCGATTCAAGTTGACACCCAACCAGATTTATAAGACAAAGATACCGCGAAAGGCGTATCAATACTTGGTCATATTCTCATGTCGATTGTATGGCCAAGGAAGCACAAAAACCTTCCCACAGAGTTGGGTGGTCACACTGGACCAACTGGCTAGAGAAGGAAAACCATGTAATTGGTCAGTGTTGGGTTGTGTTATATTATTTCCACGACTAGCCCTCCTAGTTAATCGGGGGGTTAGAGGGGGGGTGGAGCATCCCCTTCGTTGCGTTGATTGTGTAGTGGGTGTTATCAGGAAATCTAGTGTCTATTCAGAGCTGCTATTCCCACTAAGACGGGTAGCTATCTTAGAAACAAACACATTAAAGTCACTTGTTTTTTCCTTTATGAGAGAGAGATGAGAAAGAAGCAGAGAGTACCAACCTCAGTCTTCCGCTTGGCTCCTTGCTTGTTTCCTTTCCCCTTTGATAGAATCTCGCCATTGCTCCCTTACTTGTCCAGCTTCAAAGAGCACCTGTAGATTCAAAGTAGCATAATACCATCAAAGCAGCATAATACCATCAAAGCAGCATAATACCATCAAAGCATAGATATCTTTCACTGTAAACAATATAGGATCAGATATATATTGACCATACAAATGCATATAACAAACATAGTATTTAGAGATACACAAGAATATGGAGGAAAACTCAAATAGCTTTATTAGTAAAAGTCATAGAAGAGAGGATTACAACCACTTGGTCTAACCCAATGCCATCCTCCCAGTTTGAAAGCCCTCTTCACCTCACACAAAGCAATATCACCCAACAATGTCTTCAAAGAGAAACCAACAACACCTCTTTGCAAATTACCAAATTCCAACCTTTGGATCTCTTGGATGAGGGATCCATTTATAGATATTTGCAGCTGGGTGAGTGAACTTCTGGGATTTTGATTAGTGTCATCTCTCTGATAGTTCTTGGTTCCACATGGAGATTTTAGATCTCTTACTCATCCCTGGGTGAACTCAGAGAGGCAAGTGTCAAATGAGCAGTTTCTAGAAGATTCTCTGGGTTTCCACCTAGCAAACTGCTTGTGCCATTTGTCTGCTCTCGCTCATTGCACCCTATATAAGGGATTCCAATATGCATTGCAATTTTTTCCTGTGGCAGGTGAGATGCATCGCACCTTTAGCACTGGGCAATCTGTATGGTCCTGATTTGACCAGTTCTGAGTAGTTTTTCATGGAAAACTTCTGAGAGATGATGTAATCAGTTGACCTTGCTGTTTTAGGGTATGAAACAACAATTTTAGGGACTTATAAGCCCTTGGTTTATGGACATATGTGATTAGGGTTGCAGTGCCCAAATATGTCTATAACAGTTGCCCCCTAAAGCAAGAGGTCGTAAATCTTTTGATGTCGGGTGAAATGCTTTATAGAGAGGATTTGAGGTTTCTTGCACTGGAAGGTGACCTGTAATAAGATACAATACAATACATTATCTTCATATTATTTTCATGATCTAGCTGAGGCGCGCATTCCCATGCTCAGCTTGATAAATTCATTTTCATATACATAGGACAGACAACAGTCTGTGTGCAGATTGATGATTCTGGTAGAGCCATCATCCCTTTGTTTGGATGATTATCTGTGCAGCAATGATGTACATTTGATGTCTTTATTTTCTTGAATATATCGCAACCTGGATGGATGAAACTAGATCCGGGGTCTTCAAAACTCGTTAAATTTTCGCCTGAAAGTACAAGTCGATCCATGTGAAAAAGATTTTCTGATGTCGAACATGGAAGGACATTACCTGATTACCATCCAATGATGTAAGCTGTTAACAGATGTGAGAGGAATCACCGATGATGATGATGACCCTCAAGGTACTGCAACACAATTCACGTGGTGTGAATACATTAGTTTATGTCAAAAACCATGCAAAATCTTGCGGTCGAATGCCATTAGTGCAATCCTGTCGCCGGAAGTGAGAAACTTTCCTTTCAGGCTTGCAAGCTTCAAAGTACTGGAAGGGTTGTCCCTAGGTCGGCTTCTTGGATAATGAGCTGATGTCGACAAGAAGTGACTCGTCATAGGAAGGCATTAATGGATCCCACATCTATGACACGGAATGGAGCAAATGATTTTGTAGAGGTGAAAACGATCTGATGATACAAGGTTCAGGATGGCGGTCATGAAAGAATGAAGTGTGAAAGTTTGTAGCGGATGAGACACAAGCTAGGTAGGTGAATCCTCCGAGCGACGTCTCTTGAACATATCGGCGACACTGAAATGGATTGGTAGCGTTAACCCCAAAAGTGGATGGTACGGTGGAGCAATGGTGATATGACCAGTGAACGACCAACCCGACTCAATCATGGTGATGGAGTGAAAGTGTCATGTTCAAGAGCGACCTGCTACCAATAAAGTTTCTTCAAGTTTTCTTCCCAATTTTCCCCAGTCATTTCTGACCAGTACCTTTTTATTTTTGTCAAGCTTGAGGAGAATAACATATGCTTGTTCTATAATTTTCCCTTCTGGCAAACCCGTTGCTATGTTTTAACGAGCCTAGCAACAATGAAACTCGCTCTTGTCTGAATGGACAAGTTTGTCGCTATCGTTTAACAAGTTTAACAACAAGGATAACTCGGTCCTTTTCAATTTTAGAGAGTCTGAAAAGAGACGGAAAGAAGACTCCAATATTCCTTTTTCGTAATATAATCCCTTAAGTCCGAAAAAGTATAAAACAATGTGAAAGGGATGACTTTTCGATAGTTTTAACGAGCCGAACAAGACAAACGGTCAATATTTTTGTGTAATAATCCCTCAGGTCCAAAAAGATTAAAATCTAGAGGAGGGATAACACTTCCAATCACTTTAACGAGCTGGAGAGGCCAATCACTTGGCAATATTTTCATATTTTACGAGTCAGATGAAAAGAGCTTAAAGGAGACTCGTTTTTTGAGGAACGAGTGATGTTTTCGGATAGCAGCTGGTTCTAGGTAAGGTTTGGAACTTTCCAATCACGGAAGTGTAAAAGGTGGCTAATAGGATCACTCGTCGCAGCTATTCCTCAAAAGGGGTAAACAATCAAGTGGAGGCGAATGATCGGCAACAACAGAGTGGAGGTGATGGTAAGAACACGACCAAGGCTCAAAAGCTGATGATAGTGCATTCGCAATGATTATTTACTGAAGATGGGTTCATTTTTTAATGAGCTTAAACTTTGGTGGAACATATGCTCATTACTAGGTTTAATTTTTAACGAGCTTGAACTTCGCGTAAAACTGCTTGTGCCAGTCGTATAATAAGGATGTCTCATCGATAGGTTCATTTTTTAGGGAGCTTGCACCATTCGAAATTATGCTCTGACTCCTTTTATTATGTAAGCTAGGAACGACCAATCCTACGAGTTTAAAGGGTTAAGAACCTACAAACTAAGAAAATAAATGGTCGCTTTTCACTTTCACGCAAAAAGTTTGCATGCCCCCAGGTATAGCGAAGTAGAGTTTCCAAGGTTACCCCTCAATTTGCAGACAAAACACTTGTTCTATCAGGAAAGGCCTACCTTTTCAAGTTACCCTTCAATTTGCAGACAAAACATTTGTTCTATCGGGAAAGGCCTACCTTCTAACAGAGGTATCTTATTCCGGTCTAATCCCATTTTCCTAAATGGACGGGTGTGTCAGACCAGTCATATATCCTCTGCGGAAACCTACCCTATACCTGAAGTTTTCTTGCCGAAGCAGGCCAGGGTGCATGCCCCCTGGGTTTCAGTCTTGACCACCGAATCACTCGCGCTCATCAGGTGGACGAACTGGAGATTGATGAGACATTCCTTGTGCAAAAATACCCGTTAGGGATGGAATTTGACTATTAGTTATGTGTGAATCGGGGAATGAAAGCTGGTCTACGAGCTGGACTATTATGCCTTCATGCGGAAAACACATTACTCAAAAGAGTGAGGAGATGATGGCTCCCATGCTATAAATGTAGTCACGCCCAAGGAGTAGATTGTAATCTAAAGGTCCTTGGACTACCATTATGTTCAGATAAACAGTTTTCCTTCTCAAAGTTATAGGAAAATTTGGAAGGATCCCTAACACCCGAATGGTTCCTTTATTGAAGCCTGTCAGATGTCGCATCTCAGGCAAAAGCGATGGCGAACCAAGCGCTTTCCAAGCAGTTGAGGAAAGTATACTCACAGAAGCCCCTTCATCTATAATGGTACCAACCATGACCATTTTGTAAGTTTGCACTATGATTCGAAATGGTACATTAGATGGTAAACAGGGTTTACCTAGTAGATTCCAATCGAAGGAAATTACTAGGTTGCTTGGAGGTCGGACCAAATAAACGGCCAGATACAACTTTGATGAATTTCCTTCCTGCGGTAAAGGAATGGGCAGATTGCCCCCATGTTCATCAGAGTCTGTGTTTACGAAAAGAATTTGAACAGTGTCGTTCTCATTCTCTTCGGTGAAGGTATCATCTGAAGGTAAATCTTCTAAAGTCAAGATGGGGTCAACTGCCGTCTCAACCTGTTGACTTTGGTCTGATGTGGACTCAGAGGGTTTATCTTCAATGATGGTGCTTCGACCAAATCCAAAGGTGGGTTAGTTAGATTTTCAACTAGCGATGGATTCAGCAAGAGTTTCTTGTATCTGGGAGGGAGTTGCTGCGATGATGCAGGACGATTATCCAAGACTCTTTTAGCTTCGTCCAGGAAGGGACAACGATGGAGGGCATGATCGCCTTCGCACAGTTTGCAGGGAAATTTAGATTTTCCCTTTTTTCTGGTGACTTCGTTTTCACTAGTTGACGGTGTACTTTCAACATGATCGTCAGAGGTTGACGACACCGATTTGTGCAAGTGAGGAGACCAGTCCCTTAGAATTCATGGGATGCAAGGACAATCTTGGTGATAGTGGTCTCGTTTGCAGATGACACATGGAGATTTAGGTTTGGATGGTGTAGTGTTTGGATTTTCGCTAGATGATGCACGGTTGCCTCTTTTTGCCGTTGGCTCCTTCTTCTTCTTCTCCTTCCCCTTCTTCTTCTTCTTCTCAGTTACTTGGTTTTTAGTTTTACTATCTTTACCAAGCGAAGAAGAAGAAGGAGTGGGAGAGAAAAATGAAGTAGAAGGTTGGGGGGAAACTCTGATATCATCTAGTTGTTGATTTGATTGTTCAGGAATTACGGTGCTTTGAACGACAGAGGTCGAGAAAAGCCATACCGGCAGGCCAATTGTCAGTCCTGGAAGGGACAATGTGGCCATATGAGGTGCACCAACATCTCCCCAAGAGGAGAAAGGACTAGGACTTCCCCCAAGGGGAAATCCCTGGTTGGTGGACTCCATCTTCTCAACCTAAGGCCAACGAGGGAACAGTGACATTATTTTGATTAAAATAAATTTTAGATGCTTTGACACAACTTGCTTTTTCACTTTTTAAGAGTCGAGAAAAAGCTAAAGATGACTCTAGTTGCCTTCGATTTTTAATGAGCCTGAAGTGACAAGTGCTCAGATGGACCTTTTCCTTTAAGGAGTCTGAAAAGGAACGAAAGAGACTGCTTTGGAAATCTAGATAGAGGTATTACCAAACCAATTGCAAAACTGTAGAATACTTTTTACAGTACGGCAGCCAATCTTCCCGAATGCTGTGTTCAGTGCATTGCTATCGATAGGGTGGCAGACATGGCTTCCTAAGGATAAAGGATATAGCCTATTGTGGTCTCCCAATATATACTCAACGATATGTGGGAGCATAAGTCCGTACTGGCACTTATCGTCTCAAAGAGGAGGAATCACCCAACCTACGATGAAAGCAATAGTTACCAGGTTTTACGACGCCAAAATATGTCTCTAGCCTAGACTTCTAGATGTTGTGCGTTAGGTTCCAAAGCATTTTTATGTTCATTAAATTTATTTTACAGTTGATCTTTCTTAAGAAATTTTCCTTTCAGGTTCACCGCGTGATGTAGATGTACAATTCCTAAAATGCAATCTAAGATGATAAACAGTCGTTTAATCTTCTTTTTGCAATGAAAATCCTAGCTACTAAGGAAAGAGAAATGAAATCCTTTCAACAAAGAGCAAGTAGCACACACTAGATGCACTGTCCTAAATCAAAATAAAAAAGAAATCTAAATGCAAATGCACATGCAATGTATTTTTTTTCTGCTTTCTTAATGTGTGAATGACAAAAAGAATGCTAAATACAAATCTGAATTATCTCTTCTTCCAAAGCGACAGTACTAACGATTTTATTTTCAAAAAACGACAGGAAGGCAAGACGACACTTTTGCGATTTTGAATTGAAAATTGCTTTCAACACTTGAAATACTTATAAATTCAGATCAAATACAAGAGTAACAGTGTAATCGACCATGAAAAAGAGAAGAATTCTTTTCTTTGACTGAAAATGACACTTGCGACACTTCTAAATCAAAAGAAGACAGTTTGATTAAGCTACTATTTTGTAAAAGAGAACTGTAAATGGTGCACAATACATAAAAACATTCACAATTATTGGTACAATAGAGGTTGGATGATGCAAAGAAGGGGGTTTCAACAGTGGTCTACTGATCATAGACAGCAAAACTCCTGAATAAAACTGAAGAGAGTGAAGAAAAAACCAAAATCTGGAGGCAGATCTAGTCTTGTCTAATCATCACACCTGTAACAAAGGGAAACAGGGATGCATCCCACCTACTGCACATGGGAGGTGCGATGCATCTAGATTTCCTAAAGGAGAGGGTGCAACGATCAAGGAGCGAGACTTTAACTTGGTTTTTGGTCACAATTTGCAGTGTAGTTCAGGGATTTAGGCCGAGCTAGTAACTACAAAGTATAGGGTTGATCTAATGAGGTTACTCAAGCTACCTCTAGGGCACTTAGGATGTTTGCAAGTCAACTGTTCAGCTCATAAACAACCAGATATTGACTGAAGCAGCGTTGATCTACTTTGCACTTACATAGCAAATGCAGTTCGAAGGCTAGCTGGCTTGACTTTAGGCTCCGTCTGTGGTTTATGAATCAAACAAATAGAGACAAGCAATCAAACTAATCACTCCCCAGCGGAGTCACCATTTTGTTATCGGGAAATATAGTGTCTATTTAGAGCTGCTAGTCCCACTAAGATGGGTAGCTATCTTAGAAACAAACAGATTAAAGTCACTTGTTTTTTCCTTTACGAGAGAGAGATGAGAAAGAAGCAGAGAGTACCAACCTCAGTCTTCCACTTGGCTCCTTGCTTATTTCCTTTCCTATTTGACAAAATCTCGCCACTATTCCCTTACTTGTCCAGCTTCAAAGAGCACCTATAGATTCAAAGCAGCATAATACCATCAAAGCATAGAGATATTTCACTGTAAACAATATAGGATCATATATGTATATTGAACATACAAATGCATATAACAAACACAGTATTCAGAGATACATAAGAATATGGAGGAAAACTCAAATAACTTTATTAATAAAAGTCATAGAAGAGAGGATTACAACCACTTGGTCTGACCCAGCGCCATCCTCCCAGCTTGAAAGCCCTCTTCACCTCACACAAAGCAAGATCACCCAATAATGTCTTCAAAGAGAAACCGACAGTACCTCTTTGCAAATTACCAAATTCCAACCTTTGGATCTCTTGGATGAGGGATCCATTTATAGATATTTGCAGCTGGGTGAGTCAGCTTCTGGGATTTTGATTAGTGTCATCTCTCTGATATTTCTTGGTTCCACATGGAGATTTTAGATCTCTTACTCATCCCTGGGCAAACTTAGAGAGGCAAGTGTCAAATGAGCAGTTTCTAGAAGATTCTTTGGGTTTCCACCTAGCAAACTGCTTGTGCCATTTGTCTGCTCTTGCTCATCGCACCCTATAGAAGGGATTTCCAGTATGCATCACACTATTTTCGTGTGGCAGGTGAGATGCATCGCACCTTTAGCACTAGGCAGTTTGTATGGTCCTGCTTTGACCAGTTCTGAGTAGTTTTTCATGGAAAAGTTCTGGGAGATGATGTAATCAGCTGACCTTGCTCCTTTAGGGTATGCAACAACACTTTTAGGGACTTAGAAGCCCTTGGTTTATGGACATATTTGATTGGGGTTACAGTGCCCAAATATGTCTGTAACAGCAGGGGGGTCACAGGGGGGGCTGGTAGGCCCCCTCTATGGGGTCCGGGGTAGTGCCTCGGGGAAATTTCTTTTGGACCCTATATTAGGTGGGTGAACCTACCTATGGCTTTGTGCATGGTTTTCGCAGATGGTTTTGGGTGCGATGGTTTTTGGTCCATGGTATTGGATGCTTCAACATGTATATATATGTATTGTAACATATGAAAGGAACATAATGAAAAATCAAGATGGTAGTCCCGGTTTTGGGATCTAGGGGAAAATATTTGTGTATATTTGTTTTATGTGTTATGATCTCGCCTTTGTTTAGTTTCTGCTTTTTAGAATTCGTATGCAGGTAAATATTGTACGTGGTTAAAACCTACATTTGGTATCAGAGCCAGTTTCGCCTTTGTTGCTAAGGAGTTTCGCTCGGGCCTGTGGTAGACCCTGTTCAATGGGAGATCTGCGGGATCAATTCTGGTGGTGAAAGAAGATGGCGAGCAGTGGAAAGATAGAGATCGAGAAATTTAATGGTTAGAGTTTTGAGTTGTGGAAACTCAAGATGGAGGATCTGTTGGTGGACAAAGATCAGTGGATTGCGGTAGATCCAGGTACTAAATCAATGGGAGTGTCCGATGAAGAATGGAAGAAGTTGGATTGGAAGGCAAAGAGAAAAATACGATTGTGTGTCTCAGATTCAGTATTGTTGAATGTATTAGGGGAAGCTACGATGAAGGCTTTGTGGGACAAGTTAGGGACTTTGTACCAATCTAATTCTCTAGCGAATAAACTCTTCCTACGGAAAAAGTTGTATAACCCGAGGATGAAAGATGGAGACTCAGTGACAGAGCATCTAAATGCATTTAATACCATGGTAAGTCAGTTATTATTTGTTGATATTAAAATTTCAGATGAATATAAGTGCATCATTTTGTTGTGTTCTCTACCAGATTCATGGGATAGTCTAGTTATTGCAATAGGTAGCAATGCGACTGCCTTGAAGTTTGATGAAATAGTCTCATCCTTGCTGACAGAGGAGATGAGACAAAAAAATATGGAGATCCAAAATGGTGATGCCTTGTCTATATGAGGACGGTCCCAGAATAGAAACAAAAACAAGTCATCGAGTGGGAGATCTAAATCTCTAGGAAAACCTGTAAAGGTGTGCTGGAAATACGGAAAGGAAGGGAACTACAAAAGGGACTGTAAATCTAAAGCTCCTGACAAAGGAAAGGGATCTGATGATGCTCCTTTTGCAGAGGCGAAAACCACCTCAGATGAAGGTGGGGATGTGTACTTGGCTTCTTCAAGTACACATGTAGATCATGAGGCATGGTTGATTGACTCAGGTGCATCCTTTCACTTCACTCCCCATAGAGAGTGGTTCTGCAAGTATGATAAATATGATTGTGGTGATGTCTTATTCGGGGATGAAAGGAAGGCTAGAATCATTGGTCATGGAAAAGTTAAGTTGAAGTTGCAAGGTGGAAGGATTAGAACACTTTCGGATGTTCTGCACATTCCTGCAATAACCAGAAATCTGATTTCTATAAGAAAGTTGGGTGATGCAGGTGTAAAAACAGTGTTTGAGAAAGATACCTGTAAGATGGTTCGCAAAGCACTGGTATTGATGCGGGGAGTTCAGATTGAACTCTGTACAAGCTGCAAGGTAGCACTGCTATTGATGGGTGCAACAGTTCTGTGGTTCCTAAAAGTGGAATAGAAAATCTAGTGGTCTTTGGAGAAAAGACCATGCTGTGGCATCAAAGGCTTGGACATACTGGAGAGAAGGGCCTTCAAATACTTCATGGTAAAGGTATGGTAGAAGGTATGACTAATAGCTCTCTGGATTTTGATTTCCATGAAAATTGTGTATATAGGAAGCAAAATCAAGTGAGTTTCCCCTCTGGTGGTAAGAGGGTGAAACAAATATTAAAGCTTGTGCACAATGATGTGTTTGGACCTGTGAAGGTTCCATCACTGGGTAAGTCTGTGTACTATGTATCATTTATAGATGACTTCTCAAGGAATACATGGATATATTTCATCAAGAAGAAATCTGAAGTCTTTGACATGTTTAAAGAATTTAAGGCTCTGGTGGAAAACCAGACAGAGAAGAAGATAAAGGTGCTAAGGACAGATAACTGTGGAGAGTTTTGCAGCAAGGAATTTGAAGAATTCTGTAAGAAGTGTGGTATAGCATGACATAAGACTACTCCATACACACCCGAGAAAAATGGAGTTGTAAAAAGAATGAACAAGACATTGATGGAAAGGGAAAGAAGCATGCTCAATGGTGTTAGGTTAGGATAGGAATTCTAGGTAGAGGCGGTGGAGACAACATGTTACCTAGTCAACAGATCACCTTCATCAGTGTTGGATGATAAGACTCCACAATAGGTATGGACTGGTAAGAAACCCTCTCTTTCACATCTGAGGGTATTTGGATGTGATGCATATGTACATGTTCCAAAGGAGAAAAGAACAAAGTTGGATAGTAAATCTGAAAAGTGCATCTTTATTGGGTATAAGGATGGTTTAAAGGGTTATAAGCTTTGGAACCCAGTAACAAGGAACATTGTGTACAACCAAGATGTGGTGTTCAGAAAGGTGAAAAATGTTATTAAACATGAAGTCCCATCAAAGGAACCTGAGAAGATAGAGTTTTAGAAAAATGAGGAAGAATCAGACTCTATGATAGAAGAGGAATCAAAAGATGAAGAGCCACAAAATCCGGTTGTGAGAAGATTAGTTCGAGAAAGAAGGCAACCAAAAAGGTATAGTTCATTTGCTTTCTATTCAAATTTTGCTTTATCTATTACTGATGATGATCCCAGAACTATGAAGGAAGCAGTAGATTCAGAGGATGGAAAACTCTGGAAAGAGGCCATGGTTGATGAAATAACATCTTTGCACAAAAATGAGGCTTGGGATTTGGTGAAGCTACTGGCTGGAAGGAAACCCATTGGCAGCAAATGGGTGTTCAAGAAGAAGACAAATGCATAAGGAAAGGTGGAGAAATACAAAGCTCGATTGGTAGCAAAAGGTTATTCCTAGGTGCCGTGAATTAATTTCAGTGATATTTTTTCTCCTGTTGCCAATGTAGCTTCTATTAGATTACTTTTATTTGTTGTTGCTACTTTTGATTTTGAGGTAGAACAGATGGATGTGAAGACAACATTTCTTCATGGGGATTTGGAAGAGGAGATCTACATGAAGCAACCTGAAGGCTTTGTGGTGAAGGGTAAGAAAAAACTGGTATGCAAGTTAAAGAAGTCTCTATATGGGCTAAAACAGTCACCAAGGATGTGGTATCAGAAATTTGATACATTTATACAGGGACTTAGCTTCACCAGAAGCAAAGAAGATCACTGTGTGTATTTTAAATTAATTGGTGACCGTGTTATTTATCTGGTATTGTATGTGGATGACATGTTGCTGGTTGGAAATGACAACGAAATTATCCAGGATTTGAAGACCCAATTATCCTCCAAATTCGACATGAAATATCTTGGTGATGCAAACTATATTTTGGGCATGAAAATTAAAATATATCGGGCAAAGAAGAAGCTCTGGTTAAATCAAAGGAAGTATGTCGAGAGAATATTGCAGAGGTTTAATATGTAGGATAGTAAATTGGTGAAGGTTCCTATTCCTGTAGGTGTAAACTTATTTGTTGAACAGTGTCCAAAGACACAAGAAGAGGAAGAGGACATGTCCCGTGTTCCATATGCAAGTGAGGTTGGTAGCCTGATGTATGTGATGGTTTGTATTAGACCAGACATTGCACATGCAGTGGGAGTATTGAGAAGTTTATGTCAAAACCAGGGAAGGAGCATTGGACAATAGTGAAGCGGGTTTGCAGGTATTTACGTGGCACTAGTGATTATGGTTTGTGCTACCAAGGAAGACAGGATTGGACAGAGTTTTAGATATTCATGGCTTTGTTAATGCAGACTGGGCTGGAGATCTGGATCAGAGAATATCTACAAGTGGGTATGTTTTTAACCTATTTGGAGGTGCAGTCAGTTGGATGAGTAAGAAACAATTTGTAGTGGCACTATCAACTACAGAGGCAGAATACATGGCAGCCACTCATGTAAGCAAGGAAGTAGCTTGGTTTCAGAGATTATGTTCAAGTATGGGGTTAGTACAGGGAGCTATAAGGATAGACTGTGACAACCAAAGTTCATTTTTCTTGGCAAAGAACCCTGCTTACCATTCAAAGACAAAGCACATTGATGTTCAGTATCACTTTGTGAGGGATATGATAGAAGAAAAAAAGGTGTTGTTGGTAAAGGTGGACACTTTGAAGAATAAAACAGATGCATTGACAAAATCTGTGAGCTCTGAGAAGTTCTCTTGGTGTAGAGAAACAATGGGCATTGTAGGGCTGGATAAATGACTAAGCTCTCCAGTGGAAATAAAACAACAAGTGGGAGAATGTTGGGTTGTGTTATATACTTTCCACGACTAGCCCACCTAGTTAACCGAGGGGTTAGAGGGGGGCAGAGCGCCCCCTTCATTGTGCTGATTGCGTAAAAGGGGGGTCACAGAGGGTTTGAGGGGGGCGGGTAGCTCCCCTCTACGGGGTCCAAGGCAGCGCCCCAGGGAAATTTTTTTTGGACCCTATATTAGGTGGGTGAACCTACCTATGGTTTTGGGCGTGATGGTTTTCGGTCCATGGTATTTGATGCTTCGACATGTATATATATATATATATATATATATATATATATATATATATATATATATATATATATATATATATATATATATATAACATATGAAATGAACATAATGAAAAAGAAATATAGTAGTCCTGGTTTTGGGATCCAGGGGAAAAGCTCTGTGTATATTTGTTTTATGTGTTATGCTTTCGCCTTTGTTTATTTTTTATTTTTTAGAATTTGTATGTAGGTAATTTCTATATGGGATTAGAACCTACAGTACGACATGTTGGCTCATCAACTGAAGGAACAAGTAATGAAGGTGTTAGCACCTAAATCTGCCTTAGGCTGAAGGAAGGCAAAATTAAGGGTAACCACAAACCACGCTCAGTCTCGTAGCTAGCCCTACCAGAACAGGAGAGGGCTATCTCCGAGTCATGCTCAGTGAATAAGTAAATGGAATGGTCTGAGATGACTAACAGTGAAATATTGATCTTAGGCTAGTAAGTAAATATGGATAGAAGAAGCAATTTTTTATGAAATGATTGAGTTTTTGGGATGGTATGGGACCAACGGACAGTGATGAGCAGAGAATTTAATACAAAGGTACAGATTACTTCGTGAGGCAAGACAGGAGGAAAGTCTAGCAATTTAGTTTGAAATAACGCGGAATGGAGGAATTGCTTAGGAGGGTGAAAATGGCATAAGTACATGAATCCTTTTCAACAAAAGAAGAACACTGAACATGAAATTTTCCCACAGGCAGAGCAATAAAAATGAATTCTACCTTAGAAAATTTCACTTGAAATGAATATGAAATGAACTGTGAAACATTACGAAATACATATGAAACATAAGAGACACATTTGATATACTCACAACCACATGAATCTCATGAAACAGAGCCGCTGCCTTTCATTAATCCTCTGTCAAAATATACAATGAAGAACTGAGTTTCTCTCCCACAGTCTCCCAGAAATTAAAAGCCAACCTTTTGCAAATGGTTTGCATACAATAAATAGACTATGCCATGAGGAAATAGAATGACCAAGAGTTGGGGAGTTTTTCGAATCATTACAAAGTGGAAGTGGAAAGCCAACCATTAGTTACAGGTGCAACGTTACAAAAATGACAAATGGCTTGGGTGACTGCTCGCCTTCCTTTGCCACTTGGATAGAAGCCAAACTTAGTGGAAATAATATAATTTTTGCCTTATGTTCTGAAAAAAGTGTAGTGTAGATGAGCGAGCCCACTTGGAGAAAGTCGTGAATCGAAATTTCGCGAAACGGGCGCGATTCTGACCTTTTTCTCTATATGCGCCGCGACCAATTCTATATGCACCATGCCAATTTGGAGGTTGTTTTGAGACACCTGCAGGAGTCCAAAATGTGCCCAAGTGTGCTTGTTGGAAAGCCTAGCCTATCTACTTTCCAACCCAAGTGGAATTTCTGAATTTGGTGCTCATTTTCCCCTCCAAATCTTCATTCTCCCAAGACTGCTTCCTGTGTGTAAAAATAGGGGCAGAGAGGTCATTTTTTGAGTATTTTTGACCTCCTGGAGACTCAAATCATGCCCAAATTTATTGTCCAAGAACCAGTAGTTGTGATTTTGCATGCTGAATCCAAAAATGCAAACCATTTGTGATTTGGAGCTCCCAATCCTAAGCGCCGCGCCACTGGGAGAAAAAACCTGTGTTGTGACCAAAAATTTGCCATGTGACCAAAATTGCCCCAAATTTTTTGAAATTTGGGCTAGAGCTTCCTTATAAAGTGTTATGCTGGGCCAAAGAGGCTTTAGCCAATATCTGAAGTCGATCGAGCTCCCTTTGCCTCTTTTGCTTCTTGATTTCCTTCCTCAATTTTGCCTTCAAATTCCTGATTCGGGCCTTGCACACTTTGTTTCACGCCATGTAGTGGAAAGCCATGTGTCTCAGCAATGCATGGTCCTTGTCGGCCTTGTCTAGCAGCCTCTCTAAGTGCATGTTAACTCTCTCGAGGTTGGCCTCCCGATCCTCATTAATCTCTTGCTCCAATGACGTGATTTCAACTCTTCTCCTTTGTGCAGCTTGGCGATGCTCACGAATGTTTTGTAGCTCCATGATCGCTTGCTGATCCTCAAGCTATTTGTTCCCCTACTCCATATATTTCATGTTCCACTTAGCCCTCTCCAAGTCAAGGGATAAGTCTTCGATCTCTGATTGCTGCTCCTGGATGATCTCTTTGAGCTGTGCACTTGTCGGTTCTGTATCTGTATCATCATCATGAAGGAGAACGAATTCGGTCTCTCATTCACCTGATGGCTCACCTGAAAGCCCCTCATCATGCATTGGATCCTTACCTATGTCCTGTAACTATAGTGCTGATGTCAAAAGCGAGGCCCCTTCCACCCCGAGTGGAGATAACACTAGCTTTGCTGCTGCAAACAAATGTCTAGCACCCCTCTGATATGTGATGAAAATCGGCACACTAGCAGTCTCATGGCGCTCATACCGACGAGAACATTCACCCTCATGCTTAACCTCTGATAATACCTGTGAAGTGCTGAAGAGGTCACGGGAGATTAAATCATCGCAAGTAATGACCTGCAATCCCAGTTGATGAACCACCAAAATCTTAGTAAGAGCAAAGTGATAAACACTATTAAGTTGCTGCTGAGGGGTTTTGTGCTGCATGAAGGTGTTCATCCTCTCTATGTTCTTGCAAATGAAAAATGGGATGTTCATCATCCATACCCTGGTAAAGTGCATGCACAACCTGATGTGATAGGCATATAGACGAGAGAACCTCCCCTCACAGCTGAAGTACTTCATGATCAAATTCATGAGTGGAGCATATTCATCTTTCAAATATTTGAATGGAAAGACTCTTGTGAGCTGCCTCAAGCAACTGGCCTTAATGTAAGGCTCATAATGCTGCCGATCAACTTTCTGTTTCTTGTGCCATGGTTCTCCAACATTCGGTATACCGGTTGCTAATGAGACAGTTTCGGGTGTCAGTGTGAAGGTGACCCCGGCCAAGATAGAGTGATCTCCATGTAGGTGAAGCACGAAAAGACGGGCCAACTCATGATGAACTCAAACATTAGCCACTCTTTGAAAAAATTCAAAACATGATAGATGCTGGAAGCATGACATGGCAAGAGGGTAGGCCTGCAATTCAGTGAGGGTGGTTGGCTCATCCCTAACATGTTTGCCACTCTTGTGATGTCTCCTGGGAGCCTGTTCTTCCGCGGATGAATCACTTTGTGTCTCCATCTCATACTATGATGAATTCTTAGATGCCATGACTGCTGTGTGTACTGTACTATGGCTGCCCTTTGATGATGATGTGAAGCTAGGTGTTGTTGTGATATATGTAAATTTGAGGGGTTTCAAAGGAAACTTGAGGCAATTCGTCACGATTTCGGGCCTTTGTGGGTGTGCGCCGCGCGACAAACTGAGTGCGCCGCACTCTTTATATGCGTTGCGCCCTTGTAAACTTTGCACTATGGGGTGGCTCTGTGTGCGCCGCGTGACAAACCCAGTGCGCCGCGTTCTTTATATGTGTCACGCCCTTGTAAACTTTGCACTGTGGGGTGGCTCTGTGTGCGCCGTGCCCCTATGTGTGCGCTGCGCTCCTGAAAACGACTCCAACTCCCTCCAAACGCGTGCTTTGCACTCTCAAACACTTTGCTATGTTTCTCAATAACCTTGATTTGCACAATGACCTTGTTTCCTTGTGGAAATTCTTATATAAAGACTTTGAAGTCATGGGTTAAATTTTTTCTTCTTCAAAAACCCACTTTGCTAATGTTTCCTTTTGACACTTTTCACTGACTTAAAGCAACACTGAATTTCTTTCTTCCCTTTGAATTTTTAGCTAGAATGATGAAATTTTCGGCACTTTTTGCAGCGTTTGCATGACAAGGTATTTGGCCACGGAAACCATGATTGCATCTGAAGAAATCAATTGGCGACCTTTTGAAAATTTTATCACAAATGACACACTGTTTGACTTTTTCTTCAAAATAGAGTTTTGAAGAACAGTCAAAATTTGTCCACATGATGATGAAACTCTCTGAACCATAACTTTGTAAGGGCCCCACTCTGGCCTGCATGGCTTTATTGGACATGGTTAAAGACCAAATTCATTAATCCCTATACCTAATTATCGAAAATGACTTTTTTCCATTAAAGGACCAGACCTTGACTGTCATGGACTTTAGTGATCATTAACAAAATACCTAAGCCAGCAGGAGCCAGACATGAGGGGAAATGACTAGCATGACCTTTTCCGTCAGATTATGGCATGCTCCTAGTGGAATGCAGCTGGGTGAATGGAGCGGGACTCCTAAAAATGAAATGCATAAAGAGTTTTGATCTCTGACGGAGGACTGACCAGACCGACTCTAACATTGGCTCCAATGGAGGATGGTAGCTCCTTGGAGGTGCCAAGAACAACAGATCTCTGGAAGAGCTAGACAGTACCTTCATCCATTGGGCTATGGAGTCATTTTTTCGACAGAAAACACATGACTCTGACTCATTTATGAAACTAAAATGACCAAAAAATTGACTCAAACTTGACATTGAAATGACTTGAAGACTAACTTGACAAACTCAAACCAAACTGAAATAAAAATGGTATTTACAATGACAGTGGAAGCAACATTAATAACTCAGAAATGGTACCTCTTGAGTAGTCGACCATTGATCGGCCCTCTTGGACAATCTTCCCCGTTCATTTCTTTCAGAAGAAAGGCATTCTGACCCCTATATGCTGGAATCTTGAAAGGACCTTTCCAAAGATTCTCGAACTTACCGTGCTTACCTTTTTCCTCATTCCCTGCATCCCACTTCAGCACTACATCATCCAACTGAAATTTATCCGCCTTTTATTTTCTGTCATAAATTTTCTTGATCTTCTCCTGCAATTTGGATGTGTTCTTGAAAACTTCTTCTCTGGTCTGCTGCAAGTGGACCATTTGATTCAACCTTCTTTGCATGGGATCTTCTTCACTGCTAGCCTCCTGAAGAAGTTTGACTACCGAGGCAGCAAGAGAGGTAGGAAATACTGTATCAACTCCATAAACAAGCTCAAATGGTGACGTACCAATGGATTTCTTCTGACTGACCCGATCTGCCCAAAGTGCATTGACCAACCTCTTATGCCAGCTCTTCTTATTTATTTCCAGTAGCTTCTTGATGATGTTGACCAATGATTTGTTCGAAGACTCCGCCAATCCATTGCCTTGCGGATGATAGGCAGTTGAGTGACCCAAAATGATGTGATATTTATGACAAAACTCTACCATCCTTTTTGATTTGAAAGCTGCTGCGTTATCAATGATTAACTTATTTGGGCAACCAAAGCGAGACAAGATGTTATTTTCAAGGAATGAAATGATTACCGCATCAGTAGCTTGTCTGGTGGGAATTGCCTCGATCCATTTCGTGAAATAATCTATCGCTGTGAGGATCCATCTATGCTGACCGGAAGAAGCAGGATGAATTTCACCAATGAAATCCAATCCCCATTGCTGAAAAGGGGCACTCACCTCAATGGGCTTAAGCGGCAAAGGCTGTAATTTCTGCCTCCCTTAAAAAATCTGGCATTTATGACAGCTCTTGACCATCTTATATACATCAGCGAACAATGTCGGCCAATAGTACCCTGCTCTCATAATTTTATTTGCTGTTGACTTCCAAAAAAGGTGACCCCCACAGTCTCCTTGGTGGTAGTCCTCCATGACCTTCTTTACTTCTTCTTCCACCAAACAATTTAACAGAACGCCACCGGGATCTTTCCAATACAGTGCGGAATTAAGAATGCAAAACTTGGCAACTTTCAACTTGAGTGTTCTCGCTTTGTTTCTAGTCATGCCGGGCGGTGGTGACAAATTTTTAAGCACGTATATGATATCTGAATACCACGGAGAGAGAGCAAACATTTCAGATACTTGAATTGATGATGCTTCCTCATTCTCATTGGACATAGTAGCGATGATATTTATGTCCAAGGCGTGCAAGTTTGATTCGGCCATTAACTTTGCCAATCCCTGTCCTTTAACCAGCTTTGTGGGATTTATTTCCACATCATATTCTAGCAAGGCTACAATCCATTTGCCTCGTCTTCCTTCCGGATCAGTCTGCACTAAAACATCTTTGACAACAACATTAGGAACATAGGCCAAAATATGAGAATGTAGAATATATACCCGGAAATCTTTCAATGCCTTCACAAGTGCAAGGGCTTGCTTCTCAATGATGTTGTATTTTAAGGCTACATCTCTTATAGCTCTGCTGAAGAATGCAATGGGTCTTTCATGATCATCTCTTTTCTGCAATAACACAACTGCCATAGTGTGCTCCAAAGCAAATGAAAACAATATGAAATCTTGAGTGTAGTCCGGGCTGACTAGAACGGGAGCTGAAGAAAGAGCCAATTTGACTAAATTGAAATATTTTACAGCCTCCTCCGTCCACTTCACTTGGCTGTCCTTCTTAAGCATGTTTGTCATCTCTCTTAGGTGCTCAACAAGATTAGGTACAAAGCGGTGTAGAAAATTCATTTTACCTTTGAAAGATTGTATCTCTTTCTTATTCCTGGGCAGATCGATTTGCTGAATTGCTTGCACACGTGCTGGGTCAATACGAATGCCATCTTTTGAGATAATGTGCCCGAGTAGCTTGTCTTCCTCCATGGCGAACAAGCTCTTTTTCAGATTCAGCGACAAGCCATATTTTCTACACTTTTGAAAGACAGTTTTTAGATGGTACATGTGCTCTTCATCAGATTTGGAAAACACCGTCAAATCGTCCAGGTACAGGACCAAAAAGAAATCCTTCTCATTTGCAAAAGCCAAGTCCATTGCACGCTGAAATGTGGCACCCACATTCTTTAAACCGAAAGGCATTTTAGCGTAATGAAAGGTTCCCCATGGAGTGGTGAACGCTGTCTTGTCTCGGTCATCTTCATGGACAGAAACTTGGTTATATCTGGAATAACCATCAAGTAGTGACATACGAGATTCTCCCACTACTCGCTGAAGTACATGGTCCATTTTGGGCAGTGGATAATTATCTTTCAATGAAACTTTATTGAGATTTCTAAAATCAGTGCATAAGCGAATCTCACCTATCTTCTTTCGTACAGGCACCAAATTACAGATCCAATCTGAAAATCTGATGGGAACAATGATCCCTGATTTGTACAACCTGTTTATCTCCTTTTCAATAGATGGCAACAACTTTGGATTTAGCCTTCTCAACTTCTGTCTGAATGGTTTTTGATTGGGCTTGATGGGTATAGTGTGCTGAATTATATTGGTATCATATGTCTTTAAGTTAGAATAGTCCCAAGCAAACACATCTGCAAATGAAGACAACAAACTAATATGTTTGTCCTTGATCTTTGGTGGCAATGCTTTAGATAGTTTTACTAATTTAGGATTAGCAGCTGTTCCGATATTCACCTCTTCCACACCCTTCTTTGTTGGCTGCAATGTTGGTTTGCGGGCTACATCATCTTGATCGAAGAGTTCTTCTAAAGGTATCAAGCCTTTAGGAATAACGTTATTCTTTAGCTGCAACACATCCATTTGATTGATCTGCACATAATCTATTCCATTACCTTTACCATCGTCATTTTCTACATCAATTGAGGTTCCTTTGAACTTACCTTTGTTTTGCAGAAAATCATCAATCTCCTCATCATCTTGGAAAACTTGCCAATATCTCTGATTGTCTGGGACAGTCGGACGATGCTTGACATGGATTTCAAATTTATTACTAGAGTTCATTGGGATCTTCAAACTACTTGTTGCCTTAGCAAGAGCATCAACAATACTATTTTGTATACGAGGCACACATGCCAAGGTGTATTCTGAAAACAATTTTAGGATGTCTAGGACTACATTATGGTAAGCTCGCATCCGAGGATGCTTTGCTTGATATTCAGCTCTGACTTGCCTAATCACCAATTCGGAGTCGCCATATACTGAAATCCTCTTAGCATTCAACTTTCTTAGAATAATTAGGCCAGCAATCAGAGCTTCATACTCAGCTTCATTGTTTGAACAATCAAAAGCCAACTTGTAAGAGCATACCCGCACGTTACTAGGCACTTTTTTCGGGGCAGAGAAAGGACTGTGTACCCAAATTCCAATTCCAGTGCCATCATTTCCCACTGCTCCATCAAAATCCATGGTCCACAAACCTGCTTCCTCCTCTTGCAAGTGTTGAAAATCTGTTTGCTGTGCTTGGTCTGCTTACTATCCATTAATTTCAGCTGATCTCTCAACGGTGCTTTGCCGTTCTTGTCCTTCTTTATTTAAAACTCCTCTGAAATTTTCTGTTATTTCCGGAATATCATCTGCTTCTACTAACTGACTATCGATATCATTGAAACTATCAGAATACAAAACAAAATACTCTAAATCTGTATGTACATAATTAATTGGATGATTTATTGGTTTCTCCTTGCTTGTGATCATGTATTTCATTTTTTGTTCTCGATACAATTTCCTCATTTGGCCAAACACCGGAATTGATGCATAGGAGAAATCTAGCTGTAGTGTCCCTTTCAATTTCGCTACCCAAGACCTCGAAAGAAGCATGCCAAACCTGGGAGGAATATCTGCTACAACAACATCCATCAAAACATTCTTCATTGGGAGCCGATCCAGACTCACAACCAAGTCTTTGATGAGTCCTATACATCTTACTTTGCTGGAATCAAACAAATAGAGATCATGGTATTGCCGGGTGATGTCTAGACCAAGCTTATCCATGATAGCCTTGGGCATGAGATTGTGAGAAGCTCCGGAATCGAACATGGCATTATGTAACACAAAATCATGCAATCTTAAACTGATATAAAAGGGTGGCACATCACTATCAGGAGACTCACCATTCGATGCTGGCCCAAAAATCATTTTAGGTTGATCGTCTTCGACATTCACCATGTCGGACATTGGGTCCAAATTCAACATTTTAGATACTTTCCCTCTATAACTGCTGTTCCTCATTATTTCAGTCAAGGGGATGGATACCTTTAATTTAGAAATCTCATTCTCTAAATTAAAAGTGGGAATATTTTCTACCTCTTTGACTGGGATTTCTTTCTTTTCCTTTTCTTTCGATGCAACTTGCTGATGTGATTGTTCTGCTGATGGTGATTTGCTGCTCTCCAAACCAACCGCCTCCTTTCCTTTCCTTTGTGTAACTGATGAATCATTATTTGATGCCTCAACATCCTTCCTTTTCTGAATTGGTTTGACCGGCACATCTCTGTTTCTAAGTGAATATCGCTACTATTGGGCGGACAGAGCATTCATATAGCCTCTTTCGTACTCATCTGATTCTTCCTCCAAGACGGTGTCGTTTGCTAGAATGAAATCTACATCTTTGTGTACAATCGAAATTTCTGCATACTCCTCATCCTCAGTGAGATAAATAGGCAAATCATCAGGAGTAAAGAGGTGGTTTTCTCCACCTATTATATTCCCGTCCTCCTCTGACTCCGGTCCATGCACATAATTTTGCTGCAAAGGTGTTTGTACTGGCTGTTGTGCTATCTGCTCTTGGGCTTGCTGATCTCTTTGCCTTATTCTTTATTGTGGTTGTTGCTGACCAAGAAAGTTAGGATTTCTAACTTGTGGCTCCGGTTTGTCAAGTTTCACCCTTTCAAGCATCTGCTCTACCTTCCAGAGTAATTGATATACCGAGGAAGACTCTTCTTTTACGGTGACCTTCTTCTCTGCCTTTGCTCTAGCTCTCTTGGTCAGTAGATTCGCTTCAACGCTGACCGCTATCTTCTGCATGTCTTCCATCGTGGCCAGTTCTCTCTCTCTTAATTGATAAGCCATGTCAGCATCAAAACCATCTGGGAACTTCACCATGGCTAGTCCCATAGGTGGCCTTAGATGATCTGGAATTTCGTTATAAACTGAATTGAATATAACGCAATAGTCTTGGACCGACTCACCAACGTTTCGTTTGATTTGCTCATATTCAGCCAGAATTTGAAGAGGATTCTTTTCACTTCCCACCGGTTTAAAAATTGTCTTTGTAGGTCGGCCAAGGTAGTGATACGTGCCACCGGCAAACCTCTGAACCATTTCCTCACTTCACCTGCAAATGTCTATACAAAGAGTCTCATTGCCACATTCTCTGCATCGATCTCATGAAGTTCATAGAAATCTTCCATTCTGTCCACATGTTGCTGAGCAGTAATGCTGTTAGGAGTGCCATCAAAAAACAGGATTTTGCTTTGATAATCTGCGGGCATATCATCTAGAACTTGAGGCAGAACCAGGGGTGCAAAACAGGCAGCCATCACTCTTGGTGGATTTGGCCTTGGAGGTGTTGGAGGAGTGTGCACAGTTTGTAAGGGGCTAGCAATTGGAGTTTGAAGCTGAGCTATAATGTAATTATCAATTGACCGGTTAGCCCTTTCCGTCTCCAAGTCTACAAGAAATTGTGGATTGGGGACAGTATAGTCAACCGCCCTTTCGGATTTGGTTTCGAACAACGATAGTTCAAACTGCTCATCAAACTCAAGCTCTTCAAGATACTCAAAAATGTCAGGACATGAATGGGATTTGAACACGAGAGTTATAGTGCTCTCTTAACGAAGGAGTCTTGGAATCAAGTTGGGGTTTCGTAAATATGAGGAGGATCCGGATCTGGATTGGCTCTGGTATATCGTCTCGAAGCCAGCGTGCTATTTTTGAAAAAAATCAGAAGGACATGAACAACTTACTCAGCCTATCAAATCCTAAACTTATCATCCGGAAGCTTAGAATTATCAAGAAGTAAGGGGATTAATTTGTCCCCAGTGGAGTCGCCACTATGTTAGCACCTAAATCTGCCTTAGGCTGAAGGAAGGCAAAATTCAGGGTAACCACAAACCACGCTCAGTCTTGTAGCTAGCCCTACTAGAACAGGAGAGGGCTCTCTCCTAGTCATGCTCAGTGAATAAGTAAACGGAATGGTCTGAGATGACTAACAGTGAAATATTGTTCTTAGGCTAGTAAGTAAATATGGATACAAGAAGCAATTTTTTATGAAATGACTGAGTTTCTGGGATGGTATGGGACCAACGGACAACAATGGGCAGAGAATTTAATACAAAGGCACAGATTAATTCGTGAGGCAAGACAGGCGGAAAGTCTAGCAATTTAGTTTGAAATAACACGGAATGGAGGAATTTCTTAGGAGGGTGAAAAGGGCATAAGTACATGAATCCTTTTCAACAGAAGAAGAACACTGAACATGAAATTTTCCCAGAGGCAGAGCAATAAAAATGAATTCTACCTTATCTAACTTAGAAAATTTCACTTGAAATGAATATGAAATGAACTGTGAAACATTAAGAAATACATATGAAACATAAGAGACACATTTTCTACACTCATAACCAAATGAATCTTGTGAAACAGAGCCGCTGCCTTTCATTAATCCTCTGTCATAATATACAATGAAGAACTGAGTTTCTCTCCCACAGTCTCCCGGAAATTACAAGCCAACCTTTTGAAAATGCTTTGCATACAATAAATAGACTATGCCATGAGGAAATAGAACGACCAAGAGTTGGGGAGTTTTTTGAATCATTACAAAGTGTAAGTGGAAAGCCAACCATTAGTTACAGGTGCAGTGTTACAAAAAAGAGAAATGGCTTGGGTGACTGCTCGCCTTCCTTTGCCACTTGGATAGAAGCCCATATTTAGTGGAAATACTTTAAATTTTGCCTTAGGTGCCAAACAAAGTGTAGTGTAGATGAGAGGGCCCACTTGGAGAAAGTCGCGAGTCGAAGTTTCGCGAAACGGGCGCGATTTTGGCCTTTTTCTCTATATGCGCTGCACCCAATTCTATATGCGCTGCGCCACTTTGGAGGCTATTTTGAGGCACCTGCAGGAGTCCAAAATGTGCCCAAGTGTGCTTGTTGGAAATCCTAGCCTGTCTACTTTCCAACCCAAGTGGAATTTCTGAATTTGGTGCTCATTTGCCCCTCCAAATATTCATTCTCCCAAGACTGCTTCCTGTGTGTCAAAATAGGGGCAGAGAGGTCATTTTTTGAGTGTTTTTGACCTCCTGGAGACTCAAATCATGCCCAAATTTCTTGTCCAAGCACCAGTAGTCGTGATTTTGCATGTTGAATCCAAAAATGCAAACCATTTGTGATTTGGAGCTCCCAATCCTAAGCGTCGTGCCAGTGGGGTGACACACAGGGAGAAAAAACCTGTGTTGTGACCAAAAATTTGCCATGTGACCAAAATTGTCCCAAATTTCTTGAAATTTGGGATGGAGCTTCCTTATTAAGTGTTATGCTAAGCCAAAGAGGCTTTGGCCAATATCTGAAGTTGATTGAGCTCCCTTTGCCTCTTTTTCTTCTTGATTGCCTTCCTCAATTTCGCCTTCAAATTCCTGATTCAGGCCTTGCACACTTTGTTTCGCGCCATGTAGTGGAAAGCCATGTGTCTCAGAAATGCATGGTCCTTGTCGGCCTTGTCTAGCAGCCTCTCTAAGTGCATGTTAACTCTCTCGAGGTTGGCCTCCTGATACTCATTAATCTCTTGCTCCAATGACGTGAGCTCAACTCTTCTCCTTTGTGCAGCTTGGCGATGCTCACGAATGTTTTGTAGCTCCATGATCGCTTGCTGATCCTCAAGCTATTTGTTCCTCTGCTCCAGATATTTCATGTTCCACTTAGCCCTCTCCAAGTCAAGGGATAAGGCTTTGATCTCTGATTGCTGCTCCTGGATGATCTCTTTGAGCTGTGCACTTGTCAGTTCTGTATCTGTATCATCATCATGAAGGAGAACAAATTCAGTCTCTCGTTCACCTGATGGCTCACCTGAAAGCCCCTCATCATGCATTGGCTCCTTACCTCTATCCTGTACCTGTAGTGCTGATGTCGGAAGTGAGGCCCCTTCCACCCCGGGTGGAGATAACACTTGCTTTGCTGCTGCAAACAAATGTCTAGCACCCCTATGATATGTGATGAAAACCGGCACACTAGCAGTCTCATGGCGCTCATACCAACGAGAACGTTCACCCTCATGCTTAACCTCTGATAATACCTGTGAAGTGCTGAAGAGGTCACGGGAGATGAAATCATCCCAAGTAATGCCCTGCAATCCCAGCTGATGAACCACCAAAATCTTAATAAGAGCAAAGTGATAAACACTATTAAGTTGCTGCTGAGCGGTCTTGTGCTGCATGAAGGTGTTCATCCTCTCAATGTTCCTGCAAATGAAAAATGGGATGTTCATCATCTGTACCTTGGTAAAGTGCATGAGCAACCTGATGTGATAGGTATATAGACGAGAGAACCTCCCCTCACAGCTGAAGTACTTCATGATCAACTTCATGAGTGGAGCATATTCATCTTTCAAATATCTGAATGGAAAGACTCTTGTGAGCTGCCTCAAGAAACTGGCCTTATTGTAAGGCTCATAATGCTGCTGATCAAATTTCTGTTTCTTGTGCCATGGTTCTCCAACATTCAGTATACCGGTTGCTAATGAGATAGTTTCGGGTGTCAGTGTGAAGGTGACCCCAGCCAAGATAGAGTGATGTCCATGTAGGTGAAGCATGAAAAGACGGGCCAACTCATGATGAACTCGAACATTAGCCACTCTTTGACAAAATTCAAAACATGATAGGTGCTGGAAGCATGACATGGCAAGAGGGCAGGCCTGCAATTCAGTGAGGGTGGTTGGCTCATCCCTAACATGTTTGCCACTCTTGTGATGTCTCCTGGGAGCCTGTTCTTCCGAGGATGAATCACTTTATGTCTCCATCTCATACTCTGATGAATTCTCAGATTCCATGACTGCTGTGTGTACTATACTTGGGCTGCCCTTTGATGATGGTGTGAAACTAGGTGTTGTTGTGATATCTATTGATTTGAGGGGTTTCAAAGGCAACTTGAGGCAATTTGGCAGAATTTCAGGCCTTTGTGGGTGTGCGTCGCACGACAAACCCAGTGCGCCGCGCTCTTTATATGCGTCGCGCCCTTGTAAAATTTGCATTGTGGGGTGGCTCTGTGTGCACCGCGCTCCTAAAAACAACTCCAACTCCCTCCAAATGTCTGCTTTGCACTCTCAAACACTTTGCTATGTTTCTCAATAACCTTGATTTGCACAATGACCTTGTTTCCTTGTGGAAATTCTTATATAAAGACTTTGAAGTCATGGGTTAAATTTTTGCTTCTTCAAAAATCCACTTTGCTAATGTTTCCTTTTGACACTTTTCACTGACTTAAAGCAACACCAAATTTCTTTCTTCCCTTTGAATTTTTAGCTAGAATGATGAAATTTTCGGCACTTTTTGCAGGGGTTGCATGACAAGGAATTTGGCCATGGAAACCATGACTGCATCTGAAGAAATCAATTGGCGACCTTTTGAAAATTTGATCACAAATGACACACTGTTTAACTTTTTCTTCAAAACAGAGTTTTGAAGAACAGTCGAAATTTGTCCACATGACGATGAAACTCTCTGAATCATAACTTTGTAAGGACCCCACTCTGGCCTGCATGGCTTTATTGGACATGGTTGAAGACCAAATTGATTAATCCCTAGACCTAATTACCAAAAATGACGTTTGTCCATTAAAGGACCAGACCTTGACTGTCATGGACTTTAGTGATCATTGACAAAAGACCTAAGCCAACAGGAGCCAGACATGAGGGGAAATGACTAGCATGACCTTTTCCGTCAGATTATGGCATGCTCCTAGCAGAATGTAGTTGGGTGAATGGAGTGGGACTCCTAAAAATGAAATGCATAAAGAGTTTCGATCTCTGACAGAGGACTGACCAGACCGACTCTAACAGAAGGCTCAACAGTCACCTGAAGGTATGCACACAAAGATTTCCATCCAACAGTTGAGCAGCTTCATGCATGAACAATTGGGTTGACCAGTTCCACCCAGGAATAGGGAAATCTGACTTGCATGCATGGCTTTCTTTTCCCAGAATAGCAAAAAGCAACATGTAAAATGCATCCCATGATTGAGGGAGCTATTTTTAGCAACTGGAGGTTACATGCAAAGTTGTTTTAGAAACTTTCCTCCAAGTGTTGCTTTCTCCTAGATTTGTGGCATGCGCATCATGAGCCCAAACTTATTTATTTGATGCATTAGAGCTCATTCTTTCACATCGATATTGGAGCTCTAACATCCCACATCGCATCCAGGACTCTTCGACACATCCAACTCAACTATTCACGGTAAGTGGCCTCAACTTGAATAAGGTGAATGAAGAGAAAGGCTTCCTGCACAGAGAGGTGATGCAAGTAACTCCGCCAGGGTACTGACCAGGCTCACTGGCAGTGGAGCCATGCTTGTGTTCCTATGTGACTCTATCGGGGTACTTTCCAGGCCTGCTGGTAGTGGAGCAACACCAGAGATGAAACTAAAACTCTAACGACTATATTGCTTGTGCACCAATATACCCCTCAACCCTAATCGAAACAATTGCATTGCCTTGGCTTGGAATGTGTGTCTGTTACAGGGAAAAGTGTCTACACAGAACTGCTTATCCCACTAAGGTGTGATAGCTACCTTAGAAACAAACAAAGAAAAGCTACTTTCGTTTTTCCTTTATGAAGTATAGATGAAAGAAGAACAAAGAAGACCAACCTCTGTCTTGCGCTAATCTCCTGGTTCGATTCCTCTCTCTCTTGATAGTCTTTCGCTACTTGTTCCCTTGCACGCCTAGCTTCATAGAGTACCTGTAAGATCATAGTAGCATAGCACTATACAAGAACATGGATCTATAATCATAAACAATCTAGGATCAGATGTAAATTGACCATACAAATGCAACAAACATGAATGACACAAGAGTATGGAGGAAAACTTGAATAGCTTTTATTGATAAACAAGAAAGAGCCAAGGGGAGTTACAACCAGTTGTTCTGACCCAGCACCATCCTCTCAGCAAGGAAGACCCTCTTCACCTCATACAAAGCTTAGATCACCCAACAAGCTGATGTTGTCTCAAGAAACCAACAACAATTACTTACAATATGCAAAATTCCAGCCTCTGGATCTCTGGGATGAGGGATCCATATATAGATATCTGTAAGGGAGATGAGTCGGCTTGTGATTTGATTAGTGTCTTCCCTCTGATAGTTCTTGCTTCCACTTGGAGATTGATGATCTCTTACTCATCCTTGGTCGAATTCAGAGAGGCAAGTGTCACAGGAGAAGTTTCTGGAAGTTTCCATTGCCTCTCCACCTCGCGGAATGACACTGTCATTTGTCACTTCTCACCCATCGCACCCCATAGAAGGGCTTTTTGAAATGCAACGCACCCACACAGTGTGTTTAGGTGATATGCAACGCACTTTTCTTATGGAGCAGCTGGAATTATCCTGTTTTGACCAATTCTGAGCAATTTTTCATGGAGAACTTCTGGGAGAAGCTGTAATCAGTTGACCTTGCTCCTTTAGGGGTTAGAACAACACTTTTAGGGACTTAGGAGCCCTTGGTTTATGGACATTTTATGCTTGGGGTTGCAGTGCCCAAAAATGTCTATAACAGTTGCCCCCTAAAGCATGAGGTCGTTAATCTTTTGATGTCGGGTGAAATGCTTTATTATGAGGATCCGAAGTTCTTTCAAGCTGGGAGGAGACCTGTAATAAGATACAATACAATAAATTATCTTCATAATATTTTCATGATCTAGCTGAGGTGGGCATTCCCATGCTCAACTTTATAAATTCATCTTTATGTACATAGGATAGACAATCGTCTGAGTGTAGACTGATGATTCTGGTAGAGCCATCATCCCTTTGATTGGATGATTATCTGTGCAAAAATGATGTACATTTGATGTCTTTATTTCCCTGAATATATATCGCAGCCCGAATGGATGAAACTAGATCCAGGGTCTTCAATCTCGTTTGATCTTCACTCGAAGTACAAGTCGATCCATGTGAAAGATGTTCTAGAGTCGAACATGGAAAGACATCACCTGATTACCAGCCAATGATGTAAGCTGTTAACAGGCGCGAGAGGAATCACTGATAATGATAATGACCCTCAAGGTACTGCAGTACAATTCACGTGGTGTGAATAAAGGACTTGGCGTCGAACACCACGCAAAATCTTTCGGTCGAAGGTCATTGATGTAAACCTGTCGCTGGAAGTGAGAAACTTGCCATTGAGGCATGCAAGCTTCAAAGTATTGAATGGGGTGTTCCTAGATCGACTTCTTGGATAATGAGCTGATGTCGACAAGAAGCGATTCATCATAGGAGGGCCTTAATGAATCCCACATCAATGACACGGAACAGAGCAAATGATTTTAATGGAGGTGAAAACGATCTGGTGATATAAGGTTCAGGGTGGCGGTCATGAAAGAATGGAGCGTAAATGTATTGTAGCGGGTGAGACACAAGTGAATTCTATGAATGACTTCTCTTGAACATATCGGCGACACTGACGTGATGGATTGGTAGCATTAACCCCAAATGTGGATGGTGTGATGGGACCATGGTGATGTGACCGGTGAATGAGAAAACCCAACCCGACTTGGATGCGGAGTGAAAGTGTCATGCTCAAGAGCGACTTGCTACCAACAAAGTTTCTTCGAGTTTTCTTCCCAATTTTTCCCCAGTCATTGCTGACCAGTATCTCTTTATTTTTGTCAAGCTTGAGGAGGATAACATATGCTTGTTCTATAATTTTCCCTTTGGGCAAACCCATCGCTATTTTTTAACGAGCCTAGCGATAATGAAACTCGTTCTCGTCTATAGACAAGTTTGTCGCTATTAATTTTTAACGAGTTTAACGACAAAGATTTCTCGGTCCTTTTCAATTTTAGAGAGTCTGAAAAGGAACGTAAAGGAAACTCCAAAATTCCTTTTTCGTCATCTAATCCCTTAAGTCCGAAAAAGTATAAAACAATACAGAAGGGATGAATTTTTGATCCTTTTAACGAGCCGAACAAAACAAACACTCGATCTTTTTGTGTAATAATCCCTCATGTCCAAAAAGATTAAAATTTAGAGGAGGGATAGCACTTTTGGTCCCTTTAACGAGCTGGAGAGGCCAATGGCTCGGCAATCTTTTCATATTTACGAGTCAGTTGAAAAGAGCTTAAAGGAGACTCGTCTTTTGAGGAATGAGTGATAAAATTGGGTAGCAGCTGATTCCAGGTAAGGTTTGGAATGTTCTAATCACGGTAGTGTTACAAGGATGGCTAGTGAGATCACTCTTCGCAGCTGTTCCTCAAAAGGGGTAAACAATCAAATGGGGGTGAATGATCAGCCAATACGGAGTGGAGGTGATGGTGAGAACACGACCAAGGCTTTTAAAGGATGAAGTACTACATTCACGATGGTTGTTTATCGGGAAATAGTTCATTTTTTAATGAGCTTAAACGCGGGGGGAAACATTTGCTCATGGCTTATGTTTATTTTTTAACGAGCTTGAACTATGCGCTAAAACTGCTCGATACAATGGTCACTTCTTTACTTTACCATAAATAGCTTTGTTCTTTCAAGGATTGTACTGCATTTTTAATTGCTTCATCAAACTATTTAGAAATGAACAATACATGTTTGAAAAATGGGTTAGAACACTAATATTTCACTCGAATTACGTAAAAAGTAATGTAAAAGTGCTTTTACCTCTCATTTTACCATTTCATTTAAACTTTGGTTTGTTGGAGCTTTGGAGGTGCTTTTCCCCCTTGAATTTCATCAGCTGATTTCGGGAGATTCTGTGGATGATTCCCAGTGCCGTCTGGACCAGGTAGGAGCTAAACTTGAGCTCTTTCATTTCATGCTTTCCATTTTGCATTCTGAGCTTGATTCCTGGTTTTTCTGAGCCTCTGGGGTTTTAAAAACTCGCTCTGCCTTCATCGCACCCTCTGTGTATCGAAAGGTGCGTTGGATGTTGGCCTGTCTACTAGCCATCTGACATGCAACGCACCCAGAGCACTACTGTAGGTGCGATGGGCGCAAAGAAGGAATTTTATGCATAGTTTTTGATGGAAATTTTGCCTGTTTCTTACCAAAATCAGGATCTAACTCTTCTCTTGTCTATTTTCAGAGATATTTGGAGCAAGATGACCATTACATGGCAAGAATGTGAGCATGAAGAACAGGACATGCTTGCTTTACATGACCCAGTTACAGTAAACGCACTGCGGAACTATGGCTTGCTGAAGTTTTTCCACATTTCTAGCATGAGACAACAGATCAACTTACTGCAGTATTTTCTCAATGCTTGGGATCCTACCAACCAGGTGTTCTAGATCAGGGGCAAATCCATTCCCTTGACTGTAGTGGACATCTATTTCTTGACTGGCTTGTCGAGACGAGGTGTCCCCATCTCTTTATCAAGTTCGGCCCGAGGAGGTGAATCTGTGAGAGATTATGTTCGCCGGTATTGCAGAGAGGTATCTCAGCCGAGTAAAGATGGCAAGATCATCATCCGTGATGTCACTGATAGGTCCCTTAGAACTATTCTGTTTACTTTTGGTAGGATGGCTGGTGGTGCGGCTCTTCATGTAGCCAACCGATCTTATATGTAGTATGCCTTGGAATGTCTCCAACCGAAGGTGTTCAACTGGTGCGACGCAGTACTTCTTGTGATGAAAGAACAGTTGACTAGGGTAAAGAGTGGGAAGTTGAAGAACTTTGGGTATGGTTCTATTTTGACCGCCCTTTCCTTGGAAAAGATACCACTGATGCAGCCGCAGTATATTGCACTCGATTTACCTTCACCGACTGAACCACGTATGCAGAGATGGGTCGACCATATGTCTAGGCATGCTGGTCAGTCTCAGATTTCATTTTCTGATACCTTCTTCGGGTGGTTTGACCGTCAGGAGATGGTTTATTCCGAGTACCCATACGCTAGTATGGACTTCCGGGGTGACCCAGATTTAGTACTGCCGGCTGGCGAACAGTGGGGCGCGATTGGTAAATTCTTTGACCATATTCCTGTTTATTGTTTTTCTTTTATAATGTCCTTGTGCTTTATTCTATCAAGACTTAACTAAACTCATGTGTTCATGCAGATGTTGGTCCCGTTCGGCCAGTAGTACACCTGAGAGTGCCAGCTGCCGCCCCAGCAGGAGAGGCTGTTGGAAGGGCTATCCTTCGCGACCTCGATGTGGCTGAGACTCTCACAGCATTACAGGAACAGGTTGAGGGCCTCACTCTTGGTATTCCAGATGTGAGGACTGACGAGCTGCCCTTGAGGTTGCAGCGGCATACTACTGGTGTGCCAAGACGATGGACTCAGCTCTTACGCATGGTCGCACAGGCTGTGACTTGCTATCACGAGCATCATTAGACTAGGGTGCCTCCTAGCGTTCTGAGTTTTGGGTCATTTGACCAATTTTGTCTTGGTTACAGAACATTATGTGTAAACCATAAATAGTTATATATATATTTTTGATTTTCGAAGTTTTATTTTGGTTAAGTTACATGATCCAAATGCAAATATTGATGGTATGCTTCTTTTTATAAATGTTGCAAATGTATATCTAACACATAATTTTCCAATGAGTCAGTTAATGTGTTTAAGTTTCTGGAAATATGCTGATATTGAATAAAATCAAATTGTCTTTCCAAAATCTTAACCCTTAGGAACCTGAGATAAATAGCTGGATTTCGGACAGAGTAGATACCAGTGAGTTGTAGTATGACGAGTTGTGAGTCTAGCCTGACAATCAGTCGGCGTATACCATGTGTGATGGCATCAGAGAGAAGTTCTATCAACGCGCTATATTCAGCGATGTTATTCGTTGATCGACCAATACATATCCCTCTGAAACTTACTAACTCGCCGGTTGGATCAAAAATGGCCCAGGCCGTGGAAGATAGGTTCCGCGAACTACGACTCGCTCCGTCGGCATATCCAACACATGACTCCAATAGGTTTGACATCTGTAATAAATGTAAAAGTGGATTACTTGACCAAAACAAACATTTTAGTGAAAACAAAAACATAACAAAAGCATACAGGTTACTATACTGAATCACGCATAGTAACGCTTGAGGTACAACCCGTTACGAGGTTGTGCCAGTGGAATTCCATCATAATCAATTAACTCGTATGCTCCTTTTGCTAACACTCGTTTAACAATATAGGAGCCCATCCATAAAGACTTGAATTTACCTGCCCCCAATTTATCAGATTCTTGGTTATAAAGCAAGACCAAATCACCTTCTGAGAAGACACGGGGTTTGACATTCTTGTCGAACTGCGCCTTAACTTGTTTCTTATGGGCTTCGTTAGCCAAAGCGGTATCACGACGGGTTTCATCCAATTGGATTGGTTCCAAGAAACGAGCCTCCTCTTCTGAAGTTCCGGGGAGAAGGTCAATTGCGAGTTTGAGGGACAAGATTTCTCACTGGATTGGTAAGACTGCTTCCAAGCCATATACCAGTTGGAAAGGTGTAAACCCGGTTGCATTCCTTACCGATGTTCGGTAAGCCCACAAGGCTGAGTACAGGATTAGGTGCCAGCTTCTTTTGTGAACTCCAATAATCCTTTGCAGCATGCATTTCAGGACCTTGTTGATTGCTTCAACTTGTCCGTTGGCTTGCGGGTAATATGGAGTAGAGCTGTCGTGAGACAACCCTAGTTTGGCAGCTAATTCAACTATCATGTGATTGCGAAAATGAAATCCATGATCTGTGAATATAGCTTTTGGAACGCCGATTCTGGCGACTACATGATTGAAAAAGAAGAGGGCAGTTGTTTCACCAGTATTATCTAATGTAGGCATCGCCTCGGCCCATTTGGTAAAATAGTCAACTGCGACTATGATATACCCATGCCCCCTGGTCGAGGTGGGGTTACATGTCATGAAATCGATGCCCCATTTGGTGAATGGACCGACAGAAACTATTGGCTGTAGAGGTGCGGGTGGTCTTCTGGTTTTGCTATCGAAAATTTGACAAGCATGGAAACTTCTGACTGCGGTTATGCAATCTTTGAACATTGTTGGCCAGAAGTATCCTGCTCGTAAATTTTTTTGCGCTGTAGCATAACCGGATTGATGGCCCCCACACGCGCCTGAATGGCAATCATTCAGGACTTTTTCGGACTCCTCATGGGTGAGGCACCTTCTCAGAACCGTATCGATACCATGACAGTAAAGTGTATCACCGACTATCATGTAGTCTTTTGCTTGGTATTGAATACGTTTTTGTTCGGAGCGAGAGGTATTTGGCCAATATTTTTGGGTTTGGAGATAAATGATTATATCCCCATACCACTGATTGCTTGAAGATATCAGAAACAAATTTTCGTCCACGATTGTTTCTTCGGATGTTTCATCGTTGGACGACGATGGGAGATCGCATAATAATTCCGCGAAAACCAGGGCTTTCTTTGACTTGGATTTTACAAATCCCAGATCAAACTCTTGTAGAGTTGCTATCCATTTTGAATATTTGCCCCCCAGCAACTGTCGCGACAATATATAAGTCATGGGGTTGCAATCTGACAGAATGGTAGTTTTTCGAAAGAGAACGTAGTGTCGAAATCTCTGAATTGCTTGAACAGCTACGAGCGCTAGCTTTTCAACATAAGAATATTTGCTTTCTGTATCATTTAAGTTCTTACTTAAATAATATATAGGATTTTCAATTCCGTTGTCTTCTTGAACTAAAACCATTGCGATGGTCGTATCCGCTGCAACCAGATACATGTTAAAGTCTTTTTGATAATCAGGAGCGTACATTAATGATGCTTTCATTAGGGATTCTTTTAAAGCATCAAAGGAAGCTTGTGCAACCTGATCCTAGACAAAGGGTACTTCCTTTTTCAAAAGACGCGTATAACCTTTAGCAAGTTTCCCTTGGAGTTTCTGAATCTGAAGCAAATTTGAAGGTGGAGGCAAATTTATGATTGCCTGAACTTTACATGGGTCGAGACGAATCCCATCTTTCGAGACTACAAAGCCTAGTAAATGACCAGAACTGACACAAAATACACATTTGTGTGGATTGAGTCGTATTTTGTAGTGTCGAAAACGTAGAAATATCGCTCTTAAATGTTGCGGATGATCAGTCCGCTTTCGCAAATGAGCTGGAAGGTCGTCGAGGTATGGTTGAACGATAATTTTGATGTCATGGAAGGCATAATTCATTGCCCTCTGAAAAGTTGCCCCTGTTTTCTTTAAACCAAAGGGTAATTTTCGATATGCGAACGTGCCCCACGGACAGATAAATGCAGTCTTTGACTGGTCCTGTGGGTGGATGTTTATTTGATTATACCCGGAGAACCCATCCATGAATGAAAAGATTTCACATCTGGCGCATTCATCAATTATCTGGTCGATGAAGGGTGTAGGGTAGTTGTCTTTTGGACAAGCTTGATTTACATCCCTATAATCGACGCACACTCTAATTGTTCCTTGTTTCTTCATAACAGGGACAATATTCGATACCCAATCGGTGAGAGGAACCGGGTAAATGAAACCAGCATGGAGAAGTTTTTCAACTTCTGCATTAATGGCAGCGGCTTTCTTGGGGTGCACCTGCCATAGCCGTTGTCTTACTGGTTTGACATCTGGATACATCTTGATTTCGTGTTCAACGATACTCGAGTCAATACCTGGCATTTCACTATATGACCAAGCAAAGACATCTCTGAATTTGCGAAAAAGAGCGTTATATATTTCCAGTTCTGAAGGAGAACAACATTTGCCAACATAAATATTCTCTACAACATCTGTTTTGGTCGAGATATTTATGGCGATAGTCTCTTCAATGTTGGACAAGTTTCGCTCGGAATCCACCGTGTTTACAGTGTTTGATAGGAAATCAAAAACTGAAGGATGATAAAGGTCATCAGAAGTATTTTCTTCACAATCCGGAAGAAGGGAACGATGGTGGTAATCATCCCATGGTGCTCCTTCAATTACCATTGATTGAACGATTCCTTCGTCGGTGACATGCACTCGCGACCAACGATTCGAAGGGGTACCATATTCCTCAGACCTATCTATCCAAACGCTTGATGAGCGTTGATTTGGGTTTGCCTCCCATGCTAGGAACATTGATTGCTACAATATTTATGTTGGGCTTGGAGGCAAAACCTGCGTATGATCCATGTTGATATCGTTTTCTGAGATCTCTTTAGAAGATATCATGTTGCAGGTTCCTACCGACGCTATTTCTGCCAAATTGATTGGAGGTGGAAGGGCGAAAGTTCCCATTAATATAGGATCTTTTAGTAGGCCTACTCCGATATTTTGAAGCGAATGGGGGCTTCCATGGATCATTGGAATGCTTCCCGTAACTTGAGAACCATTGGGCAGGAAGTTTTGTTGATCGACGATTGTAATCCCTCCTTGAAAGGGAAATTCAATCTTCCTAAAATAGGTCGATACAACCGCAGCCATGGCATATATCCATGGCCTTCCCAGTAGGATGTTGTAATCTAGATTTCCGTCGATTACTTCAACATCTATGTCTACTGTTTTCCCTCCTAGTTCAACCTTCAAGTTACTTAGAATATTGTATGGGGTATATGTTCGTCCGTCAAATGCTTTTAATGTCGTCGATGATCGTGACAAGGTTGGAGATCCTAAAGTTTTCCAACAACTCATCGACATAATACATGTAGATGCCCCTTCATCAATAATCGTTTGATGAACAGTTTTTTTGAGGGCTTTCACTTGAACGAGGAAAGCTAGTTGAGCTGGTAACTGAGGATCGTATCCTTTATGATCGAAGGATACAAGATTGGAATCCTTTGGGTCTATCCCACCAATGGCTGATAATAAAGCCAGCTTTTGGGATGGGCAATTTTGTAGTACCTCAAGAGTCGACATAGCGGATGGCGATTGGGCCAAATCTTCCACTATATTATAATGCCGGGCCGCTCTAGCGCGGGGATTAAACGTCGACTTGTGTACTACTCCCTTTGGCGGTTTTATTGTCAACTCAGGAATGATGGGCGGCACAACTTCTGTCGAAGTTGTTGTCGAACTACTAGGTTGATCTTTATCCTTGTTGTTCGACAGCTGTGGATTCCCATAATCTTTGTTCCTTGTCGATATCAAAGCATCATTTTGCTGTTTGGAAACCGACAACATCAGCACTTGAGACAGGGAAGCATTTCCACTGTCAACCAGATTTGTTCCTGGATTTGGAAACAGATCAGTTAACACTGCCGAGGTTTTTGAATTCTTGAAGAATTTTTTAAGCTCAGCTCTGTGTGGACAATCTTTTGTCCAATGATCCTCATCGCATATAAAGCATGGATTTCTTGATTTCCTATTTCCAGGAGGGTTTGCAGAAGATTTTTCAGGTGATGATTCTTCCTGTTTCTTCTTCTTCCCTTTGCCTTTCTTCTTGCCCCCTGGTTTCTTGGTTTCTTTGCCTTTATCTGTCGATACGACATTTACTTCCGAGGCAAGAAGTTCATCTTTTGCATTTTGACCTGAAATCTTACGGGCCTTTTTGGATGTATCCTTTGTCGATTTCGTGTCTGTTGCGCCAATCACGCCATCGCCGGCATGAGAGTCATTGTTTGATTTAGGAGGAGGAGGAACTGAGAATTCTGGTCTAAGGGCGTCAGGTATTTTATTGTAGAGCGTGCCGGACTGAGTGTAAATCAAGTCCAAATATTGCGCACGAGCGATAACTTGCTCTTCTGTGACGACTCCCCCTTTTGCCACATCTTTCGTGATGGAAGCAAGTAATGACTTAATAAACCATTCAGCTAAAAGCTGATCGGGAACATACGTTTTCACCATTCTACGACGACGTCGCCATTCATGTATATGATCAGATATGTGAGTGGCCGTCGTTTGGTTGAAGTTGGTAAGAAGTTCGGTTCCCGTTTCGTACCTTATCGGTAACTGAAAATGGGTTAAAAAGGTTGTGGCTAGGGTACTGAAGTTGTCAAATGAAGCTCTAGGCAATTTGATATACCATTTTGCTGCCGGACCAGTTAACGTCCTCTGAAAAAGGCAAAGCCTAATCGAATCATCGTTTAGGGTGTTTGATGAACACCACAGATGAAAGGTCATCACATGATTCGACGGATCTTCACCCGGATTTCCATTAAATTTATGAATATCTGATGGAAGTTTATGCGGAATCACTAGCCACCAAGGGGCGTAAGCGATTGGATTGTTTGTTAACTGATTTAAATCAGGTAACCAGAAAGTTGCCAGGAAGGGTAACTGTTGATTCAGGTTAGGTGAAGCATACCCAGGATAAGATGGGATTGCCTGAGCAGTTGGTCTTTGCATATAAGCATAATGCATTTGATGCTGGTAACTTTGGTAAGGTTGGTGGGAATGACCATTGTAAAATGGTTGATTTTGACCGTTTTGAATATACGGCTGCCCACTATTTGCAAAGATTTGTTGCTCAGAACCTTGGTATACTTGTTGGAACTACGGTTGTTGGTATTGCACTAGCCACGGTTGTGAAGCCATGTGCTGTTTCCCGATACTAACTGTTTGACCAAGATGAGGGGTAATTGTACCCATTTGAACCTGTGTCATTCCACCAGTTGGTGATTGTGGTTGAGTTGCAGGGTCAAGGGGCTATTGCATTACAACTTGAGAAACCTGAGGTTGGCATACAACAGGCAGCGCTTGAACTTGCGATACCGTCACAATAGCTGGCGTAGTTGGTATACTTGACATAGGTAAGCATTGTTGCATCGAATATACAACTCTTGGTTGTTGAGGTAGTATCGGTACCCAACCGCTTGAAGTAATTCCAGCATAACCCGAATTTTTTTGTGAACTCCCGTATGGCTGTCCTCCTGGAGGGGATAATGAAAGGGCACACTGCCCCCCATACGGTGGCAATCTGGTACTTAAGGGAATGGTTTGCCCTTGAGGGCCGGACTGTCCAAATTGACCTCCAAATGGATCAATTTGTTGAGACTCAACATAAGAGTTTCCGGATATTATTCTGGATGAACAAACAGGAACAGAACATACTGTCGAAATGGCCCCTAAGTGGGCTCCTTCTAGCGATTGAGAGCTAGTTGGGACAGAAGGTATACCGGCAAACATTGTTGGAGTGACAGAAGGGAGTTCTGCCGTCGCTGTGTCAGACGACACAGTCCTAGATGTTGACGGTTGTTCAGACATTTCTAGTCTATCCAAAAGATTACCTAGCGATTCTACAGGAGCTTCCGCTAGTGGTAGACTAACTTTTGATGAAGAAGGATACAGAGTGATCCGACTCCAAATTGTGATGGAGTATTAGATGGAGGATCTTCCACAATCTCTTCTATAGCAATCAGACCAGGTGGAACGGGTAGACCGTCAGGTCTGTAGAATATTTCTGGTGCCGAAGAAGGTATGGAATCGGCAACGACAGATGTTTGAGGAGCAACACTCTCTGAACCGGTTGTAGATGGAACTGGTTCAGTGACACAAGTGTTTACCCTCAGACTAGGATCAGTACCACTGTCCTTCTGTGGCTGCTGAACTTCTTCTGTAGAGGCAGGGATACCAGAAATGTTTGGAGTAACTAGAGTCTCTGATGTTGTTGGAACACTTGTTCTAACTTTAACAGGAGATTTGGAACTGGTTAAACGAGTTCGCTTTGTCCGTACTAGCTTCGATTTCGGAGACAAAGACGATTGACTCGTAAGCCTCCGCGAACGACAGGGTTTCAATTGAATTTCTTCCATGATTGCGGATTACTCGATCAACTAAAAATAAAGGGGAAGTATGTTTCCGAATTAGATGAATTTTATATGCTTTGACACAACTTGTTTTTTCAATTTTTAAGAGTCGAGAAAAAACAAAAGATGACTCTAGTCACCTTCGATTTTTAATGAGCCTGAAGTGACAAGTGCTCAGATGGACCTTTTCCGTTAAGGAGTCTGAAAAGGAACGAAAGGGACTGCTCTGGAAATCTAGGTAGAGGGATTACCAAACCAATTGCAAAACTACAGAATACTTTTTACGGTACGACAGTCAATCTTCCCGAATGCTGTGTTAAGTGCATTGCGATCGATAGGGCTGCAGACACGACTTCCTATGGATAAAGGATTAAGCCTATTGTGGTCTCCCAAAATATACTCGACGGTACGTGGGAGCACAAGTCTGTACTGGCACTTATCATCTCAAAGTGGAGGAATCACCCAACCATTAGTGAGAACAACAGTTACCAGGCTTTACGACGCCGAAATACGTATCTAGCCTAGACTTCTAAATGTTGTGCGTTAGGTTCCAAAGCATTGTTAGATTCATTGAATTTATTTTATAGTTGATATTGTTTATGAAGTTTGCCTTTCAGGTTCACTGCGAGATGTAGATGTGTAATTCCTAAAATGTAATCTAAGATGATAAACAATCTTTTATCTTCTTTGTGCAAAGAAAATCCTAGCTACTAAGGAAAGAGAGACAATATTCTTTCACAAAGAACAAAGAGCACACTCTAAATGCACTTTCCTAAATCAAACCAATCAAACAGTCTAAATGAAAATGCACATGCATGTATTTGTTTTTGACTTTCTTAGTATGTAAATGATAAAAAGAAAGTTGATGCACAATTCTGAATTACTTTTCAAGCGACAGTTATCAACAAGTTTCTTTTCGAAATCAACAATGGACGCAATCACAACACCTTATGATTTGGAAAGGAATACTTGTTTTCGACACTAGAAAAATTACAAATTTAGACCAAAAACAATAGTAACAAGATAATCGACTATATACAGCAATCAAACTCTTTCCTATGCCCAAAAACGACACTTGCGACGCTTTCAAATCAAAGGATGACAGTACGATTACGTTACTTTTGCAAAGGAGAACTGAAAATGACCCAACAAACACACAAAAACATTTACAGTTCTTTTGTACAAAGGAGGCAGAATAACAGCAAAGAAAAGGGGTTTCAAACAGAGATATACTGATCACAGGTAGCAAAATTCATGAATAGAACTGGAAAGAATGAACTACAGAAACCAAAACTGAACAATGCCTAGTCTGATCAGCGCACCTGTAACACAGGGAATTTGAAATGCAGCGCACCTACTACACTCGGGAAGTGCGCTGAATTTCAAATTCTTAGAATAGTACCTGCGCTGGGCCAGAGACAAGACTTTGCTTCGGTTCCGGGTCACAGTTTGCAGTTCAGTTCATGGGTTTTGGCTGAGCAAATGGTAATCAGTAATGCAACAATCAGGGGTAGATCTAAGGAGGATCTAAGAGCTATCACAAAGGGCAATCAGAGAGTTCATAAATCAGTTGTTTAATTTATAAACAAATCCCGGAGATTGGCTGAAGTGACATTTATCTACTTTGCATTTGCATAGCAAATGCAGTTCGAAAGCTACCTGGCTCGACTTCAGGCTCCGTCTGTAAGTTTATAAAATAGACAACAAGGAAGATAAACAAACAAACTAATTCGTCCCCAGTGGAGTCGCCATTTTGTTACAGGGAAAAGTGTCTACACAGAACTGCTTGTCCCACTAAGGTGTGATAGCTACCTTAGAAACAAACAAAGCAAAGATACTTCCGTTTTTCCTTTATGAAGTATAGATGAAAGAAGAACAAAGAAGACCAACCTCTGTCTTGCGCTAATCTCCTGGTTCGTTTCCTCTCTCTCTTGATAGTCTTTCGCTACTTGTTCCCTTGCACGCCCAGCTTAACAGAGTACCTGTAAGATCACAGTAGCATAGCACTGTACAAGAACATGGATCTATAATCATAAACAATCTAGGATCAGATGTAAATTGACCATACAAATGCAACAAACATGAATGACACAAGAGTATGGAGGAAAACTTGAATAGCTTTTATTGATAAACAAGAAAGAGCCAAGGGGAGTTACAACGAGTTGTTCTGACCCAGCATGATGCTCTCAGCAAGGAAGCCCCTCTTCACCTCATATAAAGCTTAGATCACCCAACAATATGATGTTGTCTCAAGAAACCAACAACAATTCCTTACAATATGCAAAATTACAGCCTCTGGATCTCTGGGATGAGGGATCCATATATAGATATATGTAAGGGAGATGAGTCGGCTTGTGATTTGATTAGTGTCTTCCCTCTGATAGTTCTTGCTTCCACTTGGAGATTGATGATCTCTTACTCATCCTTGGTCGAATTCAAAGAGACAAGTGTCACAGGAGAAGTTTCTGGAAGTTTCCATTGCCTCTCCACCTCGCGGAATGACACTGCCATTTGTCACTTCTCGCCCATCGCACCCCATAGAAGGGATTTTTGAAATGAAACACACCCACACAGTGTGTTTAGGTGAGATGCAACGCACCTTGCCTATGGAGCAGCTGAAATGATCCTGTTTTGACCAATTCTGAGCAGTTTTTCATGGAGAACTTCTGGGAGAAGCTGTAATCAATTGACCTTGCTCCTTTAGGGGTTAGAACAATACTTTTAGGGACTTAGGAGCCCTTGGTTTATGGACATTTTATGCTTGGGGTTGCAGTGCCCAAAAATGTCTATAAGAGTGTCAATCAACCAAGAGCTCGGCAGATGTCACATCTTACAATCAAGATAGTGTGAAACCAAGATGAGCTGAGAACTGAACAATACTTTCGTAGGTGTTAGAATTTCTTTTCACGAACAAGGTCCATTTAGAGAGCTAGAGTTCTACCAGTGTGTCGCCAAGTGTTGTAGTGCCTATAACCACCCTCCAAATTTTTTCCTTAGCTTCGTTTTGGAGCCTCCCTACCAACCTTTCTAGTACACCTTGTTTTGCTTTGTCAAGTACACAAGCTTCAATGTCTTTCCTACACAAAGGTAGCCTATCAATCACAACTTGATGCATTCCCCTCATAGGCTGTTCATATGGACTCGGTCCAGCTGCAGGCTGAGCAGCTCGCCTAAGATTTTGCACAATTCTGGAGGGAAATCAGCCTTCCCTCCAAAAATTGCGCAATCATGTTTGGCATCCTGCTAGGCTCCAGAATTGCGCAATTCTGCCAGTCAACCCTCACAGTGAAAATTGTGAAATTTTCCGCAGTAGGGCTACTCAACCCAAAATTTTCATAAATCTGGGCAGCAGTTAGCTGCTCTGCCTAGAAATTGCTTAAATCTCTTGGGCAACCAACCCAGCTCACAGCCAGAAATGCACATTTCCTTCCAGCAGTTGAGTAGCTTCATGCATGAGTAGTTGGGTTGACCAGTTCCACCTGGGAACAAGGAAACCTAACTTGCATGCGTGGCTTTCTTTTCCCAGAATAGCAAAAGGCAACATGAAAAACGCATCCCATGATTCAAGGAGCTACTTTTAGCAGCTACAGGTTACATGCAAAGTTGTTTTAGAAACTTTCCTCCAAGTGTCGTTTTTTCCTAGATTTGTGGCATGCACGTCATGAGCCTAAACTTATTTATTCGATGCATCAAAGCTCATTCTTTCACATCAATATTGGATCTCTAACATCCCACAACACATCCAAGACTCTTCAACACATCCGACTCAATTATTCACGGGTAAGTGGCCTCAACTTGTCTTATTCAACATTTCTATCGTTTTTTGTGTTTTCGCTTGTGTGAGTGCTATTTGCTTGATTTATTTGAATGCTTGCTGTCATTTACATGTATACTAGCTTGTCCTAACACTGTTTCAGTTTTTTTTATTATCTCACTAATATCGCATGCATGAAAATGTTTTGCATGAATGGTCGTCGATTTAGTGACTCGCTTCACCCACATGCATGTTGGTCCGTTTACTGAATCTTTCATTCATGTTTGCATATGCTGTCAATCACTTCTGCTTTCAATTAGTGTCACTGTGCATTCACTTTCATATTTTCTTTCAGTTGCCCGTCGGCGAGTCTGGCCAACCTTGGCCCGAACTCTACCTTCACCGAGACAACATTGCGCAATTTGGGGAAAGAAGGCTCTGCCTTCCTCTCCAGAAATGCGTATTTCTGCCTAGGAAATGTCCTCTAGGATTGTTTTGCGCATTTATGAGGGACAGTGACTGTTGGCCCAGAAAATTGTGCAATGTAGTCCCTGAGCGAGTGTCCTCTAGTCTACCGATCTATGAAGATACCAAGTTGTTTCTAGACAAGGACATCAAGGTTAAATGGCAAGAGGTCAATGATGCATATGTAGGAAATTTTGAGGAAGACCTCGAAGACTGTCAGGTGTATGTGAACATTCACAAGTCCGGCTTGTATCGGATTGCATGCAGATACCCCACATTCCCATGCGCGGACATGATACACTGGATCATCTCTCACACTAATCCCGAGATGATGACCTTGAGTAGTGTTAGTGGGATGAAGCTTGAAACCTTTTGGGCACGAGGTTATGATTAGATGTATCAGATGTCAGAGTCCGCGACTATCATGAAGACTCCCTTCAGCTTACCCAACAATAGTGCTAACTCTAAAGACATTCTGAAGACCTGGGTAAAGGAGCCAGCTCGATTTAGGTTGACACCCAACTAGATCTACAAGACAAAGATACTGTGGAAGGCATATCAATACTTGGTCATATTTGCATGTCGAATGTATGGCCAAGGAAGCACGAAAACCATCCCATAGAGTTGGGTGGTCACGCTAGACCAACTGGCCAGAGAAGGAAAACCATGTAACTAGTTTGACATGTTGGCTCATCAGCTGAAGGAACAAGTAACGAAGGCTCGAATGTCACCCAGAGGTATGCATGCAAAGATTTACATATCTGCCTACATATTAGATGCAATCTGTGCTCGATATGAGTTCCCGGGCTTAGAGTGGGCATGGTCACTGATAGAGACTGTTGTGAACACATATTTCAAGTTGTTGTCCGAATGTAGCTTTAGAGGAGTAATCACATGGCTGTCTGATCATTTTGTCACCCCAGTTTACAAGATGATATTTGAACAGGATCCGCCCTACATGTCAAAGGAAGCAATGGAGGCACTGATAGACATTGCTGATTGGTATGCCTCACCGTCTGACACCTTCATCCAAATGTTTAGTGGGGAGAAGTCTCCGCAGGTTCTACCAAAGTTTATCTTCGACATACTTGTCATGCAGGATGTAGCATATCACATATCGGCAGGATTGACAACTAGACTGCATTAGAAGAAGAAGGCACCTTGGCCCGCTCTTCTGTTGTGGATTGGGTTATATGAGATCTAGAGTATCAAGCAAGTGGATGTCGAAGCAGAACATATGAAGAAGTATCCATTTGAACTTCGAAGTTACAATCCGTATGACCCATATTTCATTGTGAAGGATCACTGCACGAGAGTACAGTTCAACTAGATCCACGAGGCATTTCATTGGGCCGAGGAGGAACCATGGAGATATTGCTACAGTTTCTCCAGACCCAATGAACAGGTCAGTTTCACTATGGAGTGGTTAGTGAAGCAACATGAAGAAAAATCATGGGGAGCACCAGCACCAGCACCAGAAGTAGCAGCAGTGGCAAGCATACCAGTGTGCGACAAGGGCAAGAGGAAGATTGTCGATCACATGGAGGAGGAGAAAAGCTGCAAGTTCCGAGCAGATCCATTAGTAGAGAAATTAGCTACGGCTATAGAGGAAAAGAGGCACTAGCACGACATGAAAATCACACAAAGGAAAAGGGATAAGAGAAGAATGGAAGAAGTAGAGAAGGAGTTGCATGAGCTGAGGGAGCAACTCTGGAAGGAACAAGAGCTACACAAATAGGAGAGGGAAGCAAAATAGTAACGAGTACACTTGGGGGAAAAACATGTGTAAACAGATGAAACAGTGCCCGTACAGGTAATGGATTCATCAGAATAGCTGGCATCAAGCAAATAGGGTGAACCATCGCAGGAGAAAGACTTCGCTCATGAGATAGAACAAGCACTCCAACAGTTGGATGCACATATGGAGTAGCAAGAGTTGGAATAGGACACCGACCTCATGCCTCACCACCAAGAGGTCGACTTACCCACTTCATTGCATCCAGATGATGAGAAAGTCTCAAGTGACCAAGGAGGCAGTGACATCCTTGGTGATTAGCCGGAAGGAGAGATGCACAACATCTCATTCAACGAATCTCAACATAGAGTTTTGCTGTGTCGCAGAGTGTTAAATTTGGAGGATCATACATCTCCTGCACAAGTTGAGGAACAATTGATTGTGACCGATGTGCGCAAACATCCAACAGCCTTGGACGATGCAACTAGAGTGTACGCCGAAGCCACTAGCTCAAGTGTTCACTTTCTTATAACTGAGAATGAGCAAATGGCGAAGGAACTACAGAAGACCAAGCAAGGAGAAGAATTGGTGACAGGGTCCACCTGAGCTGAACTGAAGAAGGCAATATTAGATGAAGTATTGTGCCTTGACACAGTTATGTGAGAGTTGTACTCTAAGTTTGGTACCATGCATAAGGCAGTCGTCCATCTCAACGTATGGCAACAATGATGTACTAGAAGAGCATGTATCTTGATGAACTTGCATGCTGCTGTTGATGACATGCAAACATGGACGATGAAATACAAGGTAGCCCCACTTCACTTGCCTAAGATGATGAGGGCTAATGTGGTCGAGCTAAAAGCACATATCTAGAGTCAGATCTGGAACTATGAAGATCTCCCGCAAATCATCACTAGCATACAGGCTTCCCATGCATAAGTATTCTAGAGTATGGATGTTGTGGTGAAACACATGTGTTATGAAACCAGCTCACAAAAAGATAGAAAAGAGAGATCCACGCCTTAGAATTCAGCCTCTTCGAGGGGGCAACCTCCTTTACATTACATAAATGAACAATTCTTGGATGATACAAATGACAAAACCTCCTTTCTATATATAGGAGTCTAAGGAGTCACAATATAATCCAGCCGACCTAACAATAATAATATAAAGCCACAAAAATAACAATAGAGGGATTCTATGGGGCACAGAATAACAATATGGGGGTAATAGGGGCACAACAATATAAATAAGGGGTATAACTACAATAGTAATGGGGTAATCACTAGTATTATAGGGACCCAACATGCCCCTCTCCTTCAAAAAAGTGTTGTCCTCAACGCTTGAGTAGTTCTGGATACTTCTGCATAAAATTCTCATCCTCCCATGTGGAATCTTCAGCGGATAAGTTCTTCCACTTGATAAGATACTCTGAAATTGACCGATTTCGTAGCTGTCGAGTTCTTGTTTCTGTGACTGCTTCCGGTTCCAATAAATTTTTCCTTCCTCATCAAGTTCTGGCAATATTGTCTGAATTGGGAGCTTGTCACCTATAACCTTCTTTAAACATGAAACATGGAAGACTGGGTGCAATCGAGAAGCTGCAAGAAGCTCCAATTTGTATGCCATAGTACCAATCTTTTGCAACACCTTGTACGGACCCTAATACTTTGGTGATAATTTATTATCCTTCTTAGCTTGCTTTAGGGACATTTGCTTATATGGTTGTAGCCGTAGGAATACCCAATCACCTACATCAAAACTTATTTCACTGCGATGTTGATCTGCCTGTTGTTTCATTCTATTTTGTGCCAACACGAGGTTATCCTTTAAGAGTTGGAGGACTTGTTGTTGATGTTCGATGTGATGTTCCACTGCCTGAACCTTAGAATTTTCTCTTAAATATGATGTGATGGATGGTGGTTGATACCCATAAAGTGCCATAAATGGGGTCATTTTTGTTGCTGTATGGAAGGAAGTGTTATACCACCATTCAGCCAGAGGCAACCAAGACAAGATACAAAGCAACGAAGATATCCTTCCAAACATTTGTTTACTATCTCAGTTTTCCCATCAGATTAAGGATGATAAGATGAACTATGAGCTAACTGAGTACCAAGACAAGAAAATAATTCTGTCCAAAAATTTCCAGTGAAAATGGGATCTCTGTCACTTACAATAATCTTTGGGTTTCCATGTAGCTTTTGAACTGTTTCCATAAATGCAATAGAAACTGTACTGGCTTTAAATGGATGTGATAATGCACAAAAGTGTGCATACTTGGTAAGTCTATCAACTACCACCATGATGACACTCTTTCCCTCAGACTTGGGTAAACCTGTGATAAAATCCATTGAAACCTCCTCCCAACGTTGGCTTGGAATGGATAAAGGTTGTAATAGACCCGGTATCTTAATTGTTTCAACTTTATTTTGCTGGAAAACCAAACATTCTGCCACAAACTTTTGAATATCTGATTTAAGGCCATCCCAAAAAAGTTCCTTCTTAACCCTGTGGTAAGTTTTTAAAAATCCTGAGTGCCCTCCTAAGGGAGAAGTGTGCAATTCCATAAGAATCTTTTGTTTTAGCTGGGAATTCTTACAGAGGTATAAGCGATCTTTGTACCATAACGAATCATTTTGCCAGCTAAATGTATCAGAAGTACTGGAATCTTGTTGTAGCTTTCGAATAAGTGCCCACACTTCTTCGTCATTCTTCCATTCCTCCCTTGCTTCGTTTATCCAATCTGGTTGGATAATAGAAATGGCAGACAACAATGCTTCCACATCCTCATCCTTTCTTGAGAGTGCATCTGCCACCACATTTTGCTTCCCTTTTTTGTAGATGATTTCAAAGTCATAACCCAACATCTTTGTGACCCACTTTTGTTGCTCTTCAGAGGATAATCTTTGTTCTAAAAAGTATTTAAGGCTATCATGATCCGTTTTTACCTTGAAGTGTCTTCCCATTAGGTAGGGTCGCCATTTCTTAAGTGCATGGAGTATTGCCAACATTTCCTTCTCATAAATAGCTTTGCTTAAAAGCTTTCCCTTGATTGGACGACTTTCAAAAGCAATGGGTCTTTCATCTTGCATTAGAACAGCACCAATTCCATTTCCTGAAGCATCACATTCCACAATAAAGGTTTTTGTGAAGTCCGGTGTAGCTAAGACCGGTGCTTGGCACATTGCCTCTTTAAGATGTTCAAAGGCCTTTGTTGCTTCCGGAGTCCATGAAAATGAATCTTTCTTCAACAATGTTGTTAGAGGTGCTGCTATTCTCCCATAATTCTTAACAAACTTGCGATAATACCCTGTCAACCCAAGAAATCCTCGCAGATGCTTTATGGATGTGGGGATTTTCCATTCCTTAATGGCTTTAATTTTGCTAGGGTCTACCTTAACTCCTTCATGAGATACAATATGACCCAAATATTCCACCTCCTGGACTCCAAAGAAACTTTTGGATCTTTTTGCATATAATTGTTTTTCCTCCAATAGTTGTAGCACCTTGTCAACATGTTCAACATGATCCTTCCAAGACTTGTTGTAGATTAGTATATCATCAAAAAATACTAACACAAATTTTCTAAGGAATGGTTTGAAAATTGAATTCATCAAACCTTGAAATGTTGAAGGTGCATTGGTAAGGCCAAAAGGCATGACCAAAAATTCATAATGACCCTCATGAGTTCTAAATGCCGTTTTTGGAATGTCTTCAATCTTCATTCTGATTTGATGATATCCCGAACGAAGATCCAACTTGGTGAAGTAAATTGATCCATGCAATTCATCCAGTAATTCATCAATAACAGGAATGGGGAACTTATCTTTAATAGTGAGCTTGTTGAGCTCCCTATAATCTGGACACATGCGCCATGATCCATCCTTCTTGTGCACCAATACTACTGGAGCTGAGAAAGAACTTTGACTCGGTTGAATTATACCAGCCTCTAACATTTCTGCAACCATACGTTCAATTTCACTTTTTTGGACATAGGGATATCTGTACGGCCTGATGTTTGGAGGAACACTTCCTGGAATCAGATGAATAGCATGATCATGATCACGCATAGGTGGGAGACCCTTGGGAGTCTCAAATACCTTGGAATGATTGTCCAAGACTTTTTGGAGATCTGGAGAAATAGATGATTCCAATGTGGAAACATCTAGCGAGCATAATTGTGCAATTACACCTCTTTGCTCCTTTCTTAGAAGCTTTGTCATACCATGAGAGCTAATTATCTTTCCTGGTTTCCCTACAATACCCCTTAATTCAACTTCCTTTCCTTCCGAAGAAAATTTGATGAAAAGTTCTTGAAAATTAAAAGCTATTGTACCCAAGGATTGTAGCCATTAGACTCCTAGTACAACATCCGCACCTCCCATTGGAATGGAAAGCATTGGGCTAGTCAATACATATTCTCCCATGGATAGCTTGATATTATGGCACTTTCCAGAGCAATTTATTGTTCCTCCATTTGCAATCATCACTTGACACTCTGGTGCTGGATATAGGAAGCAATTCAATTCTTTTGCTACCCTACAATTAATAAAATTGTGGGTGCTTCGTGAGCAATCAACACTATTACCTTTTTCTTCTTGATTTGTCCTTCTATCTTGATGGTTTGAGGAGTGGTAATTCCCACCAATGCATTACAAGATATGGTCGGATTTATTTGTTCTTCATCTAGGCTTTGTTCCTGGAGTATATCTTCTTCTTTTGACCTTTCTTGCTCCTTTTCTTCTTCCTCTTCACAATCTATGTAGAATAATTTCTTCTCAGCACACTTATGACCTTTAGTGTATTTGCTATCACAACTGTAACAAAGCCCTTTTGCTCTTTTTTCTTCCAATTGTTGTGGTGTCAACCTTATAGGTTGTGGAAGACTAGGGGCAACAACACTTCCATCTTTATAGTTGTGAGTGGTATGCTTCCTAGTTGCCATAATTTTGCTTTCCATTTTTCTTGCTAACCTGAATGCATTCTCTAATGAATCAGGTTCCCAAAGGCGAACATCATGTTGGATATTATCCTTTAAAGACCCTATGAACACATCAATCCTATGCTCCTCTGGAATATCTTTTACCCTTATGTTCAATTTTTGGAACTCCTCAATGTGCTCCATTACTGAACCCTTTTGTTTGAGACTTATCAATTAGCTAAAAAAAGTGTTGCTTTTTGTATCTTCATAATGTGCTATCAATTCTTCCGTAAAAATTGCCCAAGTGATAAATTGTTTACGAGAGCAAAGCCATTGATACCATACAAACTGATTTGGTTCCAAATATACAGTTGCCATACGTACCTTTTGTGCATTTTGCACATTATTGAGATCGAAGAATTGCTCCATCTGTAATATCCATGTAGCGGGATCCTTGCCATCAAACTTCCTCATATCGATTTTTGGAATATGGTGATTCTTCAATCCAACATTAGCGTCTATGGTATCATGATTAACATTTCTTTTGTTCTCATCATGAGTTTCCTTTACTACCTTTTCACCATTAGTGACACTTTCTTGTAGCAACTTCTTCAATTCTTCTATATCTGTCTTCAAATATGCCATGTCTCTCTTCAAATCTGTCTTCGAATCATCCATCTTAGCTTCCATGCCCTTTATCTTAGATTCCACGCCACTTATCTTAGCTTCTGTTAGCTTTTGTGAGCGTGACATTTGTTGCACTTGTTCTTGTAATTTTGATATATCATGTAGCATTTCTTCTTCTTCTTCATGAGTCATGCTAGAGCTTTCAGGTTCCTTACTAGGTGTTTGCATTTTCTTTCCTCGGGGCATCAGTTACCGATAATAATGCTTTACTATGCCCTTTGAATTCCGTTAAACCAAGCTTACACAAAAATTTAAAAAAAACTACACACCTTTTTTCACTTTATAGAAGCCTGATATTGAATCTGATGTATCTCTGTAATTTCGGATCATCCAGTTCTGAAATTGCTACCTATGGTAGCCTTCTGCGTCCTCTTTCCAATGCCACAAGTCTGAGCCAAATTGGATTCTCCAAGGAAGAATTATGTGAAATCTCCCACAGTGACTTGCTTTTAGACTGGTTCAGTAGAGCGAACTTGTACGATCTGCCACGAGTCACTGTTTCAACCTTTGAATCTGAAACACACACACTAGAAACTACAGTCCGTCCTTTTTTTGTACCTCTTTACGAAATTTCAATCCGATCCTCAGAGAGAGAGTTATGACGATTTTCCCCAGGTCACATGTTTTGAATGTAATTCAGGAATCTGCAAAAATGCCAACTTCCTCAGATCATATCTCCGAAAATATCGCGCGAAAAGATCTGAAATTCAGACCCAAGGTTCACCGCCAATTCTTCTCAAATGGGTTTTTTTTTCGACTTCTGAAATGTCACAGAAAAAAAGTTATAGCGAAAATGCCACGATGACCTGTTTGGAGCAGCGAAACCCTAGAATCCAAAGCTCTGACACCAAATGTTATGAAACCAGCTCACAAAAAGATAGAAAAGAGAGATCCACGCCTTAGAATTCAGCCTCTTCGAGGGGGCAACCTCCTTTACATTACATAAATGAACAATTCTTGGATGATACAAATGACAAAACCTCCTTTCTATATATAGGAGTCTAAGGAGTCACAATATAATCCAGCCGACCTAACAATAATAATATAAAGTCACAAAAATAACAATAGAGGGATTCTATGGGGCACAGAAATAACAATATGGGGGTAATAGGGGCACAACAATATAAATAAGGGGTATAACTACAATAGTAATGGGGTAATCACTAGTATTATAGGGACCCAACAACATGAGATCCCATCTATTGGGACTCTCAACCAGGTGAAGAAAAAGGCACAGGTCCGACTAGGGCTTAACTCGTACTTCGACGAATTGATGTGCATTGCCACCAATGCAGACTTACCCATTAGAGTAGATATCATGCACAAGTATGTTGCTGGTCTGGCTGCTTTGAAGACAATGATGTGCATGCTTTCATATGAGTTGGACAGAGGAGCCCGAATAGTGTACCCGAATGCTATGGTTGCAAGAGTCATGTTTCAAACAAATGTCACCGCGGAGCACACAGAAACTATCAAGGACTATTGATCTTGGCATCAGTATGTTACTATCGATCAGCATGAGGATGTTGAGGAGTTGGACTTCCATGGTTGTCTAAGTCAAAGTGATGTCTAGCATGGCTTGATCAAGCCATTTTGTTTCACATGGGTACATGTGTGTTGTAATGTAATGTCTTGTCAAGTGTAAGTCAAGTGTCGATAGTTGGATGTAATAGGCATAGAGTAGATGAAGAGTCATGAGGGTAGTTGAACTGCCACAAAGGGGAATGTCAAGGGTCACCCCACCCTTTGCTATAAATAGTCCCTCATAACTCATTATATGGGCTTTTGGTTAGCCAAGTTTATGATAAGACTATCTTGGAGAGAGCTTGGACAATATTGTAATGAGCCTTGGCTTCTCCACTGTGCAGAGCTAGTACATCTCTTTGGAGGAGCATGCGATTGTGGCTGTAACATTCCATTATCGGGACTAGTGGTTGGACATGGATGTATTTTATGATTGGAACTTACACTTCTTAATATAACAAGATCCAATGCGTTTCATGCATATGTTGTATTGTATTCTATGCTATCTGGTTTACTCTAAATGATATATGTATTGTTCGCTTACGCATGCATGTATAGACTATTATGTATAAATATGTATGAATCTTTCTAAAATGTTTTGTTGGTTTAACCATCACTTTGGATATCTCGCTAACTTGCCTTCCATGTTGTGATGTATATTTTCTCATGCGTTCCCTTCCAATTCGAGTGCTATCACAGGTTTCCAAGGGGTGCACTCATCTCAACCCCCATCCATTAGAACCCTCTCATGAACCTTCCTTGACCCATTGCAACTATCACACCCTTGCTACAAAGAGTTATCCTACTTGCCTCTATGAAAAATTGCAGTCAAGGCATTACCGTACGAAGTCCCAATTAGACCTCAGACCATTTGGTGTAGTAGTCCCCTGACATGTTGGCGGGTCCAGCATTGTCAACAGGGGTCTAGAGGGACAAGAACCCTCATATCATCTTTTTTGAACACCATTTGTCTCTTCTTAAAATTGATTATCGCCAAATTATCAAAATCCAAGTCTAATCCAAGCATTGCTAGATAGGGGTTACTATCATCTACAATTTCAATCACATCGAAGTCTGCAATAGTTCATACTCCTTCAGTGTCTATTATGATTCCAAGTAACCTTCCCATAGGAAGGATCTTCTGTTGGTTAGCCATCCTCAACTGTTGGTGACCATTTCAACATCGGTCTTCCCATTAAATCCCAAGTTTTCTCAGGTAACGCATTGGCATCAGATCCTAAATCCAAGATTACTTGATCCATATCATATTCCCATATTTGCGTAGTTAATCTCATTCCTTCCCCATTCTCTTCTTGTCTTGATGTAAATTGTTCATTGCATGCAAATTGCTTCACTGTACCTATTTATTAGCACAAGAGTTTATCAACTCTTAGAGTCCTTTGACAACCCTCTAATTCCTTAACAAATTCATGCAAGTTTGTAAAAGTGACTTCAAAATAATTGGATCTAATTCTTGCGTCGGAGTAGACACTTTGTCACAATCCTTCTTTGGCATTAACTTCGGTTGCACGTTAGATGTTGAAGCCCAAACATCCATGAAGCTTCGCTTCACTCCCATGAACGTTTCTTTTTCCTTTTGGATACTGAACCGTGCATCAACATCGTAACAAGGAGTGGAGTTGCGACAAGAGACGATAAAGGTAAGAAGAAAGTAGAAGAGACATGGGTAGAAAGACCGCAGAAAATGCCCCTCGGTTCCTGTCTTTGCCAGTAACCGATGCCTTGCTACACATATGTCAATATCATTTTGTAGCGATCATCGACCTTATTTCAGGTCTCTCTTGTTTCTTCCAAGACCTTTTCTCCAATCTCGTTGATGTCCCCATCAGTGAAGACAAATCATACCACGCCCTTAGATTTTCTCACCTTTTGTTTCTACCATGTGCCTAGCATAGTTACTATAGGTACCCTCTTTTTGATCATGAATAGTGATTCCTATGTTGGATCTACATCACTGAGAGGGTCCTGGGTATCCTTTTCTATCTCTGGTGCTATCTTTGGCTCTGTCTCTACCTCTGGTTCCTTTTCTTATTTTCCTTTGTCTTTCCCACTTGGACCTGCATGCTGCATGGTGGCCCATGCTGCTTCACTATCGTCTATGGTTGGGGTCATCCATTCGGCTAACCATTTCTATATTATTGGGTAGGTCTTCTTCAATGACCAAATATCCATAGTTCAAGAAAACAAAAATTTGCGATTGTCAATTGAAGCCTGGTTGCAAAAGTCTTTCTTTACAAAACAACACGGGATCTTCTTCGCGACATTTTCTAATGAAATATATGAATGGGTATCAAAGTTGATCGAGAATAAGACTTGTTTCAAGAACGACAAGCCTACAACGTCGAGCCCTGAATTGATACATCGACTCAAGAATATTAACAACAATATCTCAAGAGTAGTTGAGTTTTGGATTGACAGTATCCTGGGAGGATTTATTACTGAGTTCGCAATAGACACGACTGTATGTTACAACGAAGATGAGAAAATATTTTTCAAGGGTCTATGAGGTAAGTACCTAAATTCTTTGAAGCTGTGGATTAAAACTATTTGTGTGAAAAGGGCGTACTATGAATGCAATCAAATTAATGTTTGGACGAAGAGGGAATAAGTTTGAACCAGGACCAGGGTCTACGCACAGTGTGAAACGATATAGATTAGAATGAAAACCAAAGAAATTTATTGATACTAACTAAAGTCCCTTGCTAGGTGGGTCTGAGAGTGAAGAAGAAGGAAGTAACCCTACAACCCTGCGGTATCCCCCTCCCATCCTTGCACTGTTCTACAAAGTATAACATTGAGCTCAGTGCCGACCTTGAAAACTGAGTTTCAAGGAATATTCTTGGGAAATGATGTAAGAGGGAAACATTCTGTAGATGAAGAGAGATGTAGGGACATGTTCTTCATGGGAGGAAAGCAGATGAGCGTCACTGTAGAGGTCCTCCAGGATTGAGGAACAGGGAGTACAGGGATAGTGAAAAAATGCTGTGTAACACCTCTCCATAATTCCCTTATGCCTCTTCCCCCTCCCCCTAATCACCCCCCTACCCATCCCGGTAACCACCCAAGAAGAAAAATGGCCCTTGACATTAAGATGCCTATTTTTAGAGGACTTGGATCAAAGGATCATGAGCAGTTCTGGTTTGTAGCTGATGCAGTATGGAAAGCAATAAAAATCACTGATGAAAATGTAAAGAAGGCACAACTCATCACGAAGTTATGGGAAAGAGAACTAACATGGTACATGAATTATTCTGTGACTAATCATGTTGCTTCATTAGATGATATTAATAAAGTGCTGGTATCAAAATTCAAGAAGCCAAAGTCAGAATCACAGGGCATTACGGAGCTGAAGGAAATCAAACAAACGACTACTGAGTCTGTGTGGGAGTTGGATCAGTGATTCAAGGCATTAATGGGATAATTAAGCTTTAACATACCCCAAGAACAACATAAATAATGGTTTATAGCTACACTGCTGCCACATATCAAGTTCTAAATAGTGTTGGGGGCCTGTTGGGCTTAGATCCAAACTGGGCTTCCATGATGGAATTTCAAATTCTCAAACTTAATTCTCTAGATAGAAAAGTGTAAAATGTGGAGCGGTACCGAGCTTTTATAATGAATTTGAATTTCAAACCTCATGATTAGCTTAGATATTATTCATTTAATGCAAGTATGGCGCTAGATCCATCCAACTATGCTTCATAAATGCATTTCTCCCACACCTTTTAACGACAACTTTTTCCTTCCAAGGGTAATATTTTTCCGGTTATCTTCAACAATCCCATAGTAATCTACCCTCCATCTCATCCAGTTTTGGTCAAAGAATCCACATTTTGAGGAGCGGAGTGAGCGAAGTTCTATTTACCACGCAATGTCTAGGGGCTTTGGGGTGGGTTGAAGTCCCTCATTTTGTAATGGGTATTGGGGTTTTAGTTCGTTGTTTATTGAGTCCATGATATGTGGACCATGTTTTTTGTAGAAATGTAATGTATTTAAGGACATGTAATGCTTTGTCGAAAACATGACAATTAGATCATATCATAGAGAGAGCACGAGTGATTACGTTTTTTTTTTGTGTTTTGGGTCTTAAGGAAATGATCTACAGCTGAGTGCGTGGAGGCCTTGGAAGAGCCTGCAGCTGGGTGCGCAGGTTGAGAAGTTGTATGTACTGAAAATCTATCTTAATAAAGAAGAAGAATTTTTGGTGAAGTCTTTGTTCCCGTATCTGTTAATTGTGTTCTACATATTTATGTGAAGTAATTGCAAGTAAATTGGTATGTTAGCGCAACTGTTATTGTTCTGTAATGTGTGTATATTAAAACGAATGTGATAAAGTCTATAGCTAGAATACATTGCATAGTAATGTTATGAATATTAGAAGGGCGATTAAAGTACAAAAACCAAACTTAAGAGCCACTCCGCGGAATCCCTCAAGGTTGCAGAAACCTAGTTCTATAATCACCCATAGCCACCTCGAGTGAGACTTCGAATTGCTTGTGGGTCGTTGCCGAAAGGGTCAGTGTGAGGGTTTTGTTGGTGCGAAGCACAAGTTGAACTTGGGTCAAGCCCAACTGAGCCAACAAATGGTTTCGTTGCTGGGACTAGGATTTGTTTGAGGGATGTGGATGTGGCATCCATCATAGAAGGAAATACAAGATTGATTTTATCAGAAAGAAGGATAATTCACAGTTTAGGAAAAGGGAAATCCATGATTGTTTACTGAAGCCTGGTTGTAGAAGTATCCCTTTACAGAACAACACGAGATATTCTTCACGATGTCTGCTAATGAACTATATGAATGGGTATCGAAGTTCACTGAGCATAAGACTTTTTTCAAGAATGACAAGCGTACCATGTGGAGCCCTGAATTGATACAACAACTCAAGAATACTAACAATAGTATCTCAAGAGCGATTGATTTTTGGATTGACAATATCCTGGGATGATTTATTATTGAGTTTGCAATAGACATGACTATATCTTAATGTGACACTGAGCAAATATTTTTCAAGGGTCCACGAGGTAAGTACCCAAATTGTTTGAAGCTGTGGATTAAAATGCTTATGTGTGAAAAGGGTGTATTACGAATGTACTCAGATTAATGTTTGGACGAAGAGGGAATAATTTTGAACCAAGGGCAGGTTCTACATGAAGTGGGGAGTGATATAGAGTAGAACACGAACCAATTTTTTTTATTGAGACTGACTATAATCCCTTGTTAGGTGGGTCTAAGAGTGAAGAAGAAGGAAGTAACCCCGCAACCCCACGGTATTCGCCCTCCCATCATGAAGGTGCATTGAAGTTAGGAGTTGGAAAAATTAGGGCATATTTGGGATTATCCATCCATCTACTCCTCATTTTCCCTTCAGTGATGTTGGCAAGCCTCAGTGAGACTGGTAGGGTCTTCGCAGTTGCGAGGATCTCTTCCCACCGCTTCTACTTCGCCTGTAGCTCCTATTCAATCCTCTGATTGTTTGGATCCTCCTGTAGTGAGGTCCAAATCTACATAGTCTCATCTAGTAATTTTCCACAATCTACCACTGTGTCAAAGATGCCTTTCACTGCAACTTTTATATCCCTCTCCCTTTGCTCACGTACTTCTAGTGGCATGACTAGCTGCAGCCGTATTTGCAGCTTAGAAATCTTCAATTCATATTCAAACTTTATTTTTTCGAGCTTATTCTTTGACTCCTTTATCACGAGGTCAAGCTTCACAACCTTCTCTACTGGGGTTCTTCTTCGTGGACCTTTGTGTCTAGGAATTCACTACAAGTGTTTGCAATGGCTTCCTCTACCTGTTGTTGTTGCTGGTGTGCTTCATCCCTTTATTTGGTCAATTGAATGAGCTCCTTCTTTAGTGAAGCTTTGTCCTTTTCCACTTGAATTCTTAACATCGAAGTGCGTTGTTCTCGCTTCTTTATTTCATTTGTAATACTTTGATGCAACTTGTGTAATACCTGAGTTGGTAGTGCGCTGATGTTCATGTTAACACAGTCCCACCCTCTTGCTCGCTCTCTGTCCTCGATGGATTCAAACTGTAATGCTCCACCTGGTATCAGCAAAATCATCAATCCATTTTTCCACTCTATCCATCGCTTTGGCGACAGTAGTTGACCTATCTGTCTCGATTTTCTGGCTGTCTACACCAAGACCTTTAACTCCACAATGCCTTGTTGCATACCTGTCAAGATCATTTTGTAATGATCATCAAACTTTTTCCAAGTCTTTGTTGTTACTTCTTGTACCTTTTTCTCCAATATCATCGATGTCCCCATCAATGAGGACAAGTGATACTGCGCCCTTATATTTTCTCGCCTTCCGTTTCTTACACGCGCTAGACATAGTTACTGTAGGTACCCTCTTTTTGATGATGAATGATGATTCCTCTTTTGGTTCTATGCCATTGAGAGTGTCTTGGGTATCCTTCTTTGTCTTAGGCTCTATCTCTAGCTCTGGTTCCTCTGCTTCTTTTCCTTTGTCTTTCCCACTTGGACTAGCATACTGCACAGTGCCCCCCACTAAATTAGTGTCATCTATGGTTGGGGTCATCCATTCAGCTAACCATTGCTTTATTATTGCGAGAAGGTCATCTTCAGTGACCAAATATGGTAGAGGGTGCCATGTCTCCATTAGATCCTTTTGAGCCTTGATGTATATTGTGTGAAGAATTTTGCGATGTTACAATACTACTCATACAAGCTAGGTGATAACCCGGGATACTGGTTCAACACCATGTGCAAATCTATGTCCAATAGCACAAATAAAATTTTGTTCTCCTATTCGCGCAACGACTCCTTGGTATGCCACAGTGAGGCATACTGTGTAGCTTCACATACATCTATTTCAATTGGTGAAAATTGTGAGTCCTCCGACTCCTTCCATGCTAACAATGCGATGATCAAAATCAACCATGCATAATGAAATGTTTTTCCTTCCTCCTGTTCTTCGTGGAAATCCTCCAAAAATTCCTTGCATAAGTACCAGTTCAAGTTGAACTAAACCCTAGAACTACACTACACAACCAAAGAAACCACCACTGCGAGGACTTCATTTTCTCTACATTTCCTCATTATTTTTCCTGTTAAAATGTGTGTGGCGAAGCACACCCCTTGGTCATTGATAGAGTTGATATCGTAACCGCATGACTTCTTGATAATCCTGAACTTATCCTTCATGGTCTGTGTCATTTCCTTGTCTTGGTGTTTGTCGACGAACTCTTCGGTGGGGTCCTTCCCTTGGTAGGGCAGCCCAATAATTCTTCTTATCAACATCTCGTCAATCGAGATCCTCTTCCCGAACCAGAGGCATCCATCATGCACCAATACTAGTAACTATCGAACAAAAGCTGTGTTGGACGTGCTTCTACAGAAGTGTGGCACATATAGCATGTTTAGAAAGCCTGATCTCTGCAATCCTGTAGCCCACTGGTACGACTCCAACCTCGTAACTTATCTCTTGGGATAATAGACCTGGTGTAGGTACTTTCTCAACTCGAACTGCGGATATTTACTTCTGTCATTAAAGTCCTAATCCTCCATTTTTAATTGTAGGATTTTCCCCAACACTTTGCTTTCAAATGGAAATTTTTCTAGTATTAGTAGTGTGAAAGTGTCAAACTTTGTGTCTTTTGAGTCCTTAATTGACTTGGAACCCAATTTTCTTGGTGGAAAATATGGCAGCATCACAAAGGGACTTTTTGCGCCCTGTGTCTCCACCTAGGGAATCTTGGCTTCCTCCTCACTCTCATGAATTTCCTCTGGTTCTTTCTGCTGTAATGAATTCTTCGCCTTATCCTTAGGTTTCTTATCTTGCTTTGTCTTTGTTTGCTTCTCTTTTGATGTCTTCTTCCTTGGGGATGTTCTTATCTCTACTCCATAGGCTTCAACTAACCTCTTTTTGGGTAATTTCTTGGGATGTTCTTTTGTAACCACTTGTTTTCGTGGCGACCTCGCAAGCCTTGGGGATAGGGGTACATTCGGTGCTCCAACTTGGTCTTACATGACTCCTGCTAGCCCTTTCTCTGCAAATGATTGAGTAATTTATTCAAATATTCTCTCAGAAATACACTTGACTCGCTCTTGATTGCAAATTCTCAAACTGAATTCTCCAGATAGAAAAGTGTAAAATGTGGAGCGGGACCTAGCTTTTATAATGAATTTGAATTTTGAACCTCATGATTAGCTTAGATCTTGTTCATTTAATGCATGTATGGCACTAGATCCATCCATTGCGTTTCCCCATGCCTTTTAATGGCAACTTTTTCATTCCAACCATCATATTTTTCCAGTTATCTTTGATAATCACGCAGTAATCTAGCCTCCTTCACGGTTCTTTCAGACTTTGACATACCCCTGAAAATCGAGCAATAATACTTCTATGGAAAATTCCCCTTATGCAGAGTAGTTTATAGTCCATTTCCCACTCTCAATTGTAGGTGGCATGAACACTCTGCTTCTTTTGTCTTTCAGTGCAAAGCTCCAGGGACAAAGTCATCCCTGTATACCTTCAATCTGCTACCATTCACTCGTCTTGGAATCAGTTGACCATTTAACTTCATGAGCTAAACTATGCCACTATTAGAGACATGTTTGATGATCTACGACCCTAACCAATGTGTCTTAAATTTTCCTAGGAACTTCACAAATTTTCTATCATATAAGAGTACAAGATATCCTTCCTGAAATGTCTTTTGCATGGTGTGCCTATCATGCCAGGCTTTCACCCTTGCTTTTTGTACTTGCTGATGAAAAACTGCTATAAAACTATCCTCAAGCAAGCAATTTCTCCATCCTCTCCTCCATTATATAAGAATCTGCCATGTCTATGAAGTCAACAATTCTTAAACTAGGCACAATGTACTCCATAGGCATGACTGCTTCTTGTCCATATACCAACCTAAAAGGTGTATGGCTTGTCAATTTTTTGCATGTTGTCCTATATTCCCATAACACCACTGGAATCCTTAGATCCCAATCATTTATGTTCACATTGCACACTTTTGTGAGTGCATTCTCCAGAATTTTATTGAAAGCTTCGACTGTCCCATTCACTTGAGGGTGATATGGGGTACTTTTCTGATGGTGTACTTGAAACTCTTCAGTCAATGCCTCAATAGTATGATTCAAGAAATGTGAGCCTCAGTCACTCATTAATATCTTCGGACACCCAAATTTGGACATAATGTATTCAAAAATGAACTTCGCAGCGGTATCTGTGCTGCAATCCTTCACTGGTTGTGCCTCGGCCCACCTTGTCAAATAATCAGTTGTAGTGATTATGTATCTTGCACCAGTCTTCTTTCCTAGTGGGTTAATAGGTCGAACAAAGTCAATAGCCCATTTTTCAAATGATTGCAACGTCATATTTGTATTTAATGACATTTTGTCTCTTCTAGATGGCCTTCTTGTTCTTTGACATATATCACATGCTTGACAAAAATATTTTTCATCCTTATGTATTGTGGGCCACCATAACCCAACTCTCAATATTTTCTACGCAGTGGCCTTTCTTGAATAATTTCTCCCTGCGACTCCTACATGAGATTCTTTTAAAATACTCTACCTTTGATGTTCAGGGACGTATCTTCATGGTATTTCGTTGATCCCATTTTGTACAAGTGCCCTGCAATCAACGTGAAATCGACTGCTTTTACCACCATATACTTCTTCTATTGTGTAGTGTACTCCATGGGTGCCATTCTTGTGGCCATAAACTGAATAATATTCGTGAAGTGATCATCTGCGATCCTGATTGCGAACAATTGTGTGTCGGGCAGGATTTCTTTGATACTGGTAAGTTCTTCTCCTGTCTCCAATATCAAGAAATGATCAAGATCAACATTCAATCTTCCTGGCTTGACTACAACCTCAAAATCATACTCCTGGAACAACAACAACCATCGACAAATTTTTCCTCCTAAAACAAGCTTATTCACCAAATATTTTAGCGCAGAGTGATTAGTGAACATCTTGAAATGTGCTCCCAACAAGTAGTGCTTGAACTTATGTAATGCATAAACCATAGCTATCCCTTCTCTTTCTATTGTAGTATAGTTCTTCTCTGCCTTGGAAAATTTTCTGCTTGCAAAATCTATGGGGTGATAAATTTTTCCTGCTCTTGGCTGTGCCAACACTATACCCAGTGCAATGCAAGATGCGTTGACATGTACATGAAATTCCTTATTCCAGTCCGCAAAAAATAAGATTAGTGTAGTTACCATCTTCTCCTTCAGTATATCTAGACTCTTCTGACATTCTTCGTCCCATTTAAAAGTGACATCTTTCTTCAATAACTTATCTGTTGGTGCAATTATTTGCACATACCCCTTTATAATTGTTTTGTAATTTGCAGTGTGTCCAAGTGTCGTGTGTAGTTGTCTCACTTCTTTTCTATGCTAGCAAGCTCACAATGGTTTCTATCTTTGTGGGATCCACCAACAAACCCTGTTTACACACAATATGCCCTAATAGTATGCCAAAAGGTACACAAAATATACAATTCTTAAAGTTTAGTGAAATCTGATACTCCCTACATGTATCCAATATAATCCTTAGGAAGCTTGCAATATTTTTTTTTAATAGCCCAAAGACTGTCCAATCATCAAAGTAAACTTCCAAGAATTTGTGTCTGTACCCCTTAAATGATGCGACTACAACTTTAGAAAATATAGCAGGTACATTCTTCAAGCCGAAAGGCATCACCGTGTACAGAAATGAAGCCCACATTTTTTCAAAATTTGTCTTATTTGTGTCTTCTAGAGAAATTATGATCTAATGGTAACTTGAAAATCCATTTGTGAAAGGATAGGCCTCGTGACCTCCTACATTTTCCAATACTTTTTCTGTAAATGATGTAAGGAAGGGGTCATTCACACATGCATAATTTAGTTTCCTCAAGTCAACAAAAATTCTGATCTCTCCCTTAGTCTTCTTTTCTTGAACTATCATGGGACTTACCCATTCAGACTCTTTGATAGGCTTGATGATCCCTATTGCTAGTATTTTGTCTAATTCTTCCTTCATCTTTTCCTTGTATTTTGGGTTCAACCTATAGGGTCTTTTCTTCACAGGGTTCGCATTAGGTTTTAGATGGACCTTTTTAACTCCTAGGTCCCCTAATATGCCTTTCATTTATGAAAACTTCGTAGGGAATAACTCCTAGTATTCATGTACCATCTCTGTGATTTTACTAACTGTATCTGTGTCCCAATAGTCTCCAATTGTCATGAACTTCAAATCTTCCACTGTCCCAATATTCACATTCTGCATTTTTACTGGCTGCATTATATATGGTATTTCTTGTTCTAGTTCAACAACTTCACGGTGTCCTTTCGATTCTCGTATATTAATATTGCATGAATATTCATATTCTTCAGTAGCCATATTATAACATTCCAATGCATTTTGTAACTACACAGCCCAATCATGCTGCCAAGTTAATGGAGCTTCATTCTAAAAAAATCTTTGCTTTGATTTCCTAAAGAGCCAAGTCTATACATGGGCAATCATCATAAAAACTGAATGCTAGAATGAACTCTTTAACCAAATATGTCCAGTTTGCAGCTCCATGTCGCAATTCTGTTTCAAGATACCAATTCATAGGAATCGTTTCTAGTGTGTGGATAAACCCATGTACCCACTCTTGTTCTGGAATTTCTTTCCAAACCGAAGTGCAATGATGAATATGCTCCTGGGGATCAACCTTACCATCATACTTTACTTCTATTTTGTGTTGATTGAGCCAAACCTGATCCATATTAATCTTCGACACTACTGCCAATCTACTATATTTCTTTTATGAGTACCCCATCATCTAGCAGGTGTAACCTTCAGGGTTACATCTAAAGCTTGCAACCTTTGTTCTTCTAGTATTTCTCTTTCATATTCATCAAGAAATAGGATTACATCTCTAATCCCATTATAATAAGGCAGATCACTGTTTAGTCAATTTAATGTTCTTAAATTGTAAGCATAAATTATCGACCAGGGCAGGTAAATTGATGAAGTACAAGTGCACTGTATGTGCTAGAAGTTACTTATGTCGTTAAGGTGTTTATGTTATGGTTAATGTCTAAATCTAGAATCAGTATGGAAATGATGTTACTGTCTATATTAGAGTATTATCCTTGATATCTGTTAGTTGGTTATTCTAAAATTAATCTTAGTTGAATCAAACTTTGTGGGATGGTTGAGTAGTGATCCTAACTCTACTCTGTTAGACTGTTTTTGATTATGTTTGGATTTTTATGCTACAACCAAACTAGACTAACTACAAAAGCATGGAATGATGTAAAGAATATCTACTTTATCGAATTGGACAATGAATGATGCTTGAATGCAGTTTCTAAGAAAAGACTGTCACTCTTAACTATTACAGCTTCACTAAATGCAAAAGTAAAAACAAGGACAATATTAATAAGCTATGAAATAACCAAACTGTGAAATGAAATGACTGAACTATACTAGGTAGAAAGCAAATGAAATGATCAAGTTATGCTAGGTATAAAGCAAATGAAATTACTGATGCAAATGTCAATTTAATCGCGAACTCCATTGGACTGCATCCTAAAACATAAAATAGAGCATCCATAATTTAATTCTAAGAAACCAAAGAAAATCTATTTGCAGTGAGTCAAAGACCTGATCTTCACGCAGGGGCCCTCCACGAGGTAGTCAACAACTTTAATCAATGCAACATGAAATGTATGAACCAAGATTTATTAATTGGAAAATAGTTTTAACAAGATGCTTTCAAAATTACATACAACGGCGCGCACCAAAACACAGAGTGACCATTGTTCTTATAACGTTTTCTTAATTAATAGCATGAGAAATTCAAGCCTAAGTATATTCATTACAATCCTTATCAAACCAAATCATATCGCTTAATCATCGATTTTCTATTTGAAAAAGAAAATCGATAATATTTCGTGAAACTCAGACTCTATTCCGACACATTATCTTGCAGTTGACTGTCATGGTTGATCGCGTTGCAGTGCGATTTTCTTGATGGATTGGTTTGAGTAAACATGAATAAATCCATGAGGGGATCATTCTTAATCTACCCATATACTCCTTTGCTGGGCTGGCACATTCGAACCCTGTCAACAATGGAAGTAGCCGCAGATCTGTGGATTAGCTGTAGAATCAGGTCAATTTCGTAGCTGAATGCAAACTTTAATAAAACAATAAGGTATATGGAAATATGAAAAATAGGACATGTAAGTGCTTACCTTAACAAAACCTTATATTTATTGCATTTATTTGGATGTTAGTAATAGGAAAAGGGAGGAAATATGGGAAAAAGTGTTGGAAATAATACTGAGAGGGGGGGGGGGGTGAATCAGTATTATCTAATTCTTTTCAATATATCTTCCTTATTTATACTTTGAATTATTCTTCAGATATTGATCATTACTTTGTATGTCAGTACCATAAAATAATGAGCATGAAAAAAAAAAAAAAAAAAACAGCTAGTCACGCCAAAGAGCACCAGATATAAGGTGGAAACCCAATGTGGGTGAAAACCACCTGCTGCAATATGTCTCTATCTTCTTTCAATTAGAAACTCCTTTTACAATGATTTTGTACTGGTGCAGTCCTTTACCAGTATGCAGGCTACAACCTGCAGAGAGCTACAACTCTCTCTCGTTTTCCAGTCTCTCCTGGAAGGGAGTTACAACCCCCTACTTCTTTTCTTTCAAGGACCACTTTTCATTAATTTTCAGACTGGATCCAAGAACATCAAATAAACATCAAGTACATGTGAATCAACCAATCCCCTTATACAATCAATCCAATGAGCCACCCAAACTTCTCAGAATGTTGTAAACAGAAAAACAACACCAGTAACCTAAACCCAGAACACAGCAGCAAATAGAAAACATGAAGCCAACAAATATTTCAAAACATGTCCGCAACTTCACCAATATACACCTGCGGATACCTGCACTTCACCTTCAGCTGTGCTGCATATACCCGCACTGCGCCTTCTTCTGTACTGCGTACCCCGCACTGCGCCTTCAGCTGCACTGCATATACCCGCACTGTGCCTTCCTCTGTACTGCGTACCCCGCACTGCACCTTCAGCTGCGCTGCGTATACCCGCACTGTGCCTTCCTCTGTACTGCGTACCCCTGCACTGCGCCTTCAGATCGCCTGCGAACCTTCGATTAGGGCCAAATTAACAGTCCTCCAATGTACCACAGACAGTCAGATCCACAGATTTGATCATGCGCCCGAGAGATCACGACTTAGCAATAGATTTGCCTTTCAATTTTACCTTGATTTAGATCTGTCTTTTAAAACTGATAACCCAAAATTCAGTTCTTATCATATACAAATTTCAAAGATATCTAAGCCAAGTGATCTCCTTCCCCATTTATAGTCAAGCCCTTATTCATACCATGGGACAAAACCATCAATAACCAATACAAGGGATCCAAACCGAGGCTAAATTAGATCCTATACCATGGGCCAAAACCATAGGATCATGAACGACGAGCTAATTACCACGGGCCAATCATAAGAAACCCCACGTGAGCACACTTCTCTGCCTTGAAGTGAGTGAACTAGGGGACCGCACTTTCTGAACAGATAAACTGCGTATATGACCGCACTTCCTGGAAGGAGAACCTGTGGGTCCGCACCTTTTGAACCATTCACCTGCGAACCTCTTAATTTCCATCATTTTGAGAGCTTGAATAGAGTTTTGCCACTTGAGTGAGTTGCCATCAAGTACAACACCTGTATCATAGAGCCATACGAGAATCATAATGCCAAAAATCTCCCCCTTTGGACTTGATGGCAACCTCAAGATCCTCAACTTCTTTCTCCCCCTTTGACATCAAGGGCAAAGGGTTATGCTCCCCCTAAGACCATGCTCCCCCTGACTATAAACCAGATCTGCAAAGAAGAATCATAATCCACCAAACACCATAAATGACCATGAAAGAGATAGAGACATATTGCAGCAATATTCAGACCAGCATCCATGATCTCCTTCTGTACTTCCTCCATAATGTCAACAATGCATTATATGCTCCCCTTGAACCTGTGCCATTCGATCTTCGACCAATCCGCAACCCAGCATATGTACGCATATACTCAGATTAACCTTGCGTACAACCAACAATCAGAAGAGATTCAACAAGATGATGCATCAACAACCCCCAGCTTTTGCCTGAGGTATTCAAAGGTCTCCCTGGGCAATGGTTTGGTGAGTATATCAGCAACCTGTTCCTTAGAAGGAACATACTCCAACTTGACTTGTTGTTCAAGCACTTGTTCCCAGAGAAAATGATACTTGATCGGTATGTGCTTGGTCTTTGAATGCATGATTGGGTTCTTTGAAATGCTGATTGCACTTGTATTATCACATCAGATGAAGATAGGTGGTGTACAAGTGATTTGCAAATCCTACAAGGTTTGCATCATCCAAAGGAGTTGAGTGCAGCAAGATGCAGCAGCAACATATTCCGCTTCAGCTGTAGACAAGGCAATCGAACTCTGTTTCTTCCTGAACCAAGATACTAATCTGGAACCCATAAAGAATGCACCACCACTTGTGCTCTTCCTGTCATCCACGCTTCCGGCCCAATCTGCGTCTGTATAAGCATGAAGTGTGAGATCTGTATCTCTAGGATACCATAAGCCATAATTTTGAGTCCCTTGAAGATATTTGAAAATTCTCTTCACTGCCTGAAGATGAGTTTCCTTTGGATTTGCCTGAAATCTTCCAACTATTCCCACTGCATGCATGATGTCTGGTCGGTTACCTGTCAAATAAAGTAGACTTCCAATCATAGATCTGTAAGTTGGTTGATGCACTGCTGCTGATTCATCATTTGCACTGAGGCTACATCCTGTGACCATGGGTGTACATACTGGTTTTGCATCTTCCATGCCATATTTCTTCAAAATCTGCTTGAGATACTTGGTTTGAGACAAGAAGATCCCTCCTTCCTTTTGTTGGATTTGCAAACCAATAAAATATGTCAGTTCTCCAAGCAAGGACATTTCAAATTCTTTCTGCATCACCAAGGCAAAGCTTTGACTCATAGCTTCTTCATTGCTGCCAAAGATAATGTCATCTACATACACAACAAGTATTAGCAATTTGTCATTTTCAACTTTTATATAGAGATTGCTATCTGCTGATCCTTTTGAAAAACCTTGTTGATGAAGATATTTGTCCAAACGATAGTACCAAGCCCTTGGAGCTTGTTTGAGACCATAGAGAGCCTTTTTCAGTCTGCATACAAGATTTGGATCATTTCCAAGAATGAAACCATCTGGTTGCTCAATGTATACTTCTTCTTCTAAGTCTCCATTCAGAAAGGTTGATTTCACGTCCATTTGAAAAACTTTGAACTTTTGAAAGCTTGAGAGAGCAAGGAACATTCGAATGGCCTCAAGTCTTGCAACAGGAGCAAAAGTTTCTTCAAAATCTATTCCTTCTTGCTGCGTATACCCTTTACAGACAAGTCTGGCCTTGTTTCTAATTACTTCCCCATTTTCATTCAACTTATTTTTGAAGACCCATTTTGTCCCTATAACATTCTTATCCTTTGGTCTAGGAACCAACTCCCAAGTGTCGTTCTTTTCGATCTGCTCAAGTTCTTCATCCATTGCTTTGACCCAACATTCATCTTTGCATGCCTCTTTTACATTCTGTGGTTCAGTGGAGGAGAGTAATGCCAAATAGCTTGAAGCTTCTGCAATTGTTCTTCTTGTTTGTACACCTGCTTCTTTCTGCCCCAAAATCTGAGATTCTGGATGATTCTTCTGAACATACCTGGATGGAGTCTTCTCTTCTATCCTTATCTGTTCCTCTGGTGCTTCTTGAGGTTCTTCTTCTTCATCATTTTGTCTTTGAGGGTAGTCTTCATCTTCTTCGATACTTTCATGATTTACTTGCCTAGGAATGTATCCTTTTTCATCAACCACTACATCAATGCTGTCAACAATTCTTCCAAGTCTTTTATTGTAGCACTTATATGCTTTGCTGTGTGGAGAATAACCAAGAAGAATGCCTTCATCTGCTCTAGGTTCAAGTTTTCCGAGTTGCTCATCAGTATTCTTAATATAGCATTTGCTCCCAAAAATTTTGAAATGCTTTACCGAAGGAGTCTCACCATACCAGAGCTCATGAGGAGTTTGAGTGCTGTTCACTCGGACATTTTTTTTGTTGAGAATAACAACCGTAGCATATGCAGCTTCACCCCAGAAAGTTGCGGGAGTTCCGGATTCATCAAGCATAGCACGAGCCATTTGTTGGACTGTTCTGTTCATCCTTTCTACCACTCCATTTTGCTGAGGAGTTCTAGCTGTAGAGAATTCCCTTCTTATCCCATGTTCTTCACAGAAATCAAAAAATTCATTTGAGGTAAACTCCCCACCGCTGTCGGACTTGAGGCACTTAATTTTGTAACCTGATTCATTTTCAACCAAGGCTTTGAAGGATTTGAATTTTTCGAATGCTTTGTCTTTGTGCTTCATAAGTCCTAACCAAACAAACCTGGAGAAATCGTCAATGAATAATATCAAGTATTCTTCTCCTCGAGGTGTCCTTTTCCTAAAAGGACCACATACATCTGTATGGACTAGCTCAAGAGGCCTGCTGGCTGATCCTTCCTTCTCAGGGAAGTTGGTTCTGGTTTTCTTAACAAACTGACATGATTTGCATATGGTGTTGTCTGGGATTTTAATATCTGGAAGACCACGAACTGCCTGATATTTGCATGCTTTCCTTATTTGTGAAAATCTTAGATGCCCCAACCTCCGATGCCATAACCAGTGTTCATCATCCTTGCTCAAATAACATTGTTGTTGTCCTTCTTCAAATATGTATAGATTATTTGGAGTTCTTCTACCTTTGATCACTGTTTCACTTGTATTAAGATCACGAACACGAAATCCATTTGATCTAAATATTACCTCGGTTCCTTGATCAAACATCTGGCTGACACTCAGAAGATTATGTTTCAATCCATCAACGTACAAAACATTTCCAGCTTTGACCTTTTCCTTTAACTGAGCAGTGCCTTTTCCTTTTATAGCTGCAGGAGTATCATTTCCAAAAGATACTTTCTTTCCCTTTTCTAAAGCAGAATATGATTCAATTTTTTCTTTATCACCTGTCATATGCTTCGAACATCCACTGTCGATGTACCAGAGATTTTCCTGTCCCTCTGCATAAAATGCTATCCCACATCTTTCTGTTTGTGGTTCCTTTATTCTCCATGTTCTGGTACTTGAGGCTTGTTCCTTTGTCTGCTGAAACCTGCTCCTGCATTCAGAATCTTCATGACCAAAGTTATTGCAAATAGAACATTCAACTTCATTCTCAAGAGCCGAAAAGTTGTTATAGGTCCTTTTTGTAATCCCGGTCATACTTCTTTGTTTTTGAGCTTCTCTAGTCATGATTGTTTTATATGCAACACATTGAGCTGCTTTGTGACCAAATTTATGGCAAGAGAAACATTGTCCATTGAAGAAACTTCTGCGATTATCAAATCTACCGCCCAAATGATTGTAATTTCTATTTTCATCCATTCTTGAAGCAAATTGAGAAGATTTTACCTGTGGCTGGTTGTAGCTTTTGTTCATCCTTAAGATAGATTGCCCCTGGTTTACCTGATAGTCCTTGTTTGTTCTTGATGTAATTCGTCCCTACTTTACCTGGTGATCTCCATTGTGCTTTTGCTCATTCCTTCTTGCTGCATCAAGATAACTCTTTGAGGTAGAAGCTTGAGATGTTTCTCCATTATACCCTAGACCTGTCTTGTTTAGCGGAGAACGTTGTACATTGATGATCTCATCCAGAGTTTCAGATCCTTTGACAAACTTAAGATTGATAGCCTTTGTTTTCTCAATTTCTTTTCTAAGGCCAACAATTTCACATTCTAATTTTTCAAGAAATTTTTCTTTTTCATCAATTTGAAATTGTAGAGTATCAATGATCACATTCTTTTCTTCTATACATGTCTTGAGTCTAGAAATCTCTTCATAAAAGCTATCCACATCTATAGCATCCATGTAATCATCATCTTCAAATGCCATTAAAAGTATATAGTCATTACCTCGTTCATCTTCATCACTATTTGATAGACCATCACTGTCTTCATGAGTGTAGTAGCTTTTCTTATTTGCATTCTGTTTCTTGTTCCATCTAGCAGGTTCCTTTCCTTTGTCAACCTTATCCTTGTGAGGACATTTGGCAGCATAATGACCTACTCTTCCACAGGCAAAACATTTAAAAGGTAACTTACCTCTGAACCTTCCAGTACCCCGTTGAAGATTTTTGACAAAATTTGATTCTTCTTCTTCTTCTGACACGTGACTTGATTCATAGTAGTCTCCTTTGCCTAAAGCCTTAAAAGAAGTTTCTTTCCTGTCTGATGGACCTCCTTTTCTCATTTCATAAGCAGTTAGAATTCCGTGTAGCTGAGACATAGTAAGAGTTCGTAGATTTTCCTTTTCTTCTATTGCAGACACTTTAGATTCAAACTTGGGGGACAATGATCTCAGGACTTTTTCAACCACAACAACCTCTTTTATTTCTTCACCCAAGTTTTTCATGCAATTAACAATCTCATCTACCCGAAGGAAATAGTTAGCCACACTTTCATCATTATACATTCTAATATTCTCATACTGAATCCTGAGGGTTTGAAGTTTTGCACGTTTTACCTGTTCATCTCCTTCGTAGCTCAAAACAATCTTGTCCCATATTTCTTTTGCGGATTTATATTGCATAACCTTCACGAATTCTGATTGAGATAGGCATCCCAACAGAGTATTGACTGCTTTAGCATTTGTTTCATATTTCTTCTTTTCAGCCAGATCTGTAGGAGTAGCTGAAGGAAAAGTGTACCCTGTATCTATGATATCCCAGACATCTGTACCAAGAGATTGAAGATAGGCAGTAACTCTTACCTTCCAATATACGAAGTTAGTCCCATCAAAAATCGGTGGCCTGATTGATGCTTCCCTCTCGTAGTTGCTCATGATGATAGATCTTCCTTCAAGCGATCAAGCTTCTTCAGAAGGACCTGCTCTGATACCAATTGTTGGAAATAATACTGAGAGGGGGGGTGAATCAATATTATCTAATTCTTTTCAATATATCTTCCTTATTTATACTTTGAATTATTCTTCAGATATTGATCATTACTTTGTATGTCAGTACCATAAAATAATGAGCATGAACAAAAAAAAAAAAAAAAAACAGCTAGTCACGCCAAAGAGCACCAGATATAAGGTGGAAACCCAATGTGGGTGAAAACCACTTGCTGCAATATGTCTCTATCTTCTTTCAATTAGAAACTCCTTTTACAATGATTTTGTACTGGTGTAGTCCTTTACCAGTACGCAGGCTACAACCTGCAGAGAGCTACAACTCTCTCTCGTTTTCCAGTCTCTCCTGGAAGGGAGTTACAACCCCCTACTTCTTTTCTTTCAAGGACCACTTTTCATTAATTTTCAGACTGGATCCAAGAACATCAAATAAACATCAAGTACATGTGAATCAAACAATCCCCTTATACAATCAATCCAATGAGCCACCCAAACTTCTCAGAATGTTGTAAACAGAAAAACAACACCAGTAACCTAAACCCAGAACACAGCAGCAAATAGAAAACAGGCAGCCAACAAATATTTCAAAACAGGTCCGCAACTTCACCAATATACACCTGCGGATACCCGCACTTCACCTTCAGCTGCGCTGCGTATACCCGCACTGTGCCTTCTTCTGTACTGCGTACCCCGCACTGCGCCTTCAGCTGCGCTGCGTATACCCGCACTGTGCCTTCCTCTGTACTGCGTACCCCGCACTGCGCCTTCAGCTGCGCTGCGTATACCCGCACTGTGCCTTCCTCTGTACTGCGTACCCCCGCACTGCGCCTTCAGATCGCCTGCGAACCTCTGATTAGGGCCAAATTAACAGTCCTCCAATGTACCACAGACAGTCAGATCCACAGATCTGATCATGCGCCCGAGAGATCACGACTTAGCAATAGATTCGCCTTTCAATTTTACTTTAATTTAGATCTGGCTTTTAAAACTGATAACCCAAAATTCAGTTCTTATCATATACAAATTTCAAAGATATCTAAGCCAAGTGATCTCCTTCCCCATTTATAGTCAAGCCCTTATTCATACCATGGGACAAAACCATCAATAACCAATACAAGGGATCCAAACCGGGGCTAAATTAGATCCTATACCACGGGCCAAAACCATAGGATCATGAACGACGGGCTAAATACCACGGGACAATCATAAGAAACCCCACGTGAGCGCACTTCTCTGCCTTGAAGTGAGTGAACTAGGGGACCGCACTTTCTGAACGGATAAACTGCGTATATGACCGCACTTCCTGGAAGGACAACCTGCGGGTCCGCACCTTTTGAACCATTCACCTACGAACCTCTTAATTTCCATCATTTTGAGAGCCTGAATAGAGTTTTGCCACTTGAGTGAGTTGCCATCAAGTACAACACCTGTATCATAGAGCCATACCAGAATCATAATGCCAACAAAAAGGGGTGTCAAGGTAAAGCATTTCTTGGACTCTACATTCCCCCACACTAGAGGTTTTATATGTCCTCATACAACTCAACATTGTCATTCTCATGTACATTCTTTCTATCACATTCAAGATTTACTTTGTTCTTGTTTTTGGCAGCCACTGCCATTATTGGTTTCTTCATGAGGATCTTATACTTTAGGTTGATGATTTCTCTTTGCATTTCCCTGTTTTCTTTCTTCAACTTCTTCTTCTTTTTGTAACATAGACTTAAGTGAAGATTAAGGTTGTCACTTTTGGCAATTTGTATTCCATTCTGCACCTTCAGTGTTTGATTTTGATTTTTAAGGTATCTGTTTAATGTCTCCAACTCAAATATTTCTTGCTTTAAAACATTAGATCCTGAAGGTTCTTGTGGCTCATTAAACTGATTACTTCGTTCTCCTGGACTTTGGATTGACCCTTTGGTTGTTGCTTCCTTTCTCTCTAATGATTCTATGTAATTGTAAATTTCTTTTTGAACAGGATCAATAGCTGGACTATGTACTAGATTTCTTGGAGGTGAGTTGAAGGGGGACGGTGAAACCCTTGGTGACAGTCTCAATGATTCTCCTGGAGAGTCCTCTAGGTTTTCAATTTTCTCTTTCGTCTCAAGATTGATATATTCTATAGCTCTTGAAGCTGCTTTTTGTAATGTGTTTAATCTGGTACTTCTTAAAACTGTAGTTGGAAATCCCTGAGCTTTCTTCTCTTTAGCTTTTTGATTTTCTTTTTGAGGAAGGATCTTGGTTTGGGATAAAATATATGTTTTCTTTCCAGATTTCTTTCTTCTAAGATTCCCTTTTTTCATTTTCTGCAAAATATCTACAATGGGTAGTTCATCCTTTGATAATTATTGTTGGGACTAGGGTTCCTGTTCTTTTACTGTTTCCTTTTTTATCTTCCTTCCTTTAAGGGTTCTACTACCACTTGACTGTTTAAGAATTTTCTCTTCGAAATGATTTCTTACTAGAAAGTTTTCCCAATTGTCACCTATACTCTGAAGGTGAAACTCAACCAAGATTTTTATCAATCCATGATGGTACATTGTATTGTCTATAAACTAAATTTTCTTTTGAACATTCATTGCCATTTTCTTAAGACTATGCCAGAGGAAGTATGGAAGATTCATTTGATTCTCTTCAAGGAAATTCATCATTATCCTAATGTGATAGAAAAACATGCATCCAAATCGACCTTCGCATGTAACAAATTTCTAAAGTAAAAGGAGCAAATTTCTCCATTTACTTTTAAGGGTTGAGCTAGGAATACCTTTTCTGAATATGGTAGTGTCCATGTTTGGATTTTTCAAGAATATTTTCCAATGTTCCCCTTCGATTCCTTTGTTTTTGAACCAATTTTCTCCACTTTTGGTAAATTCGGTAGCTTCTGCAATCAGGGACTCTGTTATGGCGAACTTGACATCTCCTATTTCAACCTCCATTCCATCAAAAGAACATGCAAAAGTCTTCGTTACCTCCCTGTGGAAACCATCAAATTTTTCTATGAATTGTAACCACTTGTACTTTATGCAATAGTTCCTTGGTCTGAGGGTATCCTTCCAAGAACTTCTTTCCTGTTGGTTCTGTTCGGACAATAATTCCCATGATGAAAGATTCTTTGTCTCAAGAACTGTTTACTTGACATGAAAAATGGTGTTGGTAGGGTTTTATTCAGTGATGGAGAGAGATGGAGAGGATGTATGAATTTGGAGAAATGAGAGAATGAGTGAATTATAATGAAGGCTTGCAAAAATGAGTTAACCATTGGAACACATTCAATTTAATGATTTGGTGATTAAATCGATGGATTCGAAATGAGGACGAGACAAGAATTAAAAATGGTCGGCTATAATGGATTTGACAAGTAACTATCACCCATGATTTGCAATGATTTCATTTTATTTCGGTAGTATGTCCACATAATTCATACATGCAATATATTAATCCTTATGTTAAAACTAAAGTATTACATATCTTCAACTAATTTTCTAACCTTTATTTTTCCTTTGATATCTTCTGCAGGTACTTTTCACTTATAAGGAGTCATTTATTCTTCAATCTGATCCATCAAGTGCTCCTGTCAAAATCGCTACAGAAATATTATTAGAGCTGCAGAAACTTGTTCGAGCTGCAGAAAGTCACTAATTTTGTGGTTGAGAGATTTTTTCTTTTAAAAGAAAGAAAGACTTAGGAAAAATGAATACATATTTTTTTATTAGGAAGAAATGGTAAAGAGAGAAAATTTAAGGTGCCAACAAGAGTTGGTTTTCACTTTAAATTTTCTGTATAAGCATGCCAACAACATGTTGGTTTTCATGTTTATACATTATTATTATTTTTTTAAATTATTTTTTATTTTATCTTATATATATATAGAAAAATAAAATTTCTAAGGTGGAAAAGAAGAAGAATTCTTCTCAACTATCTTCAATTCTAAATTGTCTTGGAAAATTTTGACAAATTCTTCTTTTGTCAATGGCTTTTGATAAAGTCTAAGTCGATGTCCATTTACTAAAAGAGAAATTTTCTCTTCATAAATAGTCCTAATTCTAACTGCACCATTTTTAAGGACACTTTCAACTTCATAAGGTCCAAGCCAGTGAGTTTGGAATTTTCCTTGGAAATTTTTGAACTTTGAGTCAAAGAGTAATGCCCAATATCCTGGATGAAATTTACTTTCTTTAATGTACTTATCATGCCATCTGGATCTTTGTTGCTGAACTAGGCTGGTATTTTAGAGGGCTTCTTGTCTTATTTCATCAAGCTCATTGAGTTGTCCCATCCTTTTCTTTTGTGCTTCTGATAAGTCAAGATCCAACTAGATTGCTGTTTTATAGGTTTGGATTTAGAACTCTATTGGAAGTAAGACTTGCTTCCCATAAACAATTTCATAAGGAGTATGTCCTATAGTACTTCTCCATGTAGTTTTATAAACCCACAAAGCTTCTGGAAGCTTTTCTGCCCAGTCCTTCCTATGTAAGTGTACAGTCTTGGTAAGAATTGCTTCAATCACCTTATTTGTAGACTCAACTTGTCAATTAGCTTATGGATGGTGTGGAGTGGACTTTCAATGCTTGATTTTGTACTGATCCACAAGTATGCACTAATATGGATGTAAACTGTGTTCCTTGATTTGTTACAATTTCTCTTGGAACACCAAAATGAGTGAAAATATCCAAAAAATGAAATGAAACTACAACATTTCAGTAGCAAAAGGAAGTGCTTTAGATTCTACCCATTTAGTGACATAATCAGTACATAACAAGATATACATTTTTTGCTTTGGAGGTGGATTGATTGGACTAACAAAATCTCGTGCCCATTTTTCAAATGGTTCAATGAGTACCTGTGGCTGTAATGGCATTTCATTTGAAAGAGTAGGTTTTCCCATTCTCTGACAATTGTCACATCTTTTAACATATTCCTTGGTATATTTGACAATGGAAGGCCAATAATATCCTAAAAGTAGGACCTTATAAGCAGTTCTTTTGTCAGAAAAATGTCCTCCACATGGTTCATCATGGCATGCTTTAAGTATTTCCGGTATTTCATCTTCTCGAACACATCTTTTGATGATGAGATATGGTCATGTTTTATATAATTCATCCTTTATCCATGAATAAGATATGCTATTGTGAACTATCTTCCTCTTTTCTTTAGGAGACAAATGAAATGGTATTTTCCCTGTAGCTAAATAGTTAGCAATATCTGCATACCAAGGTGATTTAGTAGATATTGCAAAAAGATATTAATCAGGGAATTTATCCTCCACAAGTTGATCATTAGTATCATTTTGAATTCTAGATAAAAAGTCAACAATTGTATTTTGTTTCGCGGGTCTATCTAGAAAGGTGATTTTGAATTATTGTAATAATAAGATCCATCTGGTTATTTTTCCATTAGTGATCGGTTTATTCATCAGGTATCTAATGGAAGAGTGGTCTGTGTATATGAAAGTTTCATAGCTAGTTATATAATGTCTGAATTTGTTAATGGAATGAACTACAACTAAAACTCCTTCTGAGTTACAGTATAATTTAGCTCTGCTGGAGTTAAATTTTTACTGGTGTAATAGATTGCATAAGGAGTAAGGTTTTTTTGCCCTAATACAACTCCTAAGGCTGTATCTTTAGCATCACTTAATATATGGAAATGAAATTTCCAATTAGGTCCTTTTAAGATAGGTGTTTCAGAAATTTTCTTTTTCAAAGTTTCAAAGGCAGCTTGAGAATCAGAATTCCAACTGAATTCATAGTCTTTGGTAAGTAGTTTAAAGAGTGGACATGCAATTTTTGTGAATTTTCTATAAATCTTCTATAATATCCAGTAAAACCAAAAAAAAATCCTAACATCTCGTTGACAGTTTGAAATTGATAATTTAGAAATGACCTCAACTTTAGATGAGTCTACCTTAATTCCATCTCCTGAAATATGAACTTAAACAATTCCTTCATTAAACATCATAAAATGAAAGATTTGTTTCTTTACATCTTATTAATTTTTTTTTCTAAATTTTTAAGTGCTTCGTTAAAAGAATCTCCATAAACTTTGAAATCATCCATATACAGTTCCACACAATCATGAATAAGATCAGAGAAAATTCCGAGGACTTCTCTTTGGAATGTTGCCTGAGAATTGCATAATCCAAAGGGAAGTACTCGGTAAGCATAAGTTCCCCATGGACAGATAAATGTGGTTTTTATCTTGGTCTTCAGGTGCTACTTGAATATGATTATATCCACTAAAACCATCCAAAAATGAAAAATACTTTTTCTCTGCTAATGTGTCCAAGACTTGATCTATGAAAGGAAGTGGAAAGTGGTCTTTTAATGTTGCTTTATTCAATTCCCTGTAATTGATACATACTCTCCATTTCCCATTTTTATTTAAAACGATTACTAGGGGTGAAACCCACTGACTGTCTGATATTGGATAGATGAAATTTACATTTAGCAGCTTTTGTAATTCCTCCTTAACAATTTCTTTTAGATTTGGGTTCATTCTTCGTTGTGGCTGTCTAACTGGTCTTGCACTTTGTTCAATGTAGATATGATGTATGCAAGTTTTAGGATCAATTTCTCTCATATCAATGTATTCCCATGCATAAGCATAAGAAAGTTTTTGTAAAACTTCTACTGATTGATTCTTTTGTAATTCTTCTGGATTTTCATTAATATTAAAAGTTTTTCCTGGAAAAATTTCTATTAAATAATTCCCAAATTTCTCCATAGAGAGCAATGATACTTGTCTAGATGAGAGATATTCATTTCAACTACGGTCATGGTGTGAGGAAGATTCATTATTTTCCAGTAGATTTAAAATTTGGTTCTCCTCTCTTACTTGTTCAATTGTGAAAATAGGTTGTACATCATCTTCATCATCTAGCCATTCCTCATTCTCTATTTCTATTATTGTTTTTGCAAGTGGGTATAATGTAAATTTATTTGTAGAATTTCCATCTGAGATAAACATGTCACCTGATCTACAACCGATGAAAGCATCAGTTGTAGCTAACCAAGTTCTTCCTAGGATTAATGGATGTCCTCCTAGATTATTCTTGGGTGTTAAGACCATGAAATCAATAGGATATTCCCAAGAATATAAGGATACACAAAAATCTTCCAACACACCATTAGGTTTAATTACAGACCTATCTGCTAATTGTAATAATGTTGGTGTGTATTGAAGGTTAGGAAGCCTAAGTGAATCCATAACTTGTTTGCTCATTATGTTTATGACTGCTCCTAGATCAATCAATGTGTTTGGTATTTCAATTCTATTGATATGAATTTTTACAATGGGGCTCCCTAGATCCAGATATTTTTGGATTGTTGTTTTCCCCATCATGATGTTTGTAATTTTCCCAACTAATTGAATTCTTTTTATGTCTTTTCTTTTTCTTCCTAATATTTGAGTACTTAATTCCTTAATTGTTTTTGCAAAGATTGGTATTTCTTTTATGGCTTGTAATAAAGGATTTTTTATACAAACATTTCTTAATTCATCCATCATATTATAATAAGGAAATGTGATCTGTTTTTCTACTCCATCAATTTTCATCAGTTCAGGAAAAGGTGGTCTAATGGATACCGAGGGTTGTTCTATAACAAGAGTATTTATTGGAACATTTTCTGTTTGATTATTTTCTTTCTAAGGGAGAGAAATTTATCCTTCCTCAGATTGATTTTTATGTTTTTGAAGATTTGTCCTTGCTTCCTGAATAACAACAGGGGGTTTTATTTGCAATACTCTTCCAGACCTTAACTGAACATTATTTAGATATAGTGGAGTTATTACATAAATTTGAGGTTTTTTCCCTTCCATATTGTAAACAGGTTGTTGTTGTGACATCTTATTATTGGGATTCGGAAGTGGTTGAGTGGGTAGTTTATTTGATTTTTGTGTAAATGGTAGGGAGAGTTGTGGATTTTGATTCTGAACTTGGACTTGAGGTAATTTATTGGCTTGAGGAATTTGATTAGATTGGGGTAGGAATTGTGGTGGAAAATTATGATAGGATGGTGAATATTGTTGATATTGAGCATAAGCCCCATAAGGATTTTTCCACCCCTGATTCCAATATTATGATTGTGGTTGAGCCCAAGGCTGCAAGGATGGATTCCAGTTATTTTTTGAAGACTGAGCAAATTTTTGTGATCTAAATCCTTGTGGTTGATTTGTTTGAGAGTTTTTCCATGGTCTCCTGGCAATAAAGTAAAGGGGGTCTACTTGTTCTGGTATCCCTTCATCATTAAATATAGCCTTGAGACCTGGTAAAGAAGGACACTCCTTAGTATCATGGTTATATACACATATGGCACAAGTTTATATCGTTTTTGATTCTAAAGGACACTCTCTTAGGGCATGCTTCTTTCGACATCTAGGACAGAAAATGGATAATGCAACATTTTCAGATTCTTGCTTATTCTGTATTTTAAGGGTGTCTATTTGTTCACTTATAATCCATAAAATCTCTACCTTGAAAGTATCAAGAAAGCTTCCTAATTCTGCCCTATTGACTGTCCCAACTGCACATTTATTGATTCTTGATAAGAGAGGGTCTCCAGGGCTTTTTTCAACTCGTGATTTACCCCTTGAGATATGTACACATAAATCACAAATATCTGCAAATGGTAATTGAGAAATATCTCATTTTCTTGTTAAGTTAAGGAGATCGATCCATTCATGTTTGATAGCTTTGAGTAGGAGGGCTTTCAAATTTTCCTCATCCAAATTATCCATTTTTTCTCTTTTAATATTATAGACAAATCTCTCTACTAAGTCTTCAAGATTTTCATCTTCCTTTTGTGTCATTTTGAAGACTTCATCTTTAATGTTATGAAGCATACAGTAATCTCTATATTTATCTAAGAAAGCTTCTTTCATTTGTGCCCATGTTATTATAGAATTCATCCCTAAACTCATGAACCATTTTAATGCTGAATCCTTTAAGGTAATAGGGAACAATTTCAGTTTTTGAGCATCATGCAGATAATCATATGATCTGCATAATACTTCAAATTCAAAGAGAAATATCTTTGGGTCTTCCCTTCTTTTTCCATGGAAATTAGGAAGAATAGAAGGTGAAATATTTTTCATTGTGAGGGTTGTATCTTCATCAAAAATAGGAAATCCAAAAGGATCTTGATTTCCTCTACCTCTACCTCCTCCAATCCTCTTTTCCTCATAATTGACATTGTGTACCTCACCTCCGCCTTCTTTAGCCATGACAGATTCTTCAAAACTAATGTAAGGTTCTTCTATCAATGGGTGGCCAAAATAAGTTTCTTCTTCTTCTTCATTGGGAATTTCTAATTCTTATCCTAGAATTTGTTCACCAAATGAAGGTAGAAAAACTACTCCTATAGTTGGGGATGTAGGATTTTCTTCAATTACAGCTTTAGTAGATGAAGTAGGTGAAATTCTGGATTGGATTTATAATCTTGAGACTTCAGGAAGTCTTCATTGATTTGGAAATGGAATTCAGGTTTGAGTAGGTGGTGTGGAATTTCAAAATCATGGTGAAGTGAGTGGATTTGTGGGGATTAAGCTTCTTCCTTATCCTACAAATCTACCTCTAGAGTCTCTATCCCTATGCATATCATGTTTTGAATTGATGGATTTTTTTTTTTTTTTTTTTTTTTAACTTCTATTTCTAATTCCCTGACAATGACACCAAAAGTTTTAGTCAATTTAATGTTCTTAAATTGTAAGCATAAATTATCGAATAGGGCAGGTAAACTGATGAAGTACAAGTGCACTATATGTGCTAGAAGTTACTTATGTCGTTAAGGTGTTTATGTTATGGTTAATGTCTAAATCTAGAATCAGTATGGAAATGATGTTACTATCTATATTAGAGTATTATCCTTGAGATCTGTTAGCTGGTTATTCTAAAATTAATCTTAATTGAATCAAAATTTGTGGGATGGTTGAGAAGTGATCCTAACTCTACTCTGTTAGACTGGTTTTGATTATGTTTGGATTTTTATGCTACAACCAAACTAGACTAACTAAGGAAGCATGGAATGATGTAAAGAATATCTAAATTATCGAATTGGCCAATGAATGATGCTTGAATTCAGTTGCTAAGAAAAGACTCTCACTCTTAATTATTGCAGCTTCATTCAATGCAAAAGTAAAAACAAGAACAAGATTGATAAGCTATGAAATAACCAAATTGTGAAATGAAATGACTGAACCATACTAGGTAGAAAGCAAATGAAATGATCAAGTTATGCTAGGTATAAAGAAAATGAAATTACTGATGCAGATGTCAATTTAATCGTGAACTCCATTGGACTGCATCCTAAAACATAAAACAGAGCATCCATAATTTAATTCTAAGAAACCAAAAAAAATCTATTTGTAGTGAGTCAAAGACCTGATCTGCATGCAGGGGCCCTCAATGAGGCAGTCATCAACTTTAATCAACACAACATGAAATGTATGAACCAAGATTTATTATTCGGAAAACAGTTTTAACATGATGCTTTCAAAATTACATACAACGACGCGCACCAAAACACAGAGCAACCATTGTTCTTATAACGTTTTCTTAATTAACAACATGAGAAATTCAAGCCTAAGTATCTTCATTATAATCCTTATCAAACCAAATCATATCACTTAATCATCAATTTTCTATTTGAAAAAGTAAATCAATAATATTTCGTGAAACTCAGACTCTATTCTAGCACATTATCTTTCACTTGATTGTCATGGTTGACTGCGTTGCAGTGCGATTTTCTTGATGGATTGGTTCGAGTAAACATGAAGAAATCCATGAGGGGATCATTCTTCATCTACCCATATACTCCTTTGCTGAGATGGCACACTTGAACCTTGTCAACAATGGAAGTAGCTGTAGATGTGTGGATTAGCTGCAGAATCAGGTCAATTCCGTAGCAGAATGCAAACTTTAATAAAACAATAATGTATATGGAAAAAATATGAAAAAAAGGAAATGTAAGTTCTTACCTTAACAAAACCTTATATTTATTGCATTTATTTGGATGATAGTAATAGGAAAAAGGAGGAAATATGGAAAAAAGGGGTGTTAAGGTAAAGCAGTTCTTCGACTCTATAATCACATACTTAAGAAGTTATGCAACGAAGTGATTTTGTGGTAGAGACTTCATATAACCTATTCTGCCAATTTTCCAGTTCTTCCTTGAAATCTGAAGTACAAGAACAGTCCTGCTCCTAGCCTAATTTTCCATCTGGATTGGGATTAATCCAGTCTTTCTCCTTAGCTATTATCTGATAAATGTTGTCGACATATGTGTCACAATACTCACACGGACAAGCTCTGTATAGCACACTCATTCTGAGGGGCCTAGAGGGACAATGGCCCTCATATCGTCTTTTTCAAACACCATTTGTCTCTTCTTCAAATTTATTATTGCCAAATTATCGAAGTCCCAATCCAATCCAAGCAATGCTGGATATGGTTTACTATCACCTACAATTTCAATCACTTCGAAGTCCGCAATGGTTCAGACTCCTTCGATGTCTACTATGATGCTAGGTAACCTTCCCATATGGAGGATATTTTGCTGGTTAGCCATCCTCAACTACATCGACGACCATTGCAACTTCGGTCTTCCCATTAACTCCCAAGTTTTCTTAGGTAACATGTTGGCATCAGATCCTAAATCCAAGATTACCTGATCCATATCATATTCCCCGATCTGCGTAGTTAATCTCATTTCCTTCCTCATTCTCTTCTTATGTTGATGTAAATTGTTCACTGTGCGTAGATTGCTTCGTGGTACCTCTTTATTAGCACATGAGTTTATCAACTCCTAAAGTCCTTTGATAGCCCTCTGATTCCTTCAAAACTTCATGCAAGACTGTAAAAACGACTTCAAAATACTTGGATCTAATTATTGCGTCTGAGTAGGCACTTTGTCACAGTCCTTCTTTGGAATTAACTTTGGTTTTCCACTAGATGTTGAAGCTCTAGCATCCATGAAGCTTCGCTTCGCTCCCATGAATGTTTCTTTTTTCTTTTGGATACTAAACCCATGGGCCTTTTCTGTGGTCTTTCTTACCCATGTCTCTTATACTTTCTTCTTACCTTTATCATCTCCTGTTGCAACTCCACTCCTTATTATGATGTTAATGCGTGGTTCATTCTCCCCTAGCTTCGTGGTCATCATTTGAATATTTTCTACGAGATGCTGGTTCCTTTTCTCCTGCATATTCACGATAAGGATAGGACATTATTCTATTATGTGATCAAAATATTTGCAGTAGATGCAGGTTGTTTTAGGGTTCTGACAGTCTCTTGCGAAGTTTCCTTCCTATTCACAGTTATAACAGATAATCTGGCCATGTCTGCAACCAACTCCTTGTCATCGTTGTCGTCCTCATCCTTGGAAGCCTCCTCAACCAACATGTTGGCCTGGCTCTTCGTGTGTATGTCCTTCATCTTGTAGTCTATAAGCATTAGCAGTGCACTCCAACATCAAGTCATAACTTCGACAATTTCTCTCATCATGGCCTACTGATTTAAAAAAGTTGCAAAATAGCTATTTTGGGGTCTGTACATACTTCTGTAATAAATAAAAATATTCAGAGCGATGTTGGCCTTTTATTCTACAAATATTGCACCACAAGTTTGATCTTTTGTTTACTGGATTAGGTGCCCCACTTGCCAAGTAATCTCTAAACACAGGGCATTGATCCTTATAATGGCCCTCTACTTTGCATTTTTTACACCACACTTATGATCTAGTTTCTTTACCTTTCTTGAGATCTTGCAATTCCAAGGTCAAATTTGATAGATAACTTTGATTTTTTTGTACTCCTGCATGAGTATCTCTGGTCGGCGAAGCTTCTAGCTTCGTTGAAATCTCTAATACTTCGGCTTGAGTTGCTATCTTCTGCTGCGTCAAGGGTAACCTGATATGTGGCAACAATATAGCTATAAACCATTCTTTATGTTGTTCTGGGGGTATTTTAAATCTTACTTGTCCTATTAACACCTTGAATTGCTGATCCAAATCCCACATAAACTTAGTGGCCGTCTATTTAATTTCCTTCAGTGCCGTAATGAACTGTGATTCTGACTTCGACTTCTTGAATTATAATACCAACACTTTCTTAATATCATCCAAGGAAGAAACCTGATTCGTCAAAAAATACTTCATGTACCATGTCAGCGCTCTTTCTCGCAACGTTGTGATGAATTGCGTCTTTTTTACATCTTCGTGAGTGATTTGTCTTACTTTTCATACTGCATCAGTTACAAACTAGAATTGCTCAGGATCCTCTGATCCAAGTCTTTTAAAAATAGGCAGCTTAATGTCATTGCCCATTTTTCTTCTTGGGGGGTTAGGGGGAGGGGGCATAGGGGAATTATGGGGAAGGGGATGGGGGGTAAGGGGAGTAGATGGATGGGTAATCCCAAAGATGCCCTAATTTTTCTCAACTCCTAAATTCGATGCACCTTCAAGGATGGGAGGGGTAATACTGCAGGGTTGCAGGGTTACTTCCTTCTTCTTCACTCTCAGACCCACCTAACAAGGGACTATAGTCAGTATCAATAAGTTTCTTTGGTTGGTGTTCTGCTCTATATCGCTTCCCACTTCACATAGACCACAGTCCTAGTTTAGAATTATTCCCTCTTCGTCCAAACATTAATTTGACTACATTTGTAGTACACCCTTTTCACACAAAATAATTTTAATCCAAAACTTTAAAGAATTTAGGTACTTACCTCATGGACCCTTGAAAAATATTCGCTCAACTTCATTGTAAGATATAGTCATGTCTGTTGTGAACTCTGTAATAAATCCTCCCAGGATACTGTCAATCCAAAAAACAACCATTCTTAAGATACTGTAGTTAATATTATCGAGTCATTATATCAATTCAGGGCCCCACGTGGTAGGCTCGTCATTATTGAAACACGTATCATGCTCGATCAACTTTGATGCCCATTCATATAGTTCATTAGCAAACGTCGCAAAGAAGTTCTCATGCTGTTTTGTAAAGAGATACTTCTGTATCCATGCCTCAATTGACAATCATGAATTTCTGTTTTCCTGAACTGTGAATTCTCGTTCTTTCTGATCTACCCAATCTTGTATTTCCTTCTTTGATGAATGCCACATCCACATCCCTCAAACAGATCCCGGTCCCGACAATGGAAGCTTTTGTTGGCTCAGTTGGGCTTGAACAAGGTTCAACTTGTACTTCACACCAATAAAACCATTAGACACCGACCCTTTCGACAACAACCAACAAGGAGGTTGAAGTCTTACCCAAGGTGGCTATGGGTGAATGCATAAGAAAAGTCTAAAATGTGGAGTAGGACTTAGCTTTATAACAAATTTGAATTTCGAACCTCATGAATAGCTTAGATCTTGTTCATTTAATGCAGGCACTACAAGAAAAAAGGACATTGGTGAGGGTCAAAAATGTCACCATAAGCTCACTGATGACGGCCAAAAGAGCCTTCGTCACCAAAAATCAAATGCCACCAAAGGTGGCATCACTAAAAGTATAGTTGTTGTGGTGACATTCAAGGTTCATCACCGATAATGATTTATAATGACAGATAGTGACCGTCACCATTTGATATTAGCAATGGTGACAAACCTTAGCATCTGTCACAAAAAAATTGAATGTCACCAAAGGTGGTGTCACCAAAAGTATAGGTGTTGTGGTGACATTCAAAGTCTGTAAAAAATGATGATTATAATGAAGGATAATGATCGTCACCATTTCATTTGAATAATAGTGATTTATGATGATGGACCTTTCATGATTGTCATTATTAACGGATATATATGGTGGCAGTCGTTGACCATCACCATTTCATATTTTGGTGAAGGTCGAAAAATGTCACCATAAGCTCATTGGTGAGGGTCGAAAATAGTCACCATAAGCTCATTGGTGATGGTCAAAAGAGCCTTCGTCACCAAAAACTAATCATCAACATTCCCTAATATCAGGGCATGATGGAATCGAACCGCCAACCTTCTGCTTGTAAAGAAGATGCTCTTCCATTGAGGTAGCATCCTTTAAAGAAATAAGATTTAAACAATTAAACCTGGAAACTTTATAAAATATAAATTATATAACTTTCAATAAATTATAGAAATTTGTAAAGTCTTTACAAATATTTTACTAAACAAGCAAAATAACATCGAAGTTTTAAATCCCTACCTAATGGTTATGGTGGTTATGGAAGTTATGGAAAGTTGGTGAAGGGAAAAATAGTTATGTATAAGATACTCAATATGTTCAATTGAATACTCAATTAGAAGTGAAACTTTGAAGACATTTATATAGCCTATAAATGACCTATAATTATCAAATCTAAAATCTGCAATTACACCAAAAATTGATTTCTAACCTTGTGAATCATGTAAATTTATTGCAACAACATAAAAATTTGCCTCTAAAACATTGATTTGCATGCCAAAAAGTAGAAAATTGTGAGTATATATGATGCAATTATGACTAATGAGCTACATCCTTGAATCCCACTAGTTATGGGGTCTAGAAAACTAATTAGGAGTGCTTCTCATTATTAATTAATTCAAGATGTCAAAATACAATAATCAATAACAATTATCTTGAAATGTAACCACCAAACATATTTTAAATTTTGTAAGCACAAAGTTTGTCTAATATCCGTTACACCGAAAAAATATCCAAGGGGCATTCAAACATTTCCAAATCCACACCAAGCACAAGTATCCAAAGATTCAATTACATGGATAAAAAAAAATAGTTTCTACCTTTTAATGATAACTATGTCCTCCCACAAGTACTTCAACTAGAAAAGGGGTGTGAAGACAATTACTTGAAAGAAAAAAGAACTACACAATACAAAAATAAACTTCATTCCCCCTCTACCTTTATAGAATAGATCTAGGGGAATAACAAAAATATCCATAGAGAATATGATTATAGTGGGAAAAATAAAGATGATAAGCAAAAAATAACCAACAAAGAAATCTACTAATTTGAACGTGTCCACGTGTACTAAAAGATTATAGGAAACAAAAGAACCCGACATGATTGATTATACACTTAATAAAATGACATTTACTTCTTTAGTAAAAAGGAAGAAAATCCCAGCCTCTTTTCTATTGTCCTCTGGAATAAATCCTCTACGTATGGCATAAATTATTTTTTTGGTGCATACTAAAAGGAGTTGTCCCCATGGGGGAATATCTTATGCGCCGCGCTGTATACGGTCCGACCTGGTGCACCTTCTGCAAACAATCATCTGAATCCTGCACACATTTGTTCTTAAACTGCCCCTCTACAACTGCTATTTGGCAAGCCATATCGAATGATATCCAGCATACGGGCAAATGGGAGGGTGACGATATTATTCGATCATGCGAATCTTGGTTTTACAACCATTAAAATTCAAAACTTCAAAGCTTGCCTATCATTACATGCTGGTACATATGGTTAGCCTGGAACCGCTTGATCTTTGATGACAAACCAGCTATTTGGCCGCACATTATCTCTCTCATTGTTGCTGCATATAATGCGCTGCCTGACCTGCCACAGCCCAGGAACAGAAGCCCACGTGACCCTCCACAAATCGACCATAGCAATCCATGGGCTTTCTTTGATGGCTCAGCACAACAATAGGGTTGTGGGGGAGGATTTATATTATACATCAATGATCAACATTTCTACAAAGCCAAACTGGGGCTGGGACCTGGCACAAAAAATTTTGCTGAGATTATCTCTCTTCGTCATCTCTTGCATTTTGCATTGGGGCACAACTGCATGCATATACATATTTTTGGTGACTCTAAGATTATCATTGATTGGTTCAACAATAATACTGAATGCCACACACACACTCTCAGAACCATTTTGGATGATATTCATATACTGAAGGCTCAATTTATTGACATCACTTGTCATCATATCTACAGGGAACACAACAGCAGTGCCGACCAACTTTCCAAGGAGGCTACGACACTTCCCAGAGGCGAATGGCTGATCTAGGAGCAGAAAGGCACATATTTTTACCAGTACTATCATCGACCATATATTGACACACACTACTATAGGGCGGACAACCCATGAGATATAGAACTGTTTTTGATACTTTTTTGGAACTCCTATACATAGCTGAACAGACAATATATGATGCCCTGCATGGTATTATGTTTTACATAGATAGATTAAGGAACATCCTGCGTGATGGTTCTTTTTTTTGCTTTTTTGATCAGACTTAACAGCTACACAGCCTTCCACATGCAGTGGAAGAATATACAACATATGCCAATGCATCTAGAATATGTAATTTTTCAACTCATAATGAAAGATTACGATTTTTCCAGTGGAAAAAAAATCCTCTACGTATGGCATCGGGGTTTTGTACTACACTCTATGCTTACTCTTCAACATTAAGACAAGAGTGGTTGCAGAGGAAGCCAGTCCTTGCTAACTTGATTTTGTAGACCGACAAACTACATTGCTGGTTCTTTTTATACTTCATCTTTGAAACTCCTAATCAGGTAAAAGAAGAGGCTTTTAGGCAAAGGCACCTAAAGAAATAATGTTATCATCAACAACATAAACACAGTCTAACCTTGTATTCCATAGTCGTGTAAGCCGTTAATTCTTTTGAAAAAAACGCAGTGATAAATGATGCAAATCAAATCCAATGAACGAGCATTAAGGCATAACACGCTGTATTGATATTTGAAGTGCAATATTGCATCAGGAGCTCTAGGATCACATCTCCATATTGTAATATTATTGTTTTGCATTCCTGGCTGACAATAGTCGAGGCATTAATAGCATTGTTGATTTGTGTTATAATGCCCCACATTTGAGACAATTTACAAAAACACTTCTCAACCAATTTTGTGAAGATTATAGAAAAACATAATCAACAACATTAATGAAATTCAAATAATATTCATGAACATCACAACTACTTTCACATCACAATTACAGATTATTAGGAAGTTCAATGTAAAAGAAACATAGTCTATAAACCATAGAATATAGGGTAGATGTTTATCAAAACAATGCATAGGAAAAAAAATGAAGTAAAGAGCCTACCTTGTATAGAAAATTACAAAAACAGATAGACATGCATGGCTTAAATAATGCAATAAAACAAAAAAGAAAACTCGAATCAAAGTAAGGCCTCCTCAAATTATGCAATGTTTAGCATACCTGGTAGGCCTGCAACTAAGATTGTTCTCCAAGAATTGCTTGCATAATGCAGAGGAATGTTGTCTATAGTAGCTTCACTTGGCTTGCTCTTAGCTGGATTCAGTTCCTGTATGAGAGAAGCATCAACAGGAGGCAAGAAGCCAAGCCAGACAAAAATTGAAGAGAACATGTCGCCAATTTGGACAATTGGGCAACCACATGCAACAATGGGCTCAAGAAATCGCGATGAAACTCATTTGGTTTGATCCATCATCATAGGTAAATGCCACTTTCTATCATCAATTGATTGAGCCTCATTTACCTAACATACACTAGGCCACAAATTAGCTATGTTTTTATTTTTTATGACTCACACAGGAACCAAACCTGAGTCACTAGAAACCAACAAAACAAATTGAAATATATTCAGGGTCCTATGTAATACAACTTAGAATACAAAAAAAATGATTATTCCTTCTTGACAAGATACATGAAATCAAACCTTGGAGGTTCCATTGATGATAGGAAATCCACCTCTAGATTTGTTTTCTTTTTAGGATCTTGTCCTATCCCATGGGGGAACAAGAAGTGGAAATTTGTTTCTCAATCTTCCACTGAAGCAGAATATTGCACAATAGAAGGATTTGTCTGCAAAGTAGCTATGTTGCATACTTGCAAGATTAGGTGTAACACAAACACATTAGATGATCTTGTAGTGCGTCAATTAAGGTGTTTTATAACTTGTTTTCAATCCACTATTTCATGAGCACACAATACATCGAGATTAAGTACCAATTCAAATGTAAACATGCTCAACAACAAAACATGTAGCCCCAATTTTATTCAATCAATATTAGGGTGCATATATCTTCACCAAGTCACTTGCATATGATAATATTGAGGCATTCTAAGTCTCTCTCATGTACTTCTAAGAGCTTGAATTAACTGAGGGGGGTGTTAGAATAATTACATCATAGTAGATGTAAATAAACCAATGTAAATGAGGAGTTGGGCAGCACCAAAATTATAAGTAGAATACATTTAGTCCATTCTATTAGAGGTCTCAAAATAAGTTTGAGATCCTAATATATATGAACTAAGTTAGCTATTTTTTATAAAATATGCATATGATCCAATGAATAGATCAAGACTGCCAATTCTATATTTGTGTTGCAAAGTTTTGTATTCTACACCAATATGGAATAGGTATTATTAGTTAGTTGCAAAGTAATGTGCATGTCAAAGAAAAAATCAATAAGAGGAATCTATTTATATGAATTTTGGGGCACAATTGCTACACTACATATCTTTGAATGCCCCTTGTGTAAATATATTACTATCTTTAAATCTCTAGCATATTATAGGACCATAAGCATAACTCCCTATTTAATTCAGAGCTTGTCTTCCATAGGTTCTGAGAGAAGATGCCCTTATGGATGTGCATTTTACTATTTTTCTACCTACTTTTAGTTGCTTGCACCCATAATTGGAATGATTAAGGTCCACACTATGTTGACATTCAAATATTTACACAATTATACAAATCATCTAGTAGGACTATGAGGCAATAGATCCAAACTCCTAGCACACACATTTATGGAGCTTGCCAAGAAGCACAATTTAACATTTCATTGCTAATTCATTAACTACCAGAGCAGAGCAATTAACCTTATATGGTAGTAAAAACATTCCATCTACCTACATATTTTATGAAATTTTTCAAGGCTACTTCTTGAGTTAAAGTAACAAATCCTTGTGATCTCAAAGTCAATGTTGGAATGGAATTTTTTTTGGGAATCTATCATTGAGGGTACAAAAATAAACTAATTAGAAATGTTGAGGAAAATATTGGAAGTTGTTGACTTGTCTTTTTGTGGCATCAATGATTAATTACCTGATGGATTCTATGATGTTGGATGAGATTGCCAATTTAGGGCATTGATAAAGTTTGAAAGGATAACCTTTTCTTATATTGTCAGGAGATTATTTTGGTTGATAGAAAAAGAGATGAGGAGTTGGATGCAATAGCTCTATCCACTCAAAAAAAACTTCATGATTTGAAGAACTAGAGAAAATGGAATGAAGAGGAAATCAAGTCTATAATTTACGAATTTCATATAGTGTTACTACTTGTTCTCTTTGTGTCAAAATTCTTTTGTGGAAGTGATAAATATTTGAATATATCACCCATGCAAAGAGTTTTTATCCAAGATTTTAATTGCAATACATCCAATACTAACCTATAGTGGTGTAGGAATTAATACAAGATTTTAATTACAATATATCCAATTCTAACCTCTCCAACTCTCAAAATGACTTTGTGCTAAATGCGGTTGGATCTCTCTGGCCATTGGATTGGTTCCCTAAGGAAATCAAGGTGTTGGAAACTAAATTAACTGAGTACCTTGTAGTTGGATCACATCCACCTACCTGTCTGTATCACAGACTTGGTTTACCTATAGCTGAGAAGGGTATTGTTCAAATCTGGTCCATTTTCAACATCTTGTTCATATCACAAACTTGGTATGCCTATGGCTGAGAAAGGTATTGCTAAAATTTTGTCCATTTTCAATGTTAATGTGAGTGTAAAGGATCCACCTTCCAAAAGGAAAAAGGTAAGAGCAAAAGAAAAAGAAAATGGGGAAAAGTGAACTTGATTATGAAGAAGACAAAGTATCTAGAATCCCTGTCCTATTTAAGCAGATTATGGTAGAAAAATACTCTGTTCCAAAACTAGTAGGAGTTCCAAAAAAATAAATAAATCATGAGGGATCCAATCAGATAAAATTGGTTGAAAAAATAGAGGAAAAAGATGACCAGAATCTAAAAAATATACCCACCACAATATCAATTGATCCCTAAACTGCTCAACCCTAGCAGTATCTTAGTGCATATCAAATCCAACTTTACATGGGCTTGTTGCTCATTTGAAGCACTTATTTTTAACAAAGTATTGAAAATGAAATGAACCACAACATGATTTCCAGAGGATTTGGGTTATGGGTAAACAATAAAATCTTTCTCTTTAGGTGTATACATGGGTCCTAACAAGTGATAGCATGGGATGATTGTCGTGCCATGAGAGGAGACTTACTTCATGGCTTACATGATAATGAATTAAATAGTATACCTTTTGAATTGGGTAATTATTAGTCCTTGCCAGGACTATAGCGTTTGATACATCGTTGAATGATTATTAATGTAGACATTGACCATTAAAATCATATGTTTATCAACATTTTATCCTAACTTGATAATATATTTGATTTATATAATTAAAATAAACCTTTTTATTTTAAAATGATTTGTCAATAAGAATGGAGGTCTTATTGTCGGCTTTATTTGATACAACTTTGAATAAATGAACTTTCATTCCAAATTATAATTTCATATACAAATTCCTGAAATCATATTCAAAGTTCGAATTCTCATACATAACTTTCCTTTAATCATATCAATAGTCTCATTTTCAAATGTATCTTTCTTGAATCATACCTAAAGTGTCGTTTTCATATATTTATCTTTTTTTGGATATCCAAAGTAGCTTGGCTGCTGTATTCGCCTGCCACCTCTCCTCACCTTCTATCCACCTACCACCTCTTCCCACCTCATGTTTTGTTCTTTCTTCCCACTCTCCACCTCTCGTGGTGGCCACCAAGCCCACCAAGCCCACAATTCATAGCTATTTGCATCAAAGCAAAGTAGTGTAGTTTACTACTTGACAAACTTGGTATGTATTAGATCTTCAGATGCCAGGAAGGGATGGTCAAGAATATCCTACAGTTTCTTGGTATGCATTTTTTCATTGAAAGGTTATAGCTGGTCATCATAGGCATAGACAACACGAGAGACAACACCCATAAGGAAGGTAGAGCTGCAATGTTGAGAGTAGATTCAATCCCATTTTGAAAACCAGAAGCAAGGGTTCTAGTACATGTTTTTCTAGGCTCCTACTTGTTTACTCGATTTCTTCATATACTGTTGTGAGAAAGTAAGAATGAGATTTAAGCTGGTCTTTCTGACTTAAAAAGTAAGGGTGAATGAACGTTCATTCAAGCAAGTCTGTTTTACTACCCTGCCTTCAGTTAATGGGAGAATAGACGATAAGCTTCCCTTCTGACTTAATAAGTAAGATTACTTGGCGCATGCTTGAAAGTTAAAGAGATAAATCATCCATATACTGAAATTAGGGTAAATATATGGGATAGACAAAACTTGTTGAGCTACTGAGTTCTTATTTGTTGCTACTGCTTTCTTTCTTATGCTTGAGATCCTTTTGAGTAGGCTTAAAATTACTTTGATCGTTGTCTTTGCATCACCACCTAGTCAAGCCAATTGATGCTAATGTTTTTCATGCTTGTGCTTGAAAGACTTCTGAGTAGGCTTAAAATTATTTTGATCATTGTCTTTGCATCACCACCTATCCAAGCCAAAAAAAAATAAAGAATTCATCTTGAACAAATGGATATGCCTTTACTTATTGGGAGAATGGAGGGTAAGGTTCCATTCTCACTTAATAAGTGAGATTACTTGACACATACCTGAAATTTAGAGAGCCAAAGCATCCATCTACTGGAATTAGGGTAAATATCTGGGATAGCAAAAACCTGTTGAGTTGTTGAGTTCTTATTTGTTGCTAATGTTTTTCATGCTTATGCTAGAGAGCCTTCTGAGTAGGATTAAAATAATTATGATATTGTCTCTGCATGACCACCTAGCCAAGCCAAAATAAATAAATAAAGAATTCAACTTGAACAAATGGAAATCCTGGCTGGTTTCAATATCAACAGTGCTATGGAAGACATAGAAGAAGTAGTGTTATGGAAGCCCTAGAAGAAATAGGCCAAGCCACTGCTACAGGGGTTCAACTAGTCAAGAAGAAGAGGGAAACATCCAATTGTTTGGTAAGCTCATATGAAACCCTTCCTAAAAAATAAGCCATGTTACTCTACATTGCTACAAATTAGTAGGAAATTAAGAAGGGTGAATAGGGGGATTGCATTGAAAATTATTGTTGCCCAAGAACATAAAGAACATCTTATACCCAAACCAAACATAGATACTCCTCACAATTTCCTGTATAATGTCATAATATAGTAATATTATAATAGATCTTATATCTGTGGTACATAGAAAGAACATCACTGGGTCTCTAAAACCTTAATGCACCTAGTTACTCTAACCAAGCTTGGCCAATTGGATATACCAACTAAATTCCTTCCCCACCATGCTAGCAAAAAGAAAAAGAAGGGTAGATAACCACAAGCCTTTTCCACTTACCCAGATGAAAAATAAGGGTGGATAACCACAAGTATTTTCCATTTACCCAGGTGCATTGAGAAATAGGCATACAAATTTGTGAACATGTTGATATAGTACAATCCCAAAGGATTTAGTGCACAACTTCATCTTAGGAGCCAAAAACAAAGATAAGATGATGACATTGTCCTTGAAGATCATAAGAGCTCAAGGTCACCTTTAAAATAGATGTTAATGAGAAAATGATAAAGAGATTCCATGAAGTTTCTCTTAAACACCTCATAACCAAATCTCATAGCTAAAAAAGCACCTAGACAAAGATCAATTCAAGAATGTTTTGTGAAGTGTGACTATCAACATTTCCTCCGCAAAGCTACCAACATTCATAGGCTAAGTTTCCCCCCAGGTCTAGATCGCATCAAACAGTGATCCCCCTAGCACACAAGACCACCGACCAGTTAGCAAGAGTCTAAGTACCAGGGCGCATAGTATGTGGTGGCATTTCATCCATGTAAAAACTTGCCATATTATGGGCACATTTAATGAACATTAATATTTAACTAAATTAAATACACATGGAATAAGTACTGAATAACATTTTTTAATAGTTACCATGGGACTCATGCTCATTCCATCTGTCCCACTTGGTCATCTGCCTTTCAATTTACCTTTGAATAAAAAAATACAGTCTTTGAACTTCACTAATGTATTGCTATTTGTATTAGAAGGTGGGATGATCTTTAATCCACTACAAATATGGAACTCATTTTCAAAATTTTTGAAACTTATCTTTTATTTTTTATTTTATTTCTTTTGGTTCTCTTTTGCAATTGTTTTTATGTTTGACATGGGTCATATCCTTGAAAATGAATGAAAATTTCTCCTTATATCAATGTGTTGGGTGCCAAGAATTATATGGGCACTGCAAAGTCATTGTTAAGACACGGGCTGATGAATCATTACAGGAACTCGAAGGAGGAGTAAAGCAGGAAAGGGTGTTGTTAAATGAGTTACTATTTTTTCTCCATGTTCCAAGGATAGGGGGAAGGACATATTATTATTTGTAGAAAATATTCCATATATAGAGTTTTCATGCTTCTCTAGGAGTTTGATAGATAATTATAATGGTTTCTCTTGCCTGTGAATTGGCCTGTATCTACTTTGAATAAAACAATATCGTCTATGAAATCCACTAATGCATTGTTGTCTGTATAGGTGAGCTTGTCAATCCACTACTGTACTGTTGTCTGTATGGGTGAGCTTGTCAATCCACTAATGTACTCTTGTCTATATAGGTGAGCTGACCTCTAATCCCGTACAAATTTGGAAGTCATTTTCAAAATTTTCAGAACTATATTTTTATTTTTATTTTGTTTTGGGAAGCTTTTGCAATTGTGTGTTTTTTATTTTTATTTTATTTATTTTATTTTTACTTCAGTTCCTCTAAAATGATTGAAAATTTCACCTCCTATCAGTATCTCTTCTTGAAGGGAAGAGTGTATTGGGTGCCAACTATTATGATCATTATGGTCACTACAAATCCATTGTTAAGACATGGGCTAATGAATCATTACAGTCGAAGGAGGAACAAAGCATGAGAGGGTGTTGTTAAAGGAGTTACTAGACATATTTTCACTAGAGGGTTATAATTATAAATTTCTATTATTATTTGTAGTTTGGGATGTCCATATCAAATAAAATATGCCATATATTAGAGTTTTCATGCTTCTCTACGAAGCTTGATAGATAATTATGATGGCTTCTCTTACCTAAAAGGTGTCAACTAGTTTGCTTGCTTTCTTTACAAAATGCCAAAAACAAAAAGCTATCATTTGAATAAATTCTCCATGTAGAATTGTGATTTTGAGTTGGTAAAGTTCAGGGCTGAATCATAACTCTATACTTATTCAACACTCCATTCTCACTCCGGCTTGAGATCCACACCAACTCCTTATGAATTTTCCATGATCATGGTTTATCTTAAAATTTAACTAGTTACCGCAATTTCCACATCAACTTTTAACAGGTGCCAGACAAATGCTATTATCCAATTGCTAGTTTAAATAAAGGAACAAATATCAGGGTTATTAGGAGCTTATTATTGAATCCATTATTACTAAACTCTTGGGGGCCATAACCAATTCTTCATTTTGACTCCACAACTTGAGGAAACCGAGTTTAGTCAGACTTTCCAAGTCTGATTCTACCCTAGTGATATTCTTGATTGATTTTGATTCATGAATATGACTCAAACTCAAATCCAAGTTAAATTTACTTGGAAGTCTATTTTTCTAGGTGGTTTATCTATGAAAGACAGAAAGAGGAATGAAGCAGTTATTTTTTCTTGTTTTTCTAACTTTCCATCACAGTAGACAACCAACAGATGTGTCAACCATCCATAATCTATGGTCTTTTGCAGTAAATAGTATCATATTTCTATTAGGAAAAGAGTTATTGTTGAAAATTGGCATTATCTAAGCTTTGAAATCCTGAATATGAATGAAAAATCTCTTTTATCCTAAAATTTGTTGTTTTTATCTAAGTTTTATGAGTCAACTCGTGAGTTTTTTTGGATCACTGGTCAATCCTCAGTTTGGCGAGTTGAACCTGGTAAGTTGGTGAGTTGATCCTGGTAAGTTTAATCTTGACAATGGCATTATATTTTTGAACCCATACCTTCTGTGTCATCCCTTACCAACACCAACACCTTTTGTGTCATCCCTTACCAACACCCACAACTATACCAATACCATGTCCAAATGTCTACAAAGGATTTTGATTTTGGGATTCAGTTAAAATAATGAATGTTCATTTAGCTGTATTTGTACAGTTGTGTGTCAAGCCTGTGAATGTAGAATGTAAGCTATTTATTTTGTCCTCAATAAAACTAAAAGATACTAGATTGTAGTAGTGCGATAAAGTTATTTGAGTTCTAAACATCACTGTTCTAAACATGTATCCTCACAATCAAGAGTGCCCATGCTCCTATGACAAACTTCGGTTTGATCTAAGGTAAGATTTCATATGCTCATTTACTTAAAGCAGTATTATCAGTATGTGAAAGGATATTCAATAGATAAAGGTGATTGTTGGTTAATCTGCGTTAAAATAGCTAGGAGTTATTATTAATTTCTATGATATGAAAAATCACTCTCACATTGGCAAGAAATACAAAGTTACAAACCAGTGTTATCAAAACCAAACTGGTTACAAACTAGTGTTATCAGAACCAGTTATCATATTGGTTACAAGGCCACACCAAGTTACCAGACTGGTTAGAAGGTCACACCAATTTGGTGGTATAATTCAAACCAAAAATGGCTAGTTCCATAACAGAACTGGCTAATTTCATATGGAACTGGCCATAATTGCCAAAACCAGATGGTTCCTTACCAAAATGGTTACTTCCATACTGAACCATTCAGCCTAATGACTAGCAACACTTAGACTTTTTATTTTAAATAAAATCAATCCCATATTAGAGTGGGTTCTGGAGACTCACCCAACAACATTTGACAATGTAGACATATCTTCACATATATGTGCCATACCTCAGTCCTATAGTTCATTACGTGAGAGGAAAAATAACCATTTTGGTTCTAGTAAAGTTGATACAATCATATAAAACATACAATTAATTGCAGTAGACATATCTTCACAAATAAGTACCATACCTCAATCCCATAATTCATTCAATGTGAGGAAAAATAACCATTCATAGTTCATTATGTGTGAGAAAAAATAACCATTCTAGTTCTAATAACATTGATACAAACAAAGAAAAGGTACAATTATTTGCATTTTAATTTCTCAAAATGCATATTTGTTTTTCACATAGATATGAATTATATAAAATTTATAATAAATAATGCCCGCATGGAGTGTCGATATATCTATCCCTAAAAAAAATACTATCAGTGGAATTTATTATAAGTAAATTGTCTTTCTAACAAACACTTTGTCACAAACCTTTTTCTTTCTGTGGCTAGCAAAGCCCAGGATACAAAAAAATACATGTTTTATCTGCAAGATTGTTTTGTTCCTTCCAAAGGAGCTTCTTAATTGCTTCTTTCAACCTAGGGACCTCGATTTGAAGGTGTTTATAAACAATGAATTTCGATTTTATTTTTCAATCAACTTGGGTTCTTTGTGGTTATGGGTTAACCTGGCTAATTAAAATTTAAGAGTCAATACACATTTTTTATGCCAAGTTCTAATAAAACAAAGATACATGTATTCTCCACTTGGATAAAAATGCCTCAAAAAACATTCATGGTGGTTTCATGATATTTTGCTTTGGTAGCATAATACAGTATCAGAGCAATGGTGTCCCACAATATGACATTGTTTAAACTCAATTCTTTGTTATTAATTTGTTGGGATATTACTTCAGTGTAACTTAACATAATCGATTCTTGTAGTCGACCCTTGGATAACATAACACAATCCTTAGCATTTCATGCTTGGATAGAGTGTATTTCATTTAGTATCAACCTCTAAATGTGGTGCCTCATAATTTGACACCAAAAATATATATTTTGTTCTGCTTTTTTTTACAAATTTGATGTATAACTAGAATCCTTGTTTAGTCTGGTTGTGGTTTATGCTTAAAATTTCCTTGTACTAAGGTTTGATAGGTTTGGTTCTCTTTCCCTGCTTGCGAATTTTAATAGTTCTTGTTTCATAATTTGCTCGTAAGAATCCGGTTTTTCAAGGACTATTTTCTTTTAATGTTTTACAGGCAATGGAATGTTTAATGCAATCTTTTCTTTTTGTTCCACACTTGTTTCCTGCTTATGGGGGTATGATTTTTCAAACATGCCACTAGTCATCAATTTAAGAATGGTCAGGAAATGAAAAATCAATTCTTTTAGGTTTCTAATTTATACACATTGTTTCTTCTCCTACAGTCACGTGTCCATTCACATTCTAGTTCGGGAGCATTATAGTTTGGTAGTTCAGGTTTTTTCTCTCTACAGTTTGATTAATTCAGTCTATTTATATCTACAACAACTAAGATTGCAGAATATCCACCACATGCACAGTGAGTAGTTCCAGCTTTAGGTGAAGCAACCTTTACAACTAGAATGGATACAATTCATTTTTTTAATGTTGTCCCTAGTTTCCTCTCTCAGCAGGGACTTCCGCCATCATAATGGCACTTGTTACTTCTTATGGTTTAAAATGAAAGCTTATGTCTAGAAAAATCTGAATCAATTTTGGGTCAAGATCACCTAAACCTTATCACACATGGATCTCGTGGACCTTCAAAGGAGTGGGATAATTTCTCTTCAAGCAACAACTGCCACCTTTGAATTGTAAAGTGAATCCTTGAAGTCCATAACTCAGTCATGGATTTCTATTAAGCTTGATGGAGCTATTCAATGGGAGATAAGTATTTTTTATACTAAATATATATCTTCAACATAGGTAGGGTGCATTTTATTTCCACTATTGGAATTGGCCTGAGCATTTTCAAGCCTTGAAGACAACCAACAAAGACTGCACAAAGTACTCAAGTTGAAACATAGTGAGATACTTGGCATTGGTTGGCTCATTGAGAACAAAGACTTTCAATTGCGTTGTAATCTGGTTCCTTGTGTGCAGGTTACACAAAGAAGGAATCAGGCACTCATCCGGAGTAGAGGTTACACACTGAACATAAACCTTATAGCCATTCCAAGAACATAGATCCTTGCACAAGGTAGAGGAACAGAGGCCTAGTGGCCATTATGCAAATAGAGTGCTCTGTACAAGTATGAAGTTCACCATAATCAAACTTCCGCAGAGGATCTGTGTTGGTAAAGAAAGTGGGCGGGCTATAAATCCCTCATTTACAGATCATAAGGTATTAAAATAGTTGCATCCTTGACCATGCCAACTTCCAGAAATTTTAATAGAACATTGCAGATCGGTAAAGCAAGCAAAGAAAAGCTGGAAGACTTAAGGGTCAACAATGCCCAACTTCAAGAAGAGAATTCACACTTGAAGGAGTAGGTCCATATGTTCAATAAGAGGATGGAAGAGATCGAAAAGCACCTTGATACCTCTGCCAAACTACTGCCATTGCTAAAGGAGGAGTTTGAATAATGCCAAGACACCCTCATACCGGTCATGAGTGATTGGGAGACGCCACAAACTGTGCAAGTCATAGAGGATGTGTGGGGCATCCAAGTGCAGGGAACACCTTCTTTCATGTGGGAAAGAAAAGTTTACAATGTCTAAGTTGGAGTTGAAGGAATGAGTGAAGACACATTTTGTTTCCCCTTGCAAAGAAAGAGAAGACCTTCAACTCAAGTTGAGCACCCTTCAAACCAAATAGGACAATCAAGAAGTCACAAGAGACACATAACAGGAAGAAAAAGAGTTAACATAAAATCTATTACAAGCAAGAAGGGATGAAGAGGAGCAATAGCAGCTAAAATCAAGAAGTTTATGGCTAGAGGTAGAGAAATCTCTCAGGAAAAACTTAAACAACAAGGAACCATAGGCAAGGCATGCCAGGGTTCAAATTTATGCATTCATGAATGCTTGTAGTGAGATAAGACTAATCTCTATTGGTGGAATGCCCCCTTTCCATTTCAGAGCTCTCTGTTTCTCTATTTCTCAATGCACTAAATAAAGAGCATCGCCCCTCTCCCTATATTAAGAGTGTGATCAATATTATCTCTAACATTATGGGTTGATCTCCATTATGGATCGATCAGTTTCAACCTAAAAATTGAACCTGATCACTGCAATTCCGACTTGAAATGGATTGCACAACACACACAGAACAATCTAAGAGCCTACATACTTGTTGAAAATTGTGAAACATTTTTTCAGTTTGACATTAATAAATATTTCTTGAAAATTTTTTCTCACTAAATTCATATTCTGATTCAGTTCATGCATTTTTGTTTGTGTTCCAAGAGCTTAAGGTTTTCCAAGAAATGACTTCAATCAATTATAAACACAGGAAACTCACCGATAATTAAAATGTAAATGCCATTATTCAAGAAAGCGTGGCATTTGAGGTCTAAACGAGAGGGGAAGGCCTGAGATTTGATGATGCTCAGTACTCCCAATCAAAATTCATCTGTGGTTGCACTCTGCAGCAAGCGGAAACCCAAGACAAACACATAAATAAGAAATCAATAGAACTGAGGCCAACATCTGGATTCCAAACTACAATATATAAGCCCAAAAATTGATCACTTCCTGCCATACCTCTAACCCTTGCTTCCATACTTCTAACCCTTGTGGCCCTATGGATGATGGACACCGATGATGGTGATATTCACAACTGTTTCCTTTGGGAAGGTCAGTGATGGCATCTCCTACCTATATTTTGATCATTTAATTACTCACTTGACCTAGTCCTGGATCTAGCTCAGACATCTCACTTACAAAAATACAGATGCCTCAAGATCCAAGAATGCAGGCACCAACAAAGATGCCTCAAGATCCAGGAATGCAGGCACAAGCCAACCATTTAAGAGAGTTGGAGCTAGATAGTTTTAGAATGATAGGGAGATCAGATAAACCTACAAAACCTACTGATGGAGGAAAAACTGGAGCGCTGGAATTTCAAAACTAAAATTAAGATTTGAACACAGTATATCGCCATCAATTTATTTATGTTATGTTGGTAGAGATATAATAAATATTAATTAAAATAAATAAGAAATAGAAAAAGGTTAAGCTAAGAATAAATTGTATTTCTTCTTAAATTAATGTATTAATGTCATAAAATCCTTGTGGATGTAGTAGTGCTTTCATCTAATAAGAAATTTAGGTACTAACTCTGGTGATTATGAGAAATTTAGGTACCTAACCATGGTGCTTATGAGTTATTTAGAAAAATAGGTTATCAAATGTATTTATTTCAATATTTAGTTTTCTATATCTACTAACTAAATGAGGATTTATGGTGCACCATTCAACAAAGAGTTTATGGGGAATTTATTTTCAACTACCATGCAAGATTAGGAATTATTTTACATCACATAATATTGCTACATAAGACTACATGTCATCGATAAAAAAAAGAAGTAAGACACATGATAGAAATATTGTCTTCCTCCTCATGCTTAGTGTCTTTAACTATGCCTTTGACCTTTGCTTCTTCAACATCTCTATTCAATATTTGTCTTCAATATTTATTATTTCACCCATAAATTGTTAAAGTGGAAAATTCTAAAAAAATAAATTTATATCCTTTTGAGGTAGAAAAGTTCAATATGAATTCTCTCAAAGGTAACATTTAAATATGATTTATTCTTATAATTAAATGCAACAATCTCTATTGTAATCAATTTCTTCTGAAAAATATGTTCCCATACCATATAAATGAGATACCAAAAAGATTATTTACTTAATCCATGGGACCATTAATGAAATTATGAGAACAAAGCCATTAAAGAAGTCACCATTGAGGAAATTTGTCGGATGTGATCTGGCTTTTATCACTTATGAATGTAATCATGGTGATTACACCTCGAAAGCACATCATCCAAAATATCACCAAACATATTGATGTAATCCATGGGAACACTGATTAAATTATGAGGCCAAATCCATTAAAGGATTTAAAATTGAGAAAATTTATTAATGAAATTAAGGCTTGGTATTTGATCACGTATGCATGTATGCATGTTGTTTGCACTTCCAAAACACGTCATCAAAACTATCACCAAGCATAAGATATCATATGCCATGAAAGAGATTAAAATTTACACTTTTGTTGTAAGTTGTGCCTTTACTATCTGACATGGAATTCTTCATAAATTTCAATTTTGATTCATCCCTTCCAATTCACGCAAATGTCGACCATTCATTACCTTTCCTCATCATTTGGCCTCTCAAATCCATGTCACTACCATGATCTTTTTCCACTACCTTGACACAATTCAAACTCGAAACAATTTTCAATCTATGAAATTGAAAACTCGCTCGGGCCTCTGAAACTTGCCATTGAAAACCTCCACAATGATTATGCTTAGCTTGAAAACCTCCGCAATGATAATTCTCACCTTGGTGCAAAAACTGGTGATGCACTTCTACTATCAAAATTGAACCTTTGTTGGCATTATTTTCTATGGGCACACAATGTCAAAAACCAACACAATCACCATGTTGCACAACACACTGACATTGTGGTTTGGATATTGCATATAGCCATGTGTTCCATGACATACTCCAACAACTTAAGCCCTTTTTTCGCTACTCTCTCTTCATAAATAAACTTGCACATGTATCTTAACGGAAAAACACATTGTCTTGAACTAATGCAACCGTCAATATCATTCTTCAATCAACACACAAATTTAACCTATCAAACAGAATGATAACTCTCCTATGAACTATGACGCAACCTTCTTTTCTTATTTTATATGACAATAGTTATATATAAAATCCCCATTCTCATGTCCTTCATCCTTGCAATCTCTATGAGGCTATAACCATGAATAATAGAGTATTCTGGCACTTCATGTTTCAATATCATAGTAATGGATGGAGGAGAACCAATGATTAATATCCCTACCTGACTCAATATCCACATGGTCACTAGAGAAAATATGTAGTCTAGTAAACCATGTAACTAGATAAACAACTCTTCTTTCTATGCATAATACAATTTACAGTGTCTAGTAGGCACTCCAACAAGTCCATATTGTAGCCAATGATTGTTGATGCAAAAAAAATGCCTTTTCAGCTAATCTAAAACTTTAATCTGATCCTCAAACCATTGGTTCTAGATTAATGCAATGGTAAATTTCTCTCCTATATTCATGGTGGCACTACACATGAGTTACATACTTCAAAAGTCTCCATGTTTGTCGTGGTTGTTGATCTTTAGACTTTTTTTTGCTCATCCATCATAATTGGATTCAATGGAGCCCCTTTGGAATTTAGGAATTTGTCATTTTCCTCCAGTGTATTATTTTATTTTTTTGTATCATTGTGCATTGTAATCTTAACGTTTAAATATTCTTAAAAAATGTCAACGTTTTTCTCCATCACACTCAATTTATGCAAAACAAATTGACATTGGCTACCTTTCTCCACCACCACCTCGGTAGTGAATATTTTATTCATCTAATACAACTGATTCAAGTTAAATATCTTTGTTTCATGAGGTATCAAGTACCTGGGGTCATAGATGTAAACTTTGAACTCTTCTTCCCAATATTCTTTGGAAAAAATTTCCTTCTTCTATGGATAGCTTTCCCCATGCTTTCCATGTCTTTTTTTTTTTCTAAGAAGTGACTATGAAAGTCCTTAATTTCCCTCATAGAATTTGTTTGGGTTCTTCTTGTGCATTGAGGTGTTTGAATGGGTAGAGGATCCTTACCAATAGTTTGTGGTGCCTTTAGCAAGCCCTCATTTATTACATTAAGGTGTTGAAACATTTCCTCTGTGTTTCATGGTTTTAGGTTTACACCAAAAATGATAAATTGGGGGTCATTTGAAGTAGGAGGTGCTTTCAAATTAGGGTTAGGGTTTCCCAAATATCATTATATTTATTAAATTCTATCATCAAATAGGTAAGAACAAATTCAATTTTAAACGTTTAAAAAAACACTCAAGCACCATAACTTGTATAATTTCATTACACTGGTAGGCATCTTTATTTGGAATATGGGTTGGAAAATTATGATTTCAGATGATCTAGATTTGATAAATGTGGAATCATTGTAATCATAATCTTATAGATGAAATTAGGGGTTTGGAAACCTAATCAACACGATTGTATGTTTCAAAATTGATGATGAGGTGTCTCCTTGGCCTAGCCTAGTGAGGTGTTAGGTGGCTATGCGAATTGACCATTTCATAGTAGTGTATACATTATCAATTCATTATTTCATGGTAATTTATGCTCGTGATTCAACAATCGAGGTGATCATTCAACTAATACAAGTTTTAAGTGCTATAAACACGAAACTTTCCATCACCAACTTCTAATCTCAACACTTTAAGATTAGCTATTCAAGATCACTATCTTTCCACCAGAGACCTATAAACACTGAGGTATAAATAATATTGGTTGCCACATTATATGTGTCAATCCTAGCTTTTTATGTGCATTTGATTTGTTATTAGTGATTTCTTGTTAAATAATTAGTGTGATTTATTTTGAAAAAAATTCTTATTTGTTTCCCAAGGTGGAAGGAGTTACTTATGAGGATGGAAGGGTCTCTAGCATTTGGGATACATTCTCCCATATTCTAGGTTAAGTTGAAAGAAGGTTAATTCAAATACGGAGGCATTTTTAATTTTTGATTTCTACTTCCTTATCACTTTTCTTGACTAGTTAATTATTGTGATTTTTGTTTGTTTGTAATTATAATCTCCCTTGATTGTTAAGTATTGGGGATTTTTAGTACTTATATCCTTTCAGTAGCAAGTGAACATGACCTGTGAACCATTATATTTTGGAAAAATGGAGATGAAAAATGAATTTTTGATAATGACCCTTTGACTATGCTTTGAAATCGTTATTGAATGCAACCACATTCACAAGTAGGTGGTGGACCTAGAATATTTCCAATAGTTTCTTGAGTGAAAAATACATTTATTTTCCAACAAACTTGTAAGATTAATACATGGAAAATTAACCAACAACTAACAATGAAAGAGGTTGATCCCAACAATTTTTAAATGGAGTTTGAATATCTTATATTTAATTTGGAAATTACGCAACATCAAGTTATGTGCTTCTTCACTTTCATGATTTCCTCATCCCACACCAATTACTAACCCTAACCTTTTCCTTTGAATTTAATCCAAAACTAGTGCTTTCTACTGTACATGTGGAAAGAAACAAAACAATTTTGTCAATGTCCACAAATTACCAAAATAGGTCAATAAGACTGCTATCACAAAGTCTAGTACCTTAGTGCAAATCCTTCACAAGGTGATAATGACAGTGGAACAAGGAAGTCTTACCACTATCATCAAGGCAACAAATTTCCTCATTTTAGTGAAGGATGGCTCCTACACAAGGTAGTCTTCCTTAGTAGCCTCTATGGTCCCTAAAGCGAGATAATTAAGTCTAAGGGCACCTATGCAGCTACCAAACTTACCACCAATAAAATATGATGATCAAGGTAAGATCAAGGTTATTATTGAAAGTAATTTCTAGGTTTGGATGGATGATGATCTAGGGTAATTTGGAAGTCTTGGTAAGTCATCACTTAGTACAAGAGGATCCCCAAACACTACAAAAGAAGAAAAAGATATTGGTTGTTGCAAACCCACATAAAAAGTGATAAATCATAGTAGTAGATCATGTTATATTTATCCCTTAAAACAAGTAATCATCAAGAAAAAATAGGTTTAAACAATGAGTTAAACTAGGATTTATCAAGATAGTTATATTTGAACATTAAGATGCATATACCAATCCTAATTATTAGGATGTCTAGCCGTAACAGGGTTGTAAATGAAATTAACAAGACAAAGTATGGTGACAAGAGTAATTTTAGGTCAAATAAATGCATACTCACCAAGACATCTAGCTTATTTATGGCTGAGAACTTATGTAAAGTTGTTGTAAACCCTAACCTAACCCTAAAACATAAAATAAGAATTGAATTTTAGGTTTTAGGGAGAAACTAGTGCCTACTATGTTTGTTTGGGCATATGAAGTCAACTAAAGACTACTTTGAGAGGATGTAAGTATATCTAAGTTGATTTATAAGGTTGTCTACTGCAAACTCTAGAAAAATCACCTAGTACCTTACAATCTTTCAGGGAAATTCAAGGGAAGATTCTCCACTAGAAGTCTTCCCAGGAAAAAAGAAAAGAAAAATAAAGGTAGACTTTAACCCCATTCTCATAAATGCACCTTGAGTCTTGGGTTAGCATAGTACGTACCTATGGTTAGGTAAGAGGGCGTGTTACAAGTTATGCCAGTGTATGGGTTAAGGGAGTTTGTCTTGGGGGTTAAAGGGATAGGGAATTTAGTGGTAATGGGTTAAGGGCTTATGGGTTGTGATAATGGGGCCCCTAATCCCATTATCACCATTATTGGGGGTTCCCTTGTCAATTCCTTTCATTGCCTTCCCTCTAGACCCCTTAGCCCATACACTTTAAAAAGTGGTTGTTAGAAAACCCCCGAAAAAGTTCAAATTTTTATGAATTTCGGGGGGATTTTCAAAAACCTTCCCTAAATCCCTAAAAACACTTTTATATATGGTTTTGGTAAGACCGTTACAATCCAAAATGCCTCTAAATACCTTTTCTGTAGTAGTGTAGGTTCCAATACATTCCAAGTGCCAAGTGTTAGTTCATTCTAAGAGTCAAATATTCCTTTATTACTTCTCTCTTACTTTCCAATAATTGATCTCAAATAAAATAATCTTAAACCATGCCAAACCATGTCGACACATGCCAATGCATACTAAGGCATCTCAACCATGTTAGGCATACTAAGACTTGCCAAGTTCCAATGTGTATCAGGGAGTGTTACACATGCTATGGAATGATAGGGCATGTTTACGAGTGTTAAGGTGTGCCATAGAGTGCCAGTGCATACCAAGGAGTGTTAGGGGGTGCTAGGGAGTGTCAGCGAGCTCTAGGTGTTCTAAGGAGAGAGTGAAAAGATATTCCATGTAGTTTCAAGGAATGCTAGAGTGTTAGGGCAGTAGACCAAGATGTGCCAGGTGCTAGGGTGTGCCAATGCATGCTAGGGAGTGTTAGAGAGTGCCAGGGAAACATAAGGAAGAACTAGGTCAAAATGCATGCAAATGAATGAATAAGAGTGTGTAATAGGGAGTTTCAACAAGTTCTAGGTGTGTTAAGGAGGGAGTGACACATTTATATGCTAGGCAGTGCTAAGATATGCTAAACTACCAAGGCGTGTCAGGAAGTGATACAGTGTGCTAGGGAGTGTCAAATCATGTGAAGGAATGTAGGGAATGTTAACACATGCCACATAGTTCCAAGGCATTCTAATATATGACAAGTGGTATGCCATGTCAATATGTAAACTGTGGTTCTTAGTTGTTTTACGACCACAGTTGGACGTGATGAGCATTGTATTGGTAACTAGTTAAGTGGGATGAGTTGATATTGGACATGAGTAGCCTAAGATGAGTTACAAGTATTTCTTAGGTGAACAAGGAATATTTTGAATTTCCATGACACATGAGAATCTGGGTTTGGTCTTAGAATCTTTCATTTGAGGACACTCAAGTGCCACAACACATCTACTTAGCAGAACCAAATCTACACACACAAGGAATCAACTAGTGCACATGAAAATCTTAAATTTTTTCAAATCCTTCTTCATTATATTACAAACTATAATAGAATATGCTAGAGCTCTCGTACCAGGGATCATGTCCCTGTATAATCACACTGATACAAGGAATACAACTAGGACTTGGTGTTATTCATTTGACAACCAATCTACCTTGAACAAGACAACACTTGAACTAATTGTTGATGGTGGCCACAAACAACCCTTTTAGTCCACATGTCCTGAACACATCTACTAGGTCATCTTGCCTCCCATACCTCTATCAATGAAATCAACTCATTTAGGTTACTGAACTCGTCTCAACAAACTTTTCCCTCTAGCTACCTCCTTTTTCCTTAATTGCATGCAACACTTAGGGTCTTCGATCATCTATTCACAACTCCATTTGTTAACAACTCTTTGTTATGCCCACTTTTTCCATACTACAACTCCAAGATGACAAGTCTAGGGCTATGGAGGCTTTCCTTCTTCTCACTGGATCAATACTCTACTATACAGTAAACTAGGGCTAGTTTTCTAGCCCACTTGACTACTACTTTAGTCCTTCAAAGCATACATGTCCTTAGGCCCAATACACCTACCCTTCTACCAGTCTTGTTGTCCTTCACAAGTACAGGACTTAGGGCTCTTCTTTAACAGTCACCTAACAACCCTTCAAATCTACTTGGGTTGCCATCAATTTTCCCAACCACAATCAATTATTTTACTGATCTAGGGCCCAAAACACCACCCTCATCTAGGGATCTTTAAATCTACCACCTAATAGTGATTTGAGTCCTCTCAAAATCACTATTCTTGTGTATAAATTTCTTTTTGGTTGAATCTATGAATAAATGCAAACTACTCCTCTTATCATCCTTCTAAGAATCTGTATATGACTCAACTAGGGTCACAAATCATCCACTAACAGTCCAGTAACTAACTGTTTATAGGCTACGTCAGATCTCTATCCCAAACTCTATGGACAATCCACCAAATTAACTCCTCTTCATGTCAATCCATTCCTCATATGGCACATGTCTACTGATTAATCTTCTACTCAGGTTCCACCCTCCTTTGGGTTTACTATCTCCACACATACTTCTACAAACCATATTCCATATCTATCGTCTATATTGCAGAGATAAACCTCACTCTAAGGGTCACGATCCCTCTTCTTCTACGCAAAATTGTCACAGTATTAAGGGCATACCTTATGGAATGAACACACTAGGAAACCAACCTAACTAGGCAATTATACTTTTGTTCTAATTTATTTAGAAAAAACCTTATCCACCCATAGCAAAAACAAAAACTCTTGCCTCCATAAGAGACTTGACTTAGCTCATATGGATTCATATATTCTAGGCATTTCTTTGATTGAACCTTGAACTGAACTTTAGATCTCTACGACCCTTAGACTACGATTAACTTAGTAAATATTACCCCTGTGACTACTTTTGTTCTAGCCCTAAATTCCAGTGTAGGACCTACTCCATTTGTGTTGGTCTTTATCATAGAACTTGTGGCCTACTAACTACCACAAGATAGGGTTTCAACCCTCTCTGCTATTTCATAATTTGATGCGGTCTTCACACATAAATACCACTGAAATCACATGCCCAAATTCTCGTGAGCCGCCTCTCTTGAGCTTGATCTTCCAAAAGAGAACCAACAATATACCATCCTAATTCCTAGGTTGAACCCATTAAGGTATGTAACATTCTTGTGAAACCTCACATGATGATCTTGCTTTGGTGGATAACCATGGACTCCCTTTAGCAACCCTTACTCAACCCTCTAATGTGAACTACTTTAGGACTACATCTGTCCTCACCTCCTTGATCAAATGACTTCCTTCTCACTTTATGCTATTTCCTTTATACTAATGCCTCCTTAAATATATTTTCCTAGCTAGGCCTCTTAGGAACCCTATAGAGCTTACAGGTTTTATCCACTTAGACCTTAGGAAATATCAATTTTCCTTTTTAATTTTCTTTAAGATTTTAAATCCCATCTTGGGCCCAAAACCCCATCTTCGCTTGGCTTCTTTGCCCACAAAGCCTTTTGTGACCAAACTCACAAACCCATCTCACTAAGCTTGTGGAGTACCTCCCAAGCTACACAATTCAACAACATAGTCTAGTTGTAGTAACCGTAACTTGGTCAAGCTCTTGTAGTCAAGTGAGGACTTGGTTGGGTTCCCAAGTTGCAAATTAAGTAAGGGTAGTTGTGAGGGCATGATAGCTAGGGAGGGTCAGGGCATGCCAAGGAATGAAAAGGCATGCTAACACATGTAAGACAATGTCAATGCATGATGAGGAGTGTTAGGGAGTGATGAGGGATCACAAGGGAGAAGTAGGTCAAAATGCATGGAAATGAACAAATAAGAGTGTGTGCCTGGGAGTGGCAGTGAATTAAAGTGTGCCAAGGAAAAAGTGTGTTAGAAGAAGTTCTTAATAGGATTGTAGGAGGAAAGCCTACGGTTGTGATAAGGGGCTCGATAGAGCAGTTTCAGAAAAAGGGAGACTTTGTGCTAGGCACAACATTGTTTTTCCTTTATCTATTATTTTTATATGACATGTTTCACACTTTGGCTGAATGCTCATGTTTTAAACTACTTTAGACAATTGCATATTGTACATTGTTGTGTATAAGCTTTGGGGAACTCGACTTGTTTTGACTTATATCTTGTGTATATTGTGCATCTTGCGGTTCTTTCCAACTCTCATTTAATGCTCTATTATTTATATGAGATGGACACACATGTGAAATATTTTTTGTGTAACCTATGTTGCTTTGTTGTTTTATGGACATGGATAGATGTGATCCTTGTCTTGGTAATTTCTTAAGTGGGACAAGTTGAGCTTGGACATGAGTGGCCAAAGATGAGTTATAGGCAGTTCTTAGGTGAACAAGGCACAATATACTTGTAGTAGGTGAAATTGGTCAAGTTGTTGCAGCTGAAGCAGGCTAATGTCACATGAACTGTAGTAGCTAAGGACTTGATTGGGTTCCCCAAGTCGTGAAAAAATGTATGGCTAGTTGCGAGGGAATGAGTGACAAGGCATACTAGGGAATGCTAACATGTGTCAGATAGTTCCAAGGCATGTCAAGTATGCTAATATGTGTCAAGTGCTAAGGCATGCCAAGGTTTGGCAATATGTGTGAAGGATTGTCAAGGCAACAAAAGTGAGAAACAAGTTAAACTACAAGGAAATGAACACATAAGAGGGTTTATAAGTCATCAATTTACCTTTTCCAATAGGGGCATGCTAGGCACACCAACACTAGGTACCAATAGGTGTTAAGTGCCAAGTATTAGTGCATTCTAAGTGCCAAATATTCCTATGTTACTTCTCATATACTTTCCAATAATTGATCTCAAATAAATTTAATATTAAACCATGCCAAAGCATACCAAGGCATCTCAATGAATGTTATACATGCTAAGACTTTCCAAGCACCAACACGTGCCAAATTACATGTGTGTTAGGGAGTGATACACATGTTATGAAGTGGCAGGGCATGTCGAAGAGTGTTAAGGTGTGCCAGAGAGTGCTAATGCATGCTGAGGAGTGTTAGGAGGTACTAGGGCAACATAAGGGAGCACTAGGTCAAAATGCATGGAAGTGAATGAATATGAGTGTGTACCATGGAGTGCCAACAAGTGCTAGATATCATGCCAAGGAGGGAGTGACAAGTTATGTTAAGCATTGGTAAGGCATGCTAGGGAATATGAGGGCATGTCAATAAGTGCTAAAGTGTGCTAGGGAGTTGAAATGTGTGTTAACATGTGCCAAATAGTGCCAAGGCATGCTAATACATGCTAGATTCTAAGGCATGCTAGGATGCGTAGGGTGTTAGGGTATGCCAATATGTGTCAAAGAGTTTCAAGGAAACAAGAGGAAGAACCAAGCTAAAATGCAAGGAAATGAACACATAAGAGGGTCAATAAGCCATGCATTTATATTTTTCAAAAGGGGCATGCTAGGCACACTAATAATAGGTTCCAGTACATGCCAAGTGCCAATGTGTGCCAAGTGCTAATGTATGTTAATGCATTCCAAAGTGTTCTAGGGCATGGTAGGGACTACAGGGCATGCCAAAAAATGCTAGGAGAGTGCTTATATGCTATACTAGGTCTTGCCAACATGTGCTTGGGTGTACTAGTCATGGCAAGATGTTCTAGGTATAAATATGTTCCAAGACATGCAAGGTGCCAAGGAATGTTAGTGTGTGCCAAAACATATTAAGGTGTGTCAAGAGTGTTGAAGAGTGCTAGGTCTCTCTCATTAGTAGAATTGACAAAGCTTGATTATGTATTAAATAATATAGTTCCTACACACACTAGTGGAACTTTATATAAAGGGAATTTGTTAGATAATAAACCTAATAAAGATGAAACATGTATTGACTCATAGGAAAAATATATTCTTGTTACTTGAGGGAAATGATACACACTAATTACTTTTTAACAAATTGACTAACTCTAACCACTATGGCATTGGAAATATAATGAAAAAGACTCCACAACAATGGTCTTCAATCGTTATCTTTTGACAAAAAACATAGTAACATGCATATAACATCATCAAAAACTCATTAGAAGGATCAATGATGATGAACATTTTTTGACTGTCACAAAAAGTAACAAAAAAGAACATTGGTGAGGGTCAATAAAATATCATCACTAGAAGTGTCACCAAAGAGAGAATTAGTGATGGGAATTTAACAACCCTCACCAAAAGTGTCAATGAAAATGGCTTTGGTAACAAGCCTTAAAGAACCATCACTATATGCACTTACAACAATGCTTTTTTAAGGACCGTCACCATATGCAACATTTGTGACGAACCTTAAAGGTTCGTCATAGGCATGACCCTCACTAATGACATTTTTTGTTGTAGTGAGGTATGACACTAGAGCCATCCAGCTCTGCTTCATAAATGCATTTCTCTAACTTAGCCTTTCCTCTGGTTCTTCCTATTGTACTACCTTCTTTGCCTTCTCCTTAGGTTTCTTATCTTTCTTGGTCTTCATCCGCTGCTCTTTTACTGTCTTCTTTGTTGGGGATGTTCTTAGCTCTACTCCAGATGCTTCAGTTGGTCTCTTTTAAGGTATTTTCTTGGTCCGTTCTTCTGTAAATATTTGTTTTCGCGACAACCTCGCGCGCCTTGGGGATATGGGTACATTTGGTGCTCCATCCTAGGCTTTCATGACTGAATTAAAGAAAAGGCTCTGTAGAGAAACTGGCAAAATTTTTTCCTTCCAACGGTCGTATTTTTCTAGTTATCTTCGACAATCACATAGCAATCTAACCTCTGTCGTGGTTCATTCAAACTTCTGTTTTCCTGAACAGTGTTGGGGCCCCGTTGGGTGTGGCCCAACTTGGTACAGTTTTGGTCAAAGACTCCGCATTTTGAGGAGAGAAGTGCGTGAAGTCTTTGAAGTTCTATTTACAACACAATGTCTAGGGGCTTTGAGGTGGGTTGAAGCCCCTCATTTTGTAATGAGTATCGGGGTTTTAGTTCATTGTTTTTTGAGTCCATCATATGTGGACCATGGTTTTTGTAGCAATGTAATGCATTTAAGGACATGTAATGCTTTGTCAAAACATGGATCAATTAGATCATATCATAGAGAGAGCACGAGTGATCGAGTCTTTTGTTCTGTGTTTTGGGTCTTAAGGATAGGCTTTGTAGCTGAGTGCGTAGAGGCCTTGGAAGAATTTGTAGCAGAGTGTGCAAACCACCTACAAATAGGTGTGCAAGTCGAGAAGTTGTATGTACCGAAGATCTATATTAATAAAGAAGAATAATTTTTGGTGAAGTCTTTTGTACTTGTATCTTTTAATTGTGTTCTATTTGTTTATGCAAAGTAATTGCAAGTAAATAGGTATGTTAGCGCAACTGTTATTGTTCTGTAATGTGTGTATATTAAAATGAATGTGACAAAGTATGTAGTTAGAATACTTTATGCAGTAATGTTATAAATGTTAGAAGGATGATTAAAGTACAAAAAGTGAAGTTAAGAGCCACTTTGCGCAGTCCCTTAAGGTTGCAGAAACCTGGTTTTGCAATCACCCATAGCCACCTCGGGTGAGACTTCAACCTTCTTGGGGGTTGTTTCCAAAAGGGTCAGTGTCTGAGGGTTTTGTTGGTGCGAAGTACAAGCTGAACCTGGGTAAAGCCCAATTGAGCCCTGCCTTTTGCATAAACATGGTTTTCTAATGGATCCAAAAAAGATAGCAATCATTGTGAACTTGTCAGCACCAAAAATAGTGAGACAAAAGGGCACGACACTTGGACACACTGGATATTACAAATTTTTTTTAAAGGGGTATGTGCAGATACCTACGCCAAAGGAGAAGTTATTGAAGAAATATGTCACTTTTAAATGGGACGAAGAATGTCAAAAGAGTTTGGATATACTGAAGGAGAATATAGTAACTATGTCGATCTTAGTTTTTGTAGATTGGAATAAGGAATTTCATGTACATGTCAATTCATCTTGCATAACATTGGGTATAGTGTTAGCACAACCAGGGGCAGGCGAAGTTGATCACCCCATAGCTTTTGAAAGAAAATTTTTTTCCAAGGCGGAGAATAACTATACTACAATAGAAAGAGAAGGGTTAGCTATGGTTTACGCATTATAAAAGTTCAGTCACTACTTGTTGGGAATACATTTCAAGATGTTCACTGACCACTCCATTGAAATATTTGGTGAATAAGCTTATTTTAGGAGGAAAAATTTACGTATGGTTTTTGTTGTTCCAGGAGTATGATTTTGAGTTTGTAGTCAAGACAATAATATTGAATGCCAACCCTGATCATTTGTCGAGATTGGAGACAGGAGAAGAACCGAAAAAAGAATAAGTAGTTGGTGGTAAAAGCAACTGATTTCACGTTGATTGTAGGGCACTTGTACAAAATAGGACTAGATGAAATACTATGAAGATACGTACCAGAACATCAAAGGAAAATTATTTTAGGAGAAGCTCATGGAGTCGCAGGGGGGAATTATGCAGGGAAGGCCACTACACATAAAATCTTGAGAGATGGGTGGTGGCCCACAATACATAAGGATGCAAAAGAGTTTTGTCGAGCGTGTGATATATGCCAAAGAATATGAAGGCCATCTATAAGAGATGGAATGCCATTAAATCCACAAGTGAAATTGCAAGCATTTGAAAAATTGGATATTGACTTTGTTGGACCTATTAACCCACTAGGAAACAAGACTGGAGCAAGATACATAATCACTACAATTGATTATTTGACGAGGTGGGCCGAGGCACAACTAGTGAAGGATTGCAGTGCAGATACTGCCACAAAGTTCATTTTTGAATACATTCTGTCAAAATTTGGGTGTCCAAAGATATTAATGAGCGACTGAGGCTCACATTTATTGAATCAGATTATTGAGGCAATGGATAAAGAGTTTCAAGTACACCATCATAAAATTACCCCATATCATCCTCAAGAAAATGGGATAGTCGAAGCTTTCAAAAAAATTCTAGAGAATGCACTCACAAAAGTGTGTAGTGTGAACAGAAATGACTGGGATCAAAGGATTCCAATGGTGTTATGGGCATATAGGATAAAATGCAAGAAATTGACAGGCCATACACCTTTTAGGTTGGGATATGGATAAGAATGAGTCATGCCTATGGAGTACATTGTGCCCAGTTTAAGAATTGCAGCTTTCACACACATGACAGATTACGATATAATGGAGGACAGGATGGTGAAATTGCTTGCTTTGGAAGAGGACAGGTTTATAGCAGTTTTTCATCAAAAAGTATAGAAAGAAAGGAGAAAGCCTGGAATGACAGACATATCAAGCAAAAGACTTTCCAGGAAGGAGATATTGTACTCTTATATGATAACGAATTCACGAAGTTCCCAGGAAAAGTTAAGACACATTGGTTAGAGTCGTATATCATCAAACATGTCTCTAATAGTGGCACAATTTATCTCACGAAGTTAAATGATCAGCTAATTTTAGGACAAGTGAATGGTAGAAGATTGAAGGTCTATAGGGATGACTTTGCCCCTGGAGCTTCGCAATGAAAGATGAAAGCATAAGAGACTTAGTGCCACCTGTAGTTGAAAGTGGGCACTAGACTACAAACTACTCTGTAGAAGGGGACTTCACCGAAGAATGATTACTCTGCGATATTCAAGGGTATGTCAAAGTCCGAAAGAATCCTGATGGAGGGTAGATTATTGCGCGATTGTCGAATATAATCGGAAAAATATGACCGTTGGAAGGAAAAAGTTGTTATTAAAAGGTGCAGGAGAAACACGTTTATGAAGCACAGCTAGATGGATCTAGTGCCATACTTGCATTAAATGAAAAATATTTAAGCTAATCATGAGGTTCGAATTCAAATTCGCTATAAAATCTATGTCCTACTCCACATTTTACACTTTGATGTCTAGAGAATTTAGTTTGAGAATTTGCAATCAAGAGTGAGTCAAGTGCATGTTTGAGAGAAGATTTGAAGAAGTTGCTCAAGAATTTGTAAAGAAAGGGCTAGCAAGATTCATGGAAGCCAAGGCTGGAGCACTGAATGTACCCCTGTACCCAAGGTGCATGAGGTCGCTGCAAAAATAAGTAGTTACATAAAAACAACCCAAGAAAAGACTCGAAAAGTGGGCAACTGAAGCCTCTCGAGTAGAGCTAAGAATGTATCCAATGAAGAAGACAGAAAAAGAGAAGCGGACATAGACCAAGCAAGATAAGAAACCTAAGGAGAAGGTGAAGAAGCCAATATAGTAGGAAGAACCAAAGGAAATCCATGATAGCGAGGAGGAAGCCGAGATGCCCCAGGTGGAGACAGAGGGCGCAAAAATTCCCTCTGTGCTACCACCATATTTTCCACCAAGAAAACTGGGTGCCGAGATGGTTAAGGACCTGAAAGACACAAATTTAGACACTTCACACAGCTGCTACTAGAAAAAGTGCCATTTGAAGGTGAAGTGCTGGGGAAAATCACGAAATTAAAAATGGAGGATTTGGACTTTAATGACAAAAGAAAATATCCACAGTTCGATCCGAGTAAGTACCTACACCAGGTCTATTATCTAGAGAGAGGAGTTACCATGTTGGAGCTACACCAGTGGGCTGCAAGATTGTAGAGATTAGGCTTGTTAAACATGTTATATGTTCCACACTTCGGTAGAAGCCTATCCAACATAGCCCATGTTTGATAGTTACTCGTATTGGTGCATGACAGATGCCTCTAGTTGGGGAAGAGGATCCCGATTGACGAGATGTTGATAAGAAGAATTACTGGACTGCCCTACCAAGGGAAGGACCCTGCCGAAGAGTTCATCGGTAAAAACCAATACAAGGCAATGGCATAGACCATGAAGGATAAGTTCGGGATTATCAAGAAGTCACACGGTTACGATATCAACTCTATCAATGACCAAGGGGTGCGCTTCACTGCACACATTTTAGTAGGAAAAATAATGAGGAAATGCAGAGCAAATGAAGTCCCCACAACCATGGTTTCTTTGTCTGTGCAATTAAATGCTGGGGTTTAGTTCAACTGGGCCTCGTACTTATGCAAGGAATTTTTGGAGGATTTTCGAAAAGCATAGCGGGAAGGCAAAACATTTCACTATGCGTGGTTGATTTTGATCATCACACTATTAGCATGGAAGGAGCTGGAGGAATCACAATTATGTTAGTCGAAACAAATGTATGTGAAGCTACACGGTATGCCTCACTGTGGCATACCAAGGAGCTCTTGAGCGCACATGAGAATTTTTTTTTCTTTGTGCTATTTGACATGGATTTGCACATGGTGGTGAACCAATATCCTAGGTTATCACCTAGCTTGTATGAGTAGTATTGCAACATCACAACATTCAAGGTAGATTTTCATAGAGTATACATCAAGGCTTGGAAGGATCCAATGGAGACATGGCACCCTTTGCCATATTTGGTCACTGAAGACGACTTGCTTACAATAATACAACAATGGTCAACTGAATGGATGACCCCAACCATAGACAACACTAAAGTAGTGGGGGGCACCACGCAACATGTGGGTCCAAGTGGGAAAGAAAAAGGAAAAGAAGCAGAGGAACCAGAACTAGAGGCAAAGTGAGAGACAGAGCAGGTTGCCTAGGACCCTCTCAGCGACGTAGATCCAACAGAGGAATCGCCATTCATCATCAAAAAGAGGGTACCTAAATTAACTACGTTGGGTGTATGAAAGAAGAAGAAGGTGAGAAAATCTAAGGGCGTGGTACCGCTTGTACTCACTGATGGGGACATCGATGAGATTGGAGAAAAGGTATAGGAAGTAACAACAATGACTTGGAACAAGGTCGATGATCGCTACAAAATAATCTTGACAGATGTAGAACAAGGCATCACATAGTTAAAGGTACTGGCATAGACATCCAAACAACTGGCACATATAGGTCAACTACTGCCTCCAAAGCGATGGATAGAGCCGAAAATTGGGTTGAGTATTTTTCAAATACCAAGTGGAGCATTACAGTTTGAATCTACCAAAGATAGAGAGTGAGCAAGAGGGTGGCACGGTGTTGACATGAACATTTCCACACTACCAACTCAGGTATTACACGAGTTCCATAAAAGTATTACAGATGAACTAAAGGAGCGAGAACAACAAACTTCACTATTAAGCATTCAGGTGGAAAAGGGTAGAGCTTCACTGAAGAAGGATATTGATCAATTGATCAAAGAAAGGGATGAAGCATGCCAACAAAGAAAATAGCTAGAGGAAGCCATTGCAAACACTTGTAGTGAAATCTCGGATGCAAAGGTCTGTGAAGAAGAACCGCCAGAAGAGAAGGTCGCGAAGCTTTACCTCATGATAAAGGAGTCAAAGAATAAGCTCACAAAAATAAATTTTGAATATGAAGTGAAGATTTTTGAGCTGAAAATAAGGCTGCAACCAGTCACTCCACTGGAAGTACATGAGAAATGGGAGAGGGATCTAAAATCTGCATTAAAGACATCTTCGACATAATGGAAGATTGTGGAAAATTACTATATTAGACTACGCAGATTTTGACCTCATTGCAGGAGGATCTAAACATTTAGAGGATTGAAGAGGAGCTACAGGTGAAGCAAAAGCGGCAGGAAGAGATCCTGGAAACTACGAAGACCTTGCCAGTCTCGCAGAGCCTCACCAACTTCAGTGAATGGAAGAATCTCCAGAAAGAAATTGAAGATCTTTAGAGGAAAGAGAATATTTTGACAGAGAGGACTCAATCATGACAGGATGAGGCCATCCAGCTTTCCCCAGTAGTATATGAATGCCTCAAGGAGCTACGACAAAGGGAGAAATAAGTGATGCAGAAGACTATTGGGCCAACCATAGAGGCATTGCTGTAAGAAGTGCGCCGAGAGGAAAAGCAGGTAGCATAAATAGTCTAGCAGTACAATGTCGTCTACAATGACATCACAACAAATATAAAGGGTACCGCAGCTGAGTGACTTGGGACAAGTCACATGTCAGTATTTGGGGCCTGTTGGGCATGGAAAAAATTGGTCAAAGACTTTGCATTTTGAGGAGCGGAATGCACAGAGTCCACGGAGTTCTATTTACCATGCAATATCTAGGGGCTTTGGGGTGGGTGGAAGCCCCTCATTTTGTAACGAGTATCAGGGTTTTAGTTCAATGTTTGTTGAGTCCATTGTATGTAGACCCTGGTTTTTGTAGAAATGTAATGTATTTAAGGACATGTAATCATTTTTTGAAAAGGGAATCAATTAGATCATATCATAGAGAGAGCATGGGTGATTAAGTATTTTGTTATATGTTTTGGGTCTTAAGGAAAGGCTCTACAACTGAGTGCGCAGAGGCCTTGGAAGAGTCTGCAACTGAGTGCATAGACCACCTGCATCTGGGTGCATAGGTCGAGAAGTTGTATGTACTGATGATATATCTCAATAAAGAAGAAGAATTTTTGGTGAAGTCTTTTGTACCTGTATCTGCTAATTGTGTTCTATTTGTTTATGAGAAGTAATTGCAAGTAAATTTGTATGTTAGCGCAACTGTTATTATTCTATAATATGCATGTATTAAAATGAATGTGACAAAGTATGTAGTAAGAATACATTGCAAAGTAATGTTATGAATGTTAGAAGGATGATTAAATTATAGAAAGCGAAGTTAAGAGCCACTTCGTGCAGTCCCTCAAGCTTGCAGAAACCTGGTTCTACAATCACCCATAGCCACCTCGGGTGAGACTTCGACCTACTTGTGGGTCATTGTCGAAAGGGATGGTGTTTGAGGGTTTTGTTGGTGTAAAGTACAAGATGAACCTCGCTGAAGCCCAACAGAGACAACAACAGGTACCAAGTTGCATGTATGATTTCTTCACTAGTTTTGGCTTGCATGGCATATGCATGTGGATTTTTGGTTGTGATCTGTCATTGGCATGTAGGATGGATGGAATTGACAGTGGACTACCTGAACCTTACCATTTCCTGGATAGCCATGGTGATTCTGGGTTTACTTTCATTTTTTATTTTTTGTTGGTTCTCGTGTTTCCTTAGCTTGGGTTGAGTTATTGGTCTTGGAGTCCTTGGTTGGACAAATGCTCTAGGAGCCCTATAATAACTTGGGTTGAGTTACTAGTCTTAGAAGCCTTGGTTGGATAAACACTTTGGAAGCCCATGGTGGGTTGAGTTACTAGTCTTGGAAGCCCTGGTTGGAAAACGCTCTGGAAGCCCTGTAGAAGCTGTGGGTTGAGCTACTAGTCTTGGAAGCCTTGGTTGGAAAAACGCTCTAGAATCCCTGGAAGGCTTGGATGGAGAACAATCTGATGATGGTTTTGTGATGTTCGACTATGAGGTGGAATCGCTGTTTAATGGGTTGAGGTGGATTGCCTTTGGAAGACATGAATGAGTTTTGATTGATGTGTTCTATGATATCCCACATTCATGCTTGGAATATGGCATGAGGGTGAATGGATCAAGAGAGATTTGGCTCAATCATTCTACGGTCGGGTGGAACATGGAAGTCCCATACCAGGTTTCAATTTTTCATCATGAGTAAGAGGTTATTTCTCCTTGTATTTCTATGAGAATTTTGATGGATTATATGTGGTGTATATGGCTATACTTTCATGAGTATTTCTGCTGCTATTATGTTGGCTATGCATGTGTTTTATGACAACAACCATGGATTTCATCATGTTTTTACTTGTAATTGAATGATAAATGTATCTATGACCTAATGGATGGAATGGAAATTGATGTGTTAAGGCATCAATGGTTCTTAGCGATTCTCAACTAAGTATGAGACCCCTATGCTCAGAACTGTTATTTACACTTGTAAATTACATTAAAAATATGTTTGATGAAATTCCTGTCATGGCTAGTAGGGGTACAATTAGGGTTTCACTCAAGTATTTGCTTTAGTACTGTCATTTTCATGTTATTTTACTATTCTGAAGGTGCCATGAAATTCTGGGTAGTGACCTGGGCTATGGGCCTAAAAAAGTGGCTCAAATCTCAGGGACGTTGGCATATCACTGACAAATTTAGTCTATGGACACTAGTAGGCAAGCTTGTGAGAGCGAATTTGGATTTTTGGATTTTGTCATGCCTATAACATGAGAGTGAATGAGGCTTAGGTTGTCCAAAAGTTCATTGGGACCCAAGGGAAATCTGTCTAAAGTGTTGGATTGGTTCCTGAGGGTCCTGAAGCTGAAGTTGAATGTCTGTATGGTGTATTTCCATTGGTTCCACTTCCTTAACGTGAATTAGGAGGTTGAATCATATCATAGTGGCCTCTCATCGCATGTTTACCCTGGTTGGCTGGTTGCTTGGGTAGATGTGGGGAGGAGGGTGTTACAGAGATTTTTTTTTTTTTTTTGGTTTAAGTGACAATAGAAGGTATTTGATGAACTAAAACATTTCCTTTGATCTACACTAGTCCTCACCCTACCACACTTGCAATAGACATTTTAGATTGAGACAACTGCCTCTAACTATTCTATTAATGCAGTCCTCATTTAGCAATGAAATATGGTGGCATATCATAGTGAAACACTCTTTGATACAGTCCAGAGATATCCCATATATGATAGGGAGATGTATTCCATCATGCATGCTCGCCAACAATGGAAACATTATATTCTAGGGAAGGAGACAATCATTTGAAATGATCACATGCCTTTACAATTTATGTATACACAAGGGAAGTTATAGAATGATCACCATAAAAAATGGTCAACATACCTGCAACAATTCCATTTGAACATCAAATACCAAAAGGGTAGCACCAATTATGTCATAGAATGACTCATTCGACTACTGGTTGTGGCACTGACCATGATTCTCAACTCTTCTAGGCATGAGACTTGTAGGTAGCCACAATTATACAACAATGACTCCAAATTTATTTCCATATACCAATTTTTTATGGCATGAAATCAAGTTCCATACTTCCACCTCTAATATGCACTATTGTTATTGTTGACACCTAATCCGAAACGGATGGGTGAATTGGACAGTCATCTAGAAGATGAACTGATCCATCATTTTTATGTATATAAATAATATGTTAGCTAATGAATAAATCATCAGTTCTTTCCTCCGCTCATTCTGGAGTTACCCTGGCCTGACATGGTATCAGAGCACAGGTCCCAGAAATAGCTGTAACTCCTGCCTCTGCCAGGTTTCTGCTGCCTCATGAAACCTCTGTCCTGAGAGACTGTGCATCCGTTTTCTCTGCGCATCTGTGCCTCTGCCCTTGAACGTTAGTGCATTGATTAACTTCTGCTGTTGTCCTCTGTCCTCTGCCTCTCCCTGGCCTTGTGCGATTTCAGTATGACTTCGGTCCTATGACAGATTAAACAAATCTTCCAAATGGCTATAGGATAGTGCGAAGCGAGTTTCAGTGGAGACATCCAATTTCAGAGGTTATTACGACATACTCCAGCACATACCATTTGAGGAGAAGTGTCATAGGCACAAATTCGGAACTACGAATTGCTCCAGAGTTAAACCTCTACCCCCATCTCATTTGAAATATGACTGTGTATTGCTGCGTTGAGTTTATTGTATTGCTGCGTTGGGTTTATTACTGCGTATGGTAGAACAGGCTTGAAGCTGGCGCTTTCTGCAAGAAGACGTTTATCAAGCAGCTGCCTCTCCCAGAGATACTGAAGAGATCCGTCAATTTAACGGTTCTTTCTTTTGGTTTGCAGTAAAGGTGAACTTAGAAACGTCGATCCGTTTAACTGTAATGTTTTTTTAGAATGGATTTATGATATTTCTCTTCTTCCGCTCATTTATTCGAGAGATCAACCCGCTGACATGAAAAGAATGGTGACTGCGTCTTATTGTAAGAATGGTGACTGCGTTTTTGGTGTAAGAATGACTGTGTTTTATTGTAAGAATGACTGCGTTTTATTGTGAGAACTACTCCTATTCGCTCATGCAACTTTAAAGTGATGTTCAGAGTATTCTAAAAACCGCGCAGTGTTTTGATCAGTTAATGGTGCGGCCTCCACCGAACAACTACAGTGAGACTGTTTCAAAGACTTCGTTCCTTCTTGGCGTTCACCGCTTCTTTTATGACTTCAGTTGTCGTGTTCTTGGCTTACATGTTTTTTCTGAGAACCATATTTTTTACATGAAGATTTTTATATGATCTGTGTGGAGATGTGCTGCTGTTATATGGTTTTGAAGACAGCCATATGTATTTTTAAAGCAGTCACATATATTTTGTTGAAGGCAGCCATATGTATTTTTTAAAAGCAGCCATATGTATTTTTTAAAAAGCAGCCATATGTATTGTTTAAACATTGTATTATCTGGTACATTGCACAAGTGATATCATCTCCACATTAACAGAAAAAGTATTTTTCAATCAGCAGAGATATTTTTTTTTTACAGAATGCATTCAATCATTTCTATGGTAGGAATAGTTCTCACTGGCAAGGAGAACTATTCAGAATGGTCTCGGATGGTAAAACACACCCTCATCTACAATGAGTTGTGGAAAGGAGTGTGTGTCGGAGAAGAAGACAAAGACCCTGTGCAGCCTACATCAGACAAAGAACTCGCCATTTGGGAAAACAAGAACAGCAAAGCATATGCATTGATCGCAGCATCTGTAAATGAAGAAGTAAGTCGTCATATTTCATCCTATTCCACTGCCTTTGAAGCTCTACAAAAGCTGAAAGAACTCTATGATACACATTCTGCACTTGAAGTTGTTCAGCTCATGATTAAACTCTTCACTCTTGAACTGAAAAATAATGATCCTCTTGCTCTTGCATCTGAAATAAAGTCTATAATGCATGACATTAAATCCACTAAGGTTGAGCTGGATATCTCTCTTATTGCCTTTCTCAAAGCACTCTATCCTACCTACTCCAATTATCTTGAGTCTTTACAAGCAAATGGAAATCTTAAAGATATAACCTTTGACTCTCTTGTGAAAAAGTTTGCTGAAAGAGAGAAAGCCTTTGTAAAGAAAACAGTCCCTGAATCCTCTGAAGAGACTGTTTGCCTTGCTCATAAAGAAAAGCATCCTGCTCAAGATTCTACAAGAGGAAGAGGTGGACGAAGAGGAAGAGGAAGATACTTCAGAGGCAGGGGGGGCAGACATTCTCAAGCAGAAAAGGCAGATCTGCATTGCATTCGCTGCAAACGAAATGGATCACATGATGCTTCTACATGCAAGCTACCATGGGACAAGGTTGAGCAGAGAAAAAATCAGCAGAAAGGTAAAACTGATGACACAGACAAAGGTAAAGCACCTGAATCCGCTCACTATATTGAGGCACAATGTAACATTGGAGTAAATGAAGACTTGTTTAATGCTTCACTTGCTTCTTCGAAAAATGACTGGTTGCTTGATTCAGGAGCAACCTGTCATATGACTCATAGGAAAGATTTTTTTGAAGATTTCACTGACAATGTTGATGGAGCAGTATACTTTGCAGATCAGTCAAAAATCAAGCCATCAGGGCTTGGCACAATCAGGCTTAAACTGCTTGGTCTTCCAGACTTTCTTCTGGATCATGTTCTATATCTCCCACAGCTCAAGAGAAACTTGCTGTCTCTGGTCCACATCCGCCAGCAAGGTCACTCCATTCATATGTTTGATGGAAAGCTTGAGGTAAGAAAGGCATCTGACCATTCACTTGTCATGAGGGGTATAGAAGAAGAAAGACTTCTTAAACTGCAAGGAACCTCTGCTCATACACAACATTTCTCATATATTTCTCATCATGAAGAAGGTACCCTTCCATCAAGTTTATTATGGCATGCTAGATTTGGACATTTAAACTATGATAGTCTCCGCTTGTTGAAGAAAAATGGTGTTGTTGGTTTGCCTACAATTCCTAGAAAACATAAGCAATGTGATGCTTGCATTCTAGGAAAGCATAGCAAACAGTCTTTTCATGATTCACATTCAAGAGCACATAGGAAGCTTGAACTTATTCATTCAGATTTATTTGGTCCAATTCCTGTTCCTTCTGCAAATGGAAATAAATATATCATGACATTTATTGATGATTACACCAGAATGTGTTGGGTTTACTTATTGAAGAACAAATCTGATGCTTTTCAAACATTCAAGAATTTTCATAAGTGGATTGAAAATGATGCACAATCTCATATTGGGTCTATTCACACTGATAATGGAAAAGAATATACATCAAATGAATTTGAACACTATCTTCGCCAACATGGGATTAAACATCAAATAACTGTGCCTTATAATCCTCAACAGAATGGTGTAGCTGAAAGAATGAACAGAACAATTTTGAATATGGTACGATCCATGCTTTCTTCAAAAATGTAAAGACAATGTTTTGGGCTGATGCCGTTCTATGTGCTGCATATATAAAGAATAGATGTCCATCTAGTGCTATAAGAAACAAGACTCCTTATGAATTGTGGTATGGACATGTTCCTTCGGTAAAACATCTCAGGATATTTGGTTCCACCTGTTATGCTTTAATACCAAAGGTACATAGAAACAAACTTGGTGCTAGAAGTCGTAAGTGTATCTTCCTGGGGTATTCAAACACATCTAAAGCATACCGCCTCTATGATGAAGTAAATAAAAAGTTTGTTTTATCTAGAGATGTCATTTTTCTTGAATCATCCAAATCTGACAGTGTTGTTGAGCGACAACTTGATCGCTTGGATAGATTCACAAAACCGAAATCATTCCAAGAGTTTGATAATCAGATTCCACATCTTGAAGGGGGGATTCCTATACTAGATCAACATGTGGAATCTCCTTCTGAAGAACAATCTCCCCTGCATGACACTCCAACAACGGATGATGCTTTAAGTGATGTAATTGATAGAATTGGGAGACTTAATCTTGATTCAGTCCCAACTCAATCAACAGAACAGCCTGGACCATCTCAGAAAGGTCCCCCAAAGTGGCTGACAAAGACACTTGAAAGTGTTCATCCTGATGAAATTGGAAAAACAGGAACCAGAAATACAAACCGACAAGATGGAGGTGATGTAGATAATTCTAATTCACCTGTTGATATGGATGTTACTTATGATTGTGAATTGAACTTGTCTACAGATTTTGAACCAACTTCCTTCAAAGAAGCTGCTTCTCATGATGAATGGAAAGAAGTGATGCAGAAGGAGTATGATGCCCTCATAAAGAATGGCACTTGGAAGCTGGTCGATCCTCCATTTGGAACCAAACCAATTGGCTGCAAGTGGGTCTACAAGAACAAGTACAAAGCTGATGGCTCACTTGACAAGCACAAAGCTAGGCTTGTGGAAAAAGGTTTTGCACAGAAGGAAGGGGTCGATTATGAGGAAACTTTTGCCCCCACAGCAAAATGGGCAACCATCCGGACACTCTTTGCACTAGCTGCTCAGAACGGTTGGAAAGTCCATCAAATGGATGTAAAAACTGCATTCTTGAATGGAGATCTAAAAGAGAATGTTTTTATGTCCCAGCCTGAAGGATTTGCTATAAAAGGACATGAACACAAAGTATGCAAACTTGTGAAGTCCTTGTATGGCCTCAAACAAGCACCACGAGCCTAGTATGAAAAACTAACTGAGCATCTTCTGAAACTCAACTTCAATCATTTTGATCTTGATGATGCAACTTTATTTGTCAAGAAAGTTGGCAAAACAGTTGTATATCTAGTGGTATATGTAGATGATCTTTTAATGACAGGGAACAATGAAAGCTATATTGCATCCATAAAGAAAGAATTAGGAAATTTTTTTGAAATGACTGATTTGGGATATGTTCATTACTATCTTGGCATTGAAGTAACCCAACATCCAAAGTCCATATTTCTTTCTCAAAAGAAATACATTGGAGATTTGTTAAACAGATTTGGCATGACAGAGTGCAATCCCCTTTGTACTCCAATGGAACAAAACTTGAAGCTCACATCTATTGAAGGAAAGGAATTTGAGGATGCAACAAAGTATAGACAGCTTGTAGGAAGTCTCATCTACCTCACTACTACCAGACTAGACATTTCATTTGCTGTTGGAATCCTCTCCAGGTTTATGCAACAGCCTTGTGAGGGACACTGGTCTGCTGCAAAAAGAGTTCTAAGGTACTTGAAGGGAACTCAAGACCTTGGAATCAAGTATACACAGGTGGACGACTTCAACTTGATTGGATACTCTGATTCAGACTTCGATGGAGACAAAGAAACTGGGGTATCTACTTCAGGATATGCTATGAGTCTTGGATCGGGAGCTGTCTCCTGGAGATCACGCAAACAATCAGTACCAGCAGATTCCACAACAGAAGCAGAATATGTGGCAGCAGCTGAAGCAACGAAAGAAATTGTGTGGCTCAGGAAAATTCTTGAAGATTTGCAGGTAAAACAAATACAATCAACTCCACTCATGATTGATAACACATCTGCAATAAAGTTGGCCAAGAACCCAAAGTTCCATGATCGTACTAAGCACATCAATACTAAATATCATCTGATCCAACATCATGTTGAGGCCAAAACAATCCATCTCCGTCATTGTTCCACAAACGAGCAAATTGCAGACATCTTCACCAAAGCGCTTGGAAGAGAAAAGCTTGAAAGATTCAGAATGATGCTTGGACTCACCAACATCCCTTCAAATTAAGGGGGGGAATGTTGACACCTAATCCGAAACGGATGGGTGAACTGGACAGTCATCTAGAAGATGAACTGATCCATCATTTGTATGTATATAAATAATATGTTAGCTAATGAATAAATCATCAGTTCTTTCCTCCGCTCATTCTGGAGTTACCCTGGCCTGACAGTTATATCTGAGACACCTTTGTGTTCCGTCAAGATAACATGCCAAGATGATATGGGAGGCACATTACAGTTGGGTATTAGGGAAATTTGGTATGGAGAAGAATTGGAATTACTAAAGAAATATTTTTATTGGCTGAAACTTTGACAAGATATTGACAAGTATATTAATCCTACACTGTTTGTGCCATTTGCAAACTAGCCATTAAGAATTAAGGCTTGTACACCCCTCTTCCCACTCCTAACTATCCTTGAGAATCCATCTCTATGGACTATATGTCTAGCCTTTCTTATACTAAGAATGGTAATGAATATGTGTTTGTGGTCATTGATATATTTTCTAAAATGGCGAATCTAACTACTTGCAAGAAGAGTAGCACAACAACAACCACTGCCAAGCTCTTCTTTGAATGGGCGTCGGTACATTTTAGGACCCCATAGATCATCATATCAAATTAGGATAATAGGTTTCTAAGAACATTCTAGTCGAGTCTCTACTCATTGTTGGACACTAAGATCACCAAATCAATTCCCTTCCACCCCCAAACTGGTGGCTAGATAGAGGTCATCAACATGATGATCACACACACTTTATGCATTTACAACTCCAAGAATCCATGAACATGGGATGATAGCCTCCTCTATGTTTAGTACAACTACACCAAATCTCTCCATAGGTCAATTGGCCATAGCCCTTTCCAGGTCGGTTTGATATTTTAACCATTGGGTCCCATTGATGTCACATTTCCCCTTGTAACTAGATAGCCAAAATCTACACATGTTAAATCTGGATCCGAAAAAGCTACCAACTTTATTGAATTAATTTAGCACATCCACTAGTAGGTCCATGGTATTGAAAAAATCGTATACTAAGTACAAACATCACCATGATTAACACCAAGTTCCACACAAGTTTCAAGTGGGAGACAAGGTTTGATTGCATTTGTAGAAGAATTGCCTTGTAGTGGCCGATCGAAAGCTTTAGCCACTCCAATATAAACCTTACACCATCACTAAGGCTATGGGTAACAATTATTTTGAGCTAAGTATCCTATACTTCCTTGGTCTACACCTAATGTTCAATGTGTACCACCTTGGCCATGCTTTCCACCATTGTTGGACACATCATAAACTATAGGGTAACTAACACCAATAGAAATCCAAATTGTATTTAATAGGCCACAATTAATCAAATTGTGGATGCACTAGTGAAGAGAACTAGCTAATAGAAGATCCAATAGTATTGGGTTTTCAAAGTATGCCAACCACTGCACCAAGGAAAGTGGCTCACTAGGGGCCAAGTTTAGCATACTTTTCCCCATCTAATTGAGGTACTCAATGCAATGGAGACCATTTCTTTGTTTTGGGGGGGGGGGGGGAATAATTCCAGTGGATATTGGTGGATACCCACATATTCCACTAACTCAGAACTCAATTTTCTATTTTGATAGTTTTTCTACAATTTTTTAGGCCCTAAAATTTTGGAGTAGTTTTGAGGTCCTATACGACATTTTTTGTGGAAACAATCACTTCATAATCATAAATTTTTGAGTTTGGTAAAAATGTACTTCTCAGTTAAACCTTTCCAATAGGTTGTTATGCATGCTAAACCCTTACTTCTTTATGATAAAAGGACCTTTGATCCTCATTGTAGGATAGTTTGGAAAATGAACGTAGTTTTCACATCTCTTCTCAGAGATAAGCTACCACCATTCAAGCTAGTTTGTTTTCATTATGCATTTATACAAGTTCAACATTTCCCCTTTATTAATAGAAGTCAAGTTTCATTGTCTCTTTGCGTTTTGGTTATAAATATTTATATCATTTCATTCCCTTCATAAATTCAGATTAGAGATTTATGCACATAGTAAGGAATCTTGATTTTTGTATCATCGGATGTGTTCTAGCCACAAAATTTTGTGGAGAGGCTAGAATACATGTATTCTCCAAAACCCATAAATTGTTTATGGAAATTCCACCAAGAGATGACTTAATTAAAATAAATAACCTTTTTAATGGTTCCTAAGTCTATACTTAGGAAATTTGGTTAATTAAAGGGTATTAATTAAGTCATGATGAAATTTTTTTGAAGAAGACATGGATCAATTTCTAGTTAATATTAGCCATCGATTATGTTTTAATCTTGGCCATTGGTGCTTCAACAGAAAATTATAAGAAGAAGTCGATGGGTAGATGGAGAATACGCTAGGGTAGATACTCACTTGCTCAATAAAATTGATTTTCTCAATGGCTGAAGTTCACCAAGAGAAAATCGAGTCAGAGAGTGAGTTGCAGGTGGGAGAGAGAGGGCATCAGTAATAGTATAAGAGTACAGGAGAAATATGGAAGAGGTAGCAAAGAGGAGGGAGGAAGTTCATCAACGTAGAGGAGCAACACAAGCACTACATAGGGGGTGATGTAGTTAGGACAACGAAAGGGTAGAAAGTCCCCTTCGGAGTCAAAAAATCACTATAGAGTGTGACAAATTCATCAACAAATTTCTCTGAGTAATTCTTCCTCTATTTTGGCTATCCATATCTTGTACATAAATTATTGTTGAATATTAATAAAAGAAACCCTCATCTGCTGCATTGATTTTCCCACATGGAGTTTTTCCGGAGACGATTGTCTAAAATAATTGTGTTATTGTGGTTGTATTTTTCCTTGCATTTATTTTCCACATTATTTTATGTTGTGAAGGTTGTAGTAGATTTTATTTCAATATTTACTGTGTAACACTATAAATAAATTGATTCAGAAATTAACAAGTAGGATAAATTTAATCAGTTGTTGTAGTAGGGATTGGGGTCTCTGAATTTCCACATGGTATCAGAGCATGGGTAAAATAGGAAGAAATCGATTGTAGACAAAAGAAGGATTTCGAAAGCACTGCGTAAGCAACACTTCAAAACCCCAGAGAGGTTGGATAGTCCATTGGCTAGGTGGAAATTTTTTTGTGGGAAATTAATTCTTTGAGTGAGTGGATAGAGAATAAAATTTTCTGGATCGAGATTTGTTAGAGGCAGAGGGAGCAATGCAACATTTTCTACGTAGAGAAGGATGTGTGTTTTGCAGCTATGAATTTAGTGTTGGGAAGGAAAAATAGCACAAGAAATTATGGATAGTCAAGAAGTCTCAGAATTATCTTCCAAATTGGAAGATGAGTTTGCGTGTTTGTCAGGATCAGCATCATGTGGTGTCTGGTATGAGCTTCAGCTCACATGAATGGAGTAAGGGAATATTTCTCAAGTTATCAAGAGGAGAAAATGGACTTCCAAATTACTATGGGCAATAGAACTAAGTGTACTCAAGTAGGGAGAGGCACCATAGATTTTCAGATGGAAGCAAGAACCAACACTAGCACCACGAATGTACTGCATGTGCCAGGATTCGGTATGAACCTAATTTCAATATCCTAGTTGCAGGACAATGGGTATGATGTATACTTTGTGGGAAAGAAAGTATATGTCAAGCATAGCAGCTGGAAGAAGGTGAGACAAATTGGAGCTCGAAGCAACAAACTATATAGATTTCATATCGATTATCCAATGACACTGATAGGTAGTGATAACAATAGTAGGAAGGAGTTGAATGAACTATGGCACAGGAGGATGGGACACTTGCACCATGGAGCACTTAGGATGCTCAGAGAGATTGTAATAGGAGCTCCAACTCTCAGCACCAAGCATGATGATCTATGTCGAGGATGTGTACTTAAGAAGTATGAAAAATAAGCATTTCCCAAAAGTGACAACAGAGCCAATGGCGTGTTGGGATTAATACACTCAAATATTTTCGGCCCTATGTCCACGAGAGTCTTAGTGGTAGCAAGTATTTTGTCACCTTTATTGATGACCATTATAGAAAAACCTGGATCTACTTCTTAAATACCAAGGAAGAGGTCTTTGATCGGTTTCGAGAGTTCAAGGCTCTTGTAGAAAACATGACAGGGAAAAATATCAAGGTACTATGTTCAGATAATGGTGGAGAATACATGGATAAAGAATTCACAAAATTTTTGCACAAAGGAAGGTATCAAAAGAGAGTGGACAACTCCCTATAATCCATAGCTGCTATAGCTCCAAATCTCACTCTTATGGTTTGTGATGCTGCACTCATGGCCTAGGGCAACCCCTCCTTCCAGACCTGGTCCTAAAATTTTAAAAACAGTGTTTTATCCCCTATACGCGACATTTCCCTGAGTTAAACGCGTGTATACGCGGGTCTGTGTATACCCAACCCGCGTATATGTATTAAAACACTTAAAAAAATATAAAACTCCTTATTTTCGAGCGGAGATCGCGGGTTTTACCTGCTGATCACCTATTAGTGCCCGTGGCCCAACTGTTCCCAACCAACTCCCAACTAAAAAACTACTTTGGGAGAGGTATAAAAAGACCTCAATGGGAAGGCCTAAAGGAGGAGAGAAGAGAGAGAAAGGTTATTATGTTGAGAATTTTTCCCCTGACCAGGTCTGAAGTCCCTTGTGCCTTCTGCACTTCCCCCATTTGTACAGGAAACCTTGGTTTCCTTGTGTGTTGATGTTCATCCACCATTTATGACATCATGGAGTAAGGCATGGAAGGAGTTTGTTAAAGGCTTGAGTCTGGAATGGATCCGGAAGGAAGCTTTGCTTGGAGCCTGCTGAAGGTGACTCAGGTGAAATTATTCCTTTTTATGTACTTTATTTGTCTATAATAAATGAAACACATGTCTTGGTTCCTGATATGAATCTTATTTATGTTTATGATATTCTTGTTTAGAATTCATATGTAGATGGTTGTTTGGATTTCATAACTAACTACCTTTATTTATAACATGAAGATGGTTTCTTTATAAGGTTTTGTCCATATACTGCTATGTTCTTTGGAATTGGTTGTTTTTGCAGGACAAAAGAGAAGAAGGGAACTCCAAGAAGGGTTTGGACCCTAAGGGCCTTCCTAAACGTAGGACCTAAGGTACGTCCCCTTTACAATAGAATTTTCTTATAATAGCATAATGGCTGTGTGAATGTGTGTTTCTTTGAATAGATAACTTTCAGTCTGCTACGGTTTCAACCCAAAAAGCCATAGGGGAACATTTCCCTCCAACAAAATTGGTGACTCCGCTGGGGACAGCATACTTGTTGTTCCTAGTTTGGGTGTTTTCAAGCCAATAAGGGCTCATCTGCCTTGTTTGCTTGCTGTTGCTGTCTGGTCTGTTTTTGAACTTTAAGTTTTGCCAGTTTCTTCAGTTTGTTTTTTATTTTTCTTGAAACCTTTTATATACGCTGTTTTTCTTAGTTACAGAGGTGTATATATGCATGTTTCTTTAAGTGAACCCGCGTATACGCAGGTTTCTTTAGTTACAGTCGCGTATACACGCAATCTGTACATAAGTACAATCGCGTATATCTTGCAATTTTCAAGATTTTTAAATTCTGATTATTTCTGAAGGTCCATCAGATAGTTTGAGTCAGTCTTAAACAGTCACTTTCCAGTATCAGTTTTTGTTTTTACAGTGAGCATCTTGTTCTGAATTCTCTCTGATTATAAGGAGTATTGGTCTTGTTTTTGTTGATTGCAAGCGTCATCATTCTTTGCTAAAGCACGCAAGATTTCTTGTTTGGAATCTTGGCTGCTTTGATTCATCAGGGTAGGGAGATTGATCTCAATCTTCATGTCAAATCTTGCTTTTGGTGACTTTTTGTTTGCTTGACAAAACCGCTTTTGTGACCATCCGCTTCTTTGTTTCATGAAAGTTGTTGATTGACACTTTCTTGAAATTTGTCTTTTTGATCTTTTTGGTTATTGTTGCCAAAGATTTCATTGCTACTTTTTATTGTTAAGAGCATCCTTAAACACATCTCTTTTTGTTGAGTTTTCATCAATTGTGTGGTGTCAATTTGCAAAAGTGTTTGTTGCCTATTCTTCAATCACAAGTTTCAGTGTTGTTGAGAGCATTTTTGAAAAGACTTTTTTGTTGTTGCGTTTGAAGAAAATCTTTTTGAAAAACTTAGTTTTGCTTTCTTGAACTTGGTTTTCATTTGGTTTCCTTTTAGTGAATGAAAGTGCTTTATGTTTGTTTTAGAACTTGTTTTTAATGTTTAGACGAAATGAATGGTAGCATCTCATATTCCATCTAGACATTTTAAGTGGCAAGATAAAGATTGATAAGCAAGCAACTTTCATTTTTTGTTTTTAGAGTAGTTTCGAATCTTGCATCGGCATATATTTGTTGCATTAGGATAGATTTGCATACCCTTTTAGGCATACATAGCTTTGTTAACTTTTGTGAGTGTGAAGCGTGAATTAATGAAAAGAAAAGAAAAATTTGTTTTATTAGAAGTTCCTCTGAAACCTATAGAAATTTCTCTTCATCGAAAAACAAAAACAAGTGCACGTGCATGTAGTTAGGTTTTTATTAATTTCTTTTGCATCAAAAAACACCACTAGTTTCACTTCCGTTACCCTGTGACTTAAATAACAGCCTATTTTAAAATCAAGCGCTAACTAAAATTCACTAAAACGTTTTGTTTAATTCAGTTACACCAACAAGTTTAGGATTTTAGGGCCTTGGATTAGGCGATTGGGGAGTTAACTCTCCAAGGCCATATAAACATCAAACATAGGAGTCTGAATAGCGAGTGAAAATCCAATAGCGTTAGGAAGACCAGGAAAGCTCTGGATCTGGGAGTTAAGCACGAGGGTCTGTGAAGACAGGGAAGAGAGATACCCCCTCTCCTACTTGTCCGAACTTACCTCACGACTGTTCCGCCTGGATTTTGCGACGAGTTGGTATCCATAGTTGCTACTCCTAGGGATCTACACAGGTGGCTACAGAGGGGAATCCCTTGGCACCTGAGGTTGACGTTGCATCACTCTCGACAGTACTACTAGAGGGCACCCTTGCAAAGCTTGGGGGCTTGCACCGGCGCAGGTTGTTGTTAGGAGGTCAGCGTAACTTCCTCTGATACCTTCGCTGATAGGACTGGGCCCTAATCATCCCAGACTATCTTCGGAAGGCCCCTTAATTCACTTTCTTATATTTTGGTGTCCTGTCCTAATCACCCGGAGCGGAAATACTTGGAAGTTGTTTGACTGGCTGTTATCTTTAGGGACTTTATAGTGTGTGCTCTGTGCTCTTAGTTGGCCTAGCTTTCAATTTTTTGAGTCTTTAGTTAGATCATAACAAAAAATTCAAAGTGGCTGACCGATCTCCCAGACGGTCTCGAAGACTTCGTGGTCTTTCACCACCAAGTTTAGAGCCTTCTCCTAGAAGGCGCAGAGGTAATACTACTGGTGGGTTTTGTCCCACGGCAGTTGATGCATCAGGGATTGATCCTCCTCTTGGGGGCATTAGTGTTCAAGCAAGGCCTGGCACTTCCGAACAAGAGAGGGACACTCCAGTCCTTTCTCGAGTTCTCTTTCAAGCGGAGAATAACATAGAGGTAGAAGAACTCTCAGAGTTGTTAGCGGCTCCAAATTATCCACTACCATCTAGTCATCCAGACGTATTACAATACGTTGGGACTCCAACGCATAGACCATCAAGTCCAGGTTACGCTACGCTCTTATCATTGATGACCACTACGGAAGCATGGCTTCTACAAGTGCTACGACTATGCAAACTCCAACATCGGTGCAAGGGGGAGGAACGATTTCCATCTCCTCTGCTTCCTTGTTTGGATCTTTTGCTAGCACATCTTTAGTTGGGTCTACCTCCATTCCATCCACGAATGGAAATGCCCAAACCAATGCTTTTGGTACTGGATTCTTCTCATTTGGCACCCACTCAAAGGGTATTCCATCGGTTCCATTTAGTGCCGCTATGTCCATGATGGGCAGATCAACTTCATTCTAGGGTTTTCCTTTCAGAAGTGGTCATATACCACATTCCAACCTGACAATAGGATCCATGCCTTTTTCTTCTATAGGACAAAGCAACAATCCTTTCCAAGGTTGGACTAACCCTGGGGTTAGTGGCACAGGAACAGGGAATCCATCTTTCGGCCAACAAGGGAATAGACCGTACTCCATAGTTAGTTCGTTTCAAAGTATTCCTCCCTTAGCTTCGGCTTGGAATCCATATCAGGGGTTATCAACTCCTTATAATCCTTTAGGAGGAAAATTTGCTGGCTATGGAGGTTTTGCGGCCGGAGTTGGTCAAACTCCGAATTTTGCTGGATCACAAGGCTTACCTTTTGGTTCAACCGGTTCTACTGGTTACTTCGGGCAGCCTGGTGCCTTTCAAAACCCAGGACAATCTTTTTAGAACTTTGGGAGTTCCGCCCAATCTGGGTGGAATCCCCAAGGTCCTCCTAGGCTTCCGTTTCTGGCAACGTTGAACTTGCCAGATCTCACTAAGTTAACAAATGATCCAATCAAGTACAATTCGGCCTGGCCTCCGGTCCCAACCAAACTCCCTTCGGACATTCCAAAATTCGAAGGGAAGAGTGGTGAAGACCCAGGCAACCATGTAACCACATTCCATTTGTGGTGCTCATCTAACTCCCTAATCGATGACTCGATTAGGTTGAGACTTTTTCAGCGCACCTTGATTGGTAATGCGGCCAAATGGTATATAGAGTTGCCAGGGGGCAACTTTACATCTTTCGCTGACTTAGCCAATATTTTCTTAAATCATTTCCAGTTACCTGTCCATTATGATGTCAGAACTGAACTTCTGGCCACTTTTTGTCAGGATAAGGCAACTCACATTTCTGACCATATTCAGGAATGAAGATGGAGAAAGAGGCTCATTAAAGCCGAAATCCCTTTGGGGTACCGTCTCGAATGGTTTTTGAAATCTTTACAACCCCAGATCTCCAAGGATGTCTCCATGTCTGGAGTCTATTCTGAGGAGCAAGCCATTTTTAGGGCCCAACAATAAGAATTGATCTACTCTCAGTCTGGGATCCTTCAAAAATACTTGCCAGATTCTCTTGGGTCTAAGGTTGACATAGCTAAGTCGAAGCCAGGTCCCCACGTGGATGGTATCGTTGGGTCGGTAGACACAACTACCGTGAACTTGTTGAACCAATTGCAGCAGTTGTCCTTACAAACTGCTTCTAACAACCAAGTCACATCGTCTAATCCCCCGGCTTCCCAAACTTCTTCAATTAATGCCGTCCAATCTGATAACCCCAAAGGAAATCAAAATTCCAATGGGAAAAAGAAAGGACGAGGTAAGAAAAAGAACCAGGATCAGAAGCTTGATGCAAATAAATCCGGCAACAACGCTGGTGGTGGTAGAAATGAGTCTAGAAAGAAAGTCAAGTTTCCATGCAAGTTGTGCAGTGGAGACCATTTAACTCATCTCTGCCCTAAGATTGAAGACGCTCAATGCTTGTTAGGACAGCAAGGGACTTCTAGTTCTCAGGCTGTGTTAACCAACCCTTTTCCCCAAGGGCAACAACTTCTTGCTGGCGGGAGTTCAAATCCTGGTACCTCCACAGGGGGCAACCAGGAAGGGGACAAGTTATCAAATGTTTTCATGATGGGTTCTCACACTAATGTGGCCACACGACCATGCGATTATGGTGAAGGTGAAAATTCCAAGGGTAAATTAGTTCCCGAAACTAATAACCCACTTCATATTGAGCGACCTTCTATTGAGACTATACCACGGATACCGAAAAGTTCCGCTAAACGCGCGACTATTAACCCTAATATTAGGGCAGCCCAGAATTACTCCATTGTTGAGGATCTGGCTCAAAGTCCATGTGCTATGTCTGCTTTAGAGGTTCTCCAGTCATGTCCTACTCAAAGAAGTGCCTTGCTATCGGCAATGGGGGCAGTGGATCCAAGTAATTCCTTAGCTCTCACTTTTGATATGAATAATTTCAAAAAGAGACTTCCTCATCACATGGCTTTCCAGATAAAGTCTACCTACCAGAAAACGAATATTTTTCGGACGGTTATAGATGAGGGAGCTTCCACATGTGTCATGTCTATGTCATGCTGGAAGGCCATTGGATCACCGTCGGTTGTTCCTTCACCTACCCTCTTGACAACGTTTGATGGTCATTCTCATAGGCCATACGGGATTATCCCGACCTTTCCTATATGTGTTGGAGGAAAGGTCATTAATATTGAAGTAGAGGTCATAGATGCTAACCTAGACTACAATCTCCTCTTAGGAAGGAACTGGGTATACGAAATGGAAGCCGTTGTTTCGACTCTGTTTCGTGTCGTTTGCTTTCCTCATGAAGGGAAAATCGTTAAGATTGATGAATTGGATTATTGTCCAGTCGATCCTCAAGCAAGCTCTGACTCTACTATTCCTTTAGTGGGTAACCCCCGTCCGCCTACTGAGAATCTAGGAGTCGAGATGTACTCTTCATTGATGGGTACGTTTGATCTTCCCCCTCCTACGGCTAGAATAGATACAATTTCATTGTCCAGGGACCCTTTACGGAGAGAGTTTGTTCAAACTCCTAATTCTTCGGATCCTGGAACCTTAGCTTCATCTGTGACCACATCAGATGACGATAAGGCAGGTGGAATAGAATCTCTTATGTCTGTAGTAGAACCTAGATGTGAATCTATCGATAACTCTACAGATAACCATTCTACTCCTTCCTCTTGGAAAGAGATAGATGGTAATGTGGCTCATATTCGGACCCTTGATTCCACCTCTGCATCAGATTGCTCGGATATTGTTTTTCCATCAGATGAAGCGATATTCGAAGCAATGACGACTGTAGATTGACCTTTGGAAGATTTATATCATCGGTCACACTTTTATTCCCCTATGCATGAAGTAGAATCTAGGTCCTCCAGTCTGACTAGCGATGTTTGTACGGCTCCTTTGGCTCCAACACAGTTATTCGCTGAAGGAAGTATATTGATTGGTTCGATCATAGTACCTATAAACATCCCTAGGAGCAAGTTGGCGGAGCCCCCTGACGGGCTCTACCTCAGGAAGTACTTTGCTTAGTTTTGGCCAAGCAATGGCTTCTTTGTACATTATGTATATTTGTACATATATCATCGAGAGTTTTTGATATCAGCACTTTTTGGTCTGCTGTGGCAGGTGTTGATGGATGACTTGGTCTATTTTGGGTTTGCCGATGGTGCTAGTTGGCACACTCGGAATCTCGCTTCCGCAGCTTGGGTACTCTATTATCCAACTGGTCAATTGATGGTATCAAGAGGCGTATGCATCGGTCCTGCTTCAAACAATATGGCTGAGTATACTGCCATTATTAATTTATTATCCGAGGAAATCTCTCATGGGATCGACTCGTTGGTAGTTTATCTTGATTCTCAATTGATAGTGTCACAATTAAACAACATTTATCGGGTAAGGGATCCATGTTTATATCGCCAGTATTTAAGGGTGAGGTTGTTGCAAAGATCATTTACTTATATTAATTATTTGCACATTCCAAGATCTCATAATTGGTTCACTGATTCTATCGCTAATCAGGCATTACACTGGCACATCAATCATTCATCACAATAAAATCAAGCATCAAAAAGTCGAACTGTATATATATATATCATAAAGTGTCTTGAGTGTACATATGTGTGTCCAAAAATATACAAAATTGGGACTCAAATGCCCGTAATCATGTCCGACATATCTAATGCCCCGTCTCAGGATGAGCGGACAAGTAGGTAACTATCGCATTGGCCACACACCGAAAAGTGCAAACCCAGTCATGTGGCATGCCAACCACATGACGCTGCATATCCTCAAGAAGGTCCTCTATGGCAACCATCGGTACTTGGCAGCTCAGTCTTGCCAAGTGTTGCTGGACGTTGTGTAGAGTCCGTTCTGTATCAGCAGCCACCTCTTCGGCTCCTTGGCCGCGCCGTCCATGCCATGGGAACCCATATGGTTGTACCGACCCAATGTCTGAAACATGATCATCATATCAGTCATTTGAATCTCATCAAAAATATTTTTCAAAATTGATCATTATATTTGAAAAATCCAAAAAATCATAAAATCAAAAAATTCTTACCAATATCCCCCCATGCTGCGTTCGGTGGTAACGCTAGATCAGGATCTCCTCGGAAATCCAGCCCAGCATAGGGGTAGTCATCCACGACGATGATCTGCTGATCCCACCAGGTGAAGAAGTCATCGTCGAAGGCAGTCCTTGGGACCTCCCCACCCCCCAGACGTTTCATCAGATTAGCCCACCGACCCATGCGTGGATCACGTGGGGTGCTGATGGAAACTGATACCCTGGGGTGGAGTGCGGGAACCTTCTCAAAAAATAAAGTACACAGGATAGTCCCATATCCAAAGTTTTTGGTTTGTCCCCTCCTGATAGAAGTGAGATGGCTCTTCATGTTGGCCAGAAGAGGAGTACACCAGTCAAACACAGTAGTGAGACAGTCAACTGCCACGCTCATGGTCAGCTGTGATGCCTGATGCAGAGAGGACGATCCGTTCACTCGAGCTATGGTGAACAGGATTATCCTCAATGATAAACTCACCACATGTGTGATGGAAATCTAGATCCCAACCTTCTTGGGATGTCCCGGGCAATATATCTGTACATAGTCCTCTATCGTGAGACTGCTCCGTGTCCTGCCCCGGGAATGTACTACCTCTCCCCTTCGGGAAAGGCCTGTGATGAAATAGATATCCTCCACTTATACCCTGAGTGGCATCTGATCGATCATAAAGGCTTCCTCCTCAACGTCCCAATAATCGATGAAGCAGATGTGTGTTCGCTTTCATATTCGACAATTTGAAGAATTTAAGCAAACCGCATCCCCGTAGGGCATCTAAAGCTTCTGGACTATTCATAACTTCATTATCCACCGCTGCGTGCTCTCTTTCACGCCACGTGACAGGCATTCTGAGGAAAAAATTATTTGTAACCGTTAGTTTTTGTTTAAAAATTGTTCGTGGCGTATACGCGGGTCCCTGTGCACAAAGTCGCGTATAGGGCCCGCGTGTACGCGGGTTTCATATTACCAACCTGCGTATATGCCGCAGAGAAATTTTGGGCAAAAAATTCAATAGTGAAACATTAATAAAAAATCTTAAAACCAGTCACAATCAATTGCAAGCTAAGTATAAGAGTTACCTGGAGGTTTTTGACGAATTTGAATGGTTGAATCTGGTTATGGGAAGTTTTCTCCTTTTTCTCCAAATCCTTTGCTCTCAAACTCAAATGGTAAAAATGGTGAGTCCAAAATCTCTTTTATAAGTTTTGAAAATGTAAAATTTTTTCAAAATTTTATTTTGTTTGGCCTCATGTGAATTTTAACTTGGGAGCTTGGAATGTCGAGATTGATTTGTTTTTGAGGACATTTTGGACATTTTTCGACAGTTTTGAGACGGTTCCATGATTGCAGACCCGTCATGGCATGTATCATTTTCTCACTTGCATATAGGTTAGGGACACCATTTTTCCGTTGCATTATGCATACTAGCCTCCATATGCCGATACATCTGCCATAGGGTCGACCCCATCGTGTTATGGTTTGTAAGCCATCTTCACTCGCTGATTCTTTAAATCATGACACGATGGTAGAGCCATCTTTTACATGGGCATCGTAGTTAGCACCTCACTGAAATTTGTTGCCCATGCTGCTCCGATTTGAGTAGGCTCGGGAGTCCTCTATAGTCCTGCCATGACTTATGCATTGAAGACTCATTCCTCTTTGCTTCTTCGCTTCGTTCTGGCCTTATACCCTAGAGGCTCCTTTGTGTTGAGTTGTACTACTGCATTGCATGTTGACCACTTGCACCTTTTGGCCTAGAGCCGGCTTCACTTGGACTCGTGTTTAAGCCAACTTTTGACCATGACGACTGCAAAATCAACCTTGCATACCTTTGACTTCTGCAGCTTGACACACCTTGACCCATGGAAGGAACACACCTTTGAGTGTCACTGACCAGTTTTCGCCTCCCTGCATTGAGCATAGGAACGTTCCATTCCCAGGAACTAGATCATCTGTTTCACCGACACTCGTTCTTTCCACTATACCATAGCATTCTTTTATTCTTTTTCAAGCTTAATAGAAAAAGACAAAAAAATTAAATATTCCAAAAAAGAGTGGGAACGAGACAATATTTCCATTTTATTGTTGGCAGCTAGAGTCAGTCGTGTCGCCCTTGAACAAAGCACTCAAAACAAAGTCTCCTCCGTTTGGGCGGGATTTAGTTTGACTTAGGTACGCCTTAACCTTGTTATTGAGTCAGTTCTCCCCCGATTGATTATCTCTTCCAATCATATGGAGGGTTCGTTCATGCCTCCTGCATGACGAACTTATACAGAGTCATCATATGCTGTCACATAGTCACATTGAGTCATGATTTTGTTCAAGGGAAGTTAGCTTGATTCGGCCTTTCTGCGGTGTCTCTTGACTCATTTTTCAGTCGGCCATCCCTGGTTGTCAGTATCATGTCTATCATCACATCAGTTAGATTGGTCCTTTACTCATGCTGGTTTGAGAAGGTCCCCATTGACTTCTTGCTGGCGGGTCTTATCCTTATCGACAACGACATCTTGCTCTGAGGACAGGCCTAGAGCCGCACCCCGGCCCTATTTTCATCATTGATAGGTCACCTTGTGCTCAACATCGATCAGTATCATGGGTCTTTGACTGAGTGGTTTCCCTTGTGTTCGACATCAGCTTACATTATCACACATTGGGATTCGTGCAGTACCTTGGTTTCCATTTGACCCTATTGGTGGGTACCTCGCCTCTGTGTCAGCTTTCATTATTGGTTGGTTTAGAGGGTTTCTATCGTGCGTTAGCCACATCTTGTGTACGCCGGAAACGTACTTCAGTTGGGTTACTACATCTCTTTCGTCCGATTCCTTCCACATTATTGGCCTATGGGTTACACTCGCGTTAGATTGATGAAGGATGCCTTAATGCATTCCTTCTAGTGGATCTTTCCCTATCGACTCCGACTCATTGCTCTGGGGCAAAGATCTAGAGTCCATTTGGCAGTACCTTGGGGTTTGCAGTCATTAGTGGCAGATCCTTCGCTATCGACAATGGGAAACCATCATTGTCTCCTGATCGATAGATTCTTATAGGTGTTCGACTCCAGTTCATCTATTCACACTTGTTAGATTGTACTGGGTACCTTGACGCTCATTATCATTATCGGTGAGTAGTCTTGCATTTGTTAAACGTATACATCAATGATCGGTAATCAAACGATTTCTCACATGGTCGACTTCAAATCATTTATTCCCATGGTGTAGAAATGTACCACGGTGGTTGGTGAAGACCTCAGGTTGTATCAGCATTCATTGGTTCACTTGACAGTTGCTCCTGTTGCTGCTAGTTGATACCACTCCACCTTATATGTTGCAGTCAGTCATGACGATATTCTATATGCTGGCACCTGAGTTTGCAGTGTAGTACCATCCTATTCCATCATGTTCAGTTGGTACCTTTTGGGATCAGTCTTTGATATTAGTGATCCGTTGCATCTTTCAACATCATTGACAGTCTTATATGCGATATTCAAACATGTACTTGTTCGATCGTGATAAGATGATCCATTATGTATTTTCCAGTCATTTATACTTGTATACTTAGTGGATTCGCTTGTACTTGATATGCGGACATGCTTTACTTTTTCTGAGCATGGGTATGCCCATCTCAGGCAATGTTTCTTTTTAATCTCCTTTGGTGGCTTGGCAGGCTGAATTCTGGTGAAGTCCTCCTCAGTTTTTGGCAGATTTCCTTTCCATGTACTTGCATAATACATTTCGGCCATCATGTACCCCTTCCGACCTCATATATTAGGGGGCATCTGTTATAGTTCCAAATCTCACTCTTATGGTTTGTGATGCTGCACTCATGGCCTAGGGCAACCCCTCCTTCCAGACCTGGTCCTAAAATTTAAAAAATAGTGTTTTATCCCTTATACATGACATTTCCCTGAGTTAAACGCATGTATACGCGGGTCTGTGTATACCCAACCCGCGTATATGTATTAGAACACTTAAAAAAATATAAAACTCCTTATTTTCGAGTGGAGATCGCGGGTTTTACCTGCTGATCACCTGTTAGTGCCCGTGGCCCAACTGTTCCCAACCAACTCCCAACTAAAAGACTACTTTGGGAGAGGTATAAAAAGACCTCAATGGGAAGGCCTAAAGGAGGAGAGAAGAGAGAGAAAGGTTATTATGTTGAGATTTTTTCCCCTGACCAGGTCTGAAGTCCCTTGTGCCTTTTGCACTTCCCCCATTTGTACAGGAAACCCTGGTTTCCTTGTGTGTTGATGTTCATCCACCATTTATGACATCATGGAGTAAGGCATGGAAGGAGTTTGTTAAAGGCTTGAGTTTGGAATGGATCCGGAAGGAAGCTTTGCTTGGAGCCTGCTGAAGGTGACTCAGGTGAAATTATTCCTTTTTATGTACTTTATTTGTCTATAATAAAAGAAACACATGTCTTGGTTCCTGATATGAATCTTCTTTATGTTTATGATATTCATGTTTAGAATTCATATGTAGATGGTTGTTTGGATTTCATAACTAACTACCTTTATTTATAACATGAAGATGGTTTCTTTATAAGGTTTTGTCCATATACTGATGTGTTCTTCGGAATTGGTTGTTTTTGCAGGACAAAAGAGAAGAAGGGAACTCCAAGAAGGGTTTGGACCCTAAGGGCCTTCCCAAATGTAGGACCTAAGGTACTTCCCATTTACAATAGAATTGTCTTATAATAGCATAATGGTTGTTTGAATGTGTGTTTATTTGAAAAGATAACTTTCAGTTTGCTACTGTTTCAACCCAAAAAGCCCTAGGAGAACATTTCCCTCCAACAATAGCAGAATGGAGTAGCGAAATAGAAGAAAAAAACTATAGTTGGGTCAACAAAGTCTGTGTTGTATGATCAAGATTTGCCTAGATTTCTATGGGCAGAAGCATGCAACACAACCGTGTACATTCAAAATAGGACACCTCATAGATCTTTGGGGAAGAAAACGCTAGAGGGAGTCTTCACCGGGAATAAACTTGAGGTAAGTCATTTGAGGATATTTAGGAGTGTGGCCTATTGTAACATTCAAGATAAGAAGCAAAATAATTTGGATCAGATTGCAGAAAAGGGGTATCTTGTAGGATATAGTGTGACCTTAAAGGTGTACAAAATCTATGTTCCTGGCAGCAAGAAGATCGTAGTGAGGTGAGATGTAAAGTTCATGGAAGAAAAACATTTTAGAAGATCTTGAGAGATGCCTGTAGGAGATTAGTCATTAGATGTGCCATTAATTCAATAGTAACAAGGACCACAGGTAGAACAAGAATGGCGAAAATCACATGATTCAAGTACAGTGACTAGTACCAACATCTCCTCAGTAGTAGGAGATCCCAAAATTTCTCAACGGACAGAGCAATAGGAATAGGAGGGAGAACATATTGAACCTCCCACCACCAATGATAGGACTAGTAGGGAAGTGCATCAAAACTTGATGGATGTAGAAGAGTTTTTCAGAGCTCCTAGAACCGATAAGAGGTAGCACAGGTAGCTTGATCTATACCAGGCCTTGGTGGCTTAGGTTGCAGAACCCTCCAGTTTTCAGGAAGCCACACATCATCGGGTGTGGGTGGATTCCATGGTAGAAGAGTACAATTCTATCACGACAAATGATGTTTTGCAGGTGGTGCCTAGACCAGAAGATAGATTAGTTGTGGGTTCCATATGGATCTACAAGATCAAGTACACTATAGGTGGCAATGTAGAGAAGTATAAGGCTAGATTCATGGAAAATGGGTATGCACAAAAAGAAGGAATATACTATGAGGAGACCTTCCCCCCAGTTTCCATATATACCTCTATCAGATCCGTCATATCCCGAGAAACGCATATGGGATGGGAAATTCACTAGATGGACGTTAAGACAACATTCTTGAATGGGGTGATAGAAGAAGAGGTGTACATAAAACAACCTAAAGGCTTCAAAACTCATGAGAAGTGCACTCAAGTATGTAGATTGAAGAAACCCCTGTATTTGCTGAAGCAGGAACCTAGGGCATGGTATGGTTAGATTGACAGTTACTTGTAGTAGTTGGGATTCATCAAGAGTGATGCAAATCTAAATCTCTACTATCTGATGGTGGAGAATGAGCCTCTCATTTTGGTTTTATACGTAGATGATCTGTTTTTGACAGGATCATCGTGACTCATAAAGGACTACAAAAGGAACCTTACAACATAATTATACATGAAGGATATGGGGTTGATGTACTATTTTCTAGGGTTGGAAGTATGGCAGAAGAATGGGAAAATATTCCTTGGGTAAGGGAGATATGCTACAGAAATTCTGAAGAGATTCAGAATGAAGGATTGTAGAGTAATGGCAACACCCATGATTACTAAATGGAAAAAGATAGATCCATCAGGGGATAAGGAAGCTGACCTCACCTTGTACAATCAACTAATTGGGTCACTCATGTATCTAGAGATCCATCAGGGGATAAGGAAGTTGACCTAACTTTGTACAAACAACTAATTGGGTCACTCATGTATCTATTCAACACCAGGCCAGACATTTGTTTCGCTCTCAATACCCTTAGTCAATTTATGGTTGAACCGAAAAAGGTAAATTGAGTAGTAGCTAGACACATTCTCAGATATGTGCATGGAACAATCAGAATCAGGTTGAAATATACTCAAGGAGATGATATCAAGTTGCGCAGATTCACACATGAAAATTGGGTAGGTAGTTCAATGGATGGGAAAAGTACCTCCGGGTACTGCTTCAACGTTGGATCAGGGATGATCTCTTGGTGTAATAGGAAGCAGATGTCAGTAGCTCTGAGATAAGTAGAAGTAGAATATATGATGGCCAACATAGATATGTGCGAAGCCATATGGCTTAGGAAATTGCCAGTGAGTTTGTTCAGGAAGAAAATGGGAGCGACCAATGTTTACTGTGATAATCAGAGTTGCATAAAACTCTCTAAGAATCCAATATTTCATGATGGGTCAAAGAACATTGATATCATATGTCATTTCATCAAAGATTGTGTTCGACGTGGGGTAGTCTAGTTGTAGTATGTCCCCACAAGCGATCAGGTGGCAGACATACTCACAAAAGCTTTAGGGAGAGCTAATTTCATCAAGTTCAGAGAAAAGATGGGTATGGTGGAGAATCCATTTCAATAAATTCTCAGTAGAAACAGTTGGGAGGGAGTTGCAGTGAAAATGTAGTATTTGACAGTAGTTCAATAGGGTCAACAACAACACATATGCAAAACATATCAAAGTTGCGTAGTAGTTGGTAGGCAACAACAACCAAAGATCAACAACGTGACAGGAGATGCTGCAAAGACAAGATGTTGCTTCAGTGGGTTGTAGCACTAGAATACATTCCTTGCTAAGAGGGAGTGTTTATTTTTGTAGCAACAGATGTGTTCTAGCCACGAAATTTTGTGGAGAGGCTAGAATAGATGTATTCTCCAAAACCTAGAAATAGTTTCTAGAAATTCCACCTAGATATGACTTAATTAAAAGAATTAAATTTTTTAATGGTTCCTGAGTCTAAACTTAGGAAATCTGGTTAATTAAAGGGTATTAATTAAGTCATGGTGAGAATATTCTAGAAGAAGAAATGGATTGATTTCTAGTTAATATTAGCGATCGATTATGTTTTAACCTTGGCCGTTGGTGCTCAAACAAAATATTATAAGAAGAAGTTGATGGGTATATGGAGAATACGCTAGGGAAGATACTCAGTTTCTCAAGTAGATCGAATTTCTCAGTGGCTGTAGTTCGGAAAGAGAAAATTGAGTCAGAGAGAGAGTTGCAGGAGGGAGAGAGAGGGAATCAACAATAGTTTGAGAGTGTAGGACAAATTTGGAAGAGACAGCACAAAGGAGGGAAACAATTCATCAGCGCAAAGGAGTTATGTAGGCAATACGCAGGGGGTGATGCAGTGAGGACAATGAAAGGGAAGAAGGTCCTCTTTGGAGGTCAGAAAATCGTTGTGGAGTGTGAGAAATTCATCAGTAAATTTATTTGTGTTTTTTGCTATATTTTGGCTATCCATATCTTGTACAAAAATTATTGCTGAAGATTAATAAAAGAAACCCTCATCTGCTGTGCCCATTTTCCCATATTGGGTTTTCCTGGGGACAATTGTCCAAAAATAACTGTGTCATTGTGGTTATATGTTTCCTTGCATTTATTTTCCGCAGTATTTTATGTTGTGAAGGCCGCAATAGATTTTATTTCTATATTTACTGTGTAACACTGTAAATAACTTGATTTAGAAATTAATAAGTAAGAGAAATTTAATCAGTTGCTGTAGTAGCAAATCGGGTCTCCGAAATTCCACGAGGAATTAGCAGAATTGTGGGATCTCAAATAACTCATAATATTGGATTAATAATTCTTACATAAATTAGTGCATTCCTTTGTCCACGTGTTAATTCCTTTGGTCAATATAAAGTGTATATGTTAGAATTTGTTTTAATGTTTTCTTACATCATGTGATAAAGATGATCATTATATCAGTTTTTGGGAAGGTATACATACAATTAAGCCTCACTAGAATTATACTTTGTAACATTGCACATGGAGATAGTTGTGGGAATTATCTAGTGTTACCTTGTTTCTCTGGTAATGGTGATCTACACTGTTATGGCATTATTATCTAGCACTTCTCGCTTATCACTTGATAAGTTGATATTTCTTACCTCATCATCCACCGTTATGGATTGGTTGATTTCCACTCATTATTGCACACTGTAATAAATGATCCATGCTTCTCTTGGTTATTATATATTCAAGCTGCGTCGATCTTGAATCTAAAGGTGGATGGTGGCTTATGTTCTTGACTATTAGCTTGGACATTATGGGTTATTAGAATTAACCATCTAGTGCTTGTGAGATGGTATGGATCCCATTTGAACTCTATAATAAGTATGCTCATGTATTTGTTTTTAAATAATAGAAGGCTACATTCTATTGATGTTTCCCAATCTTGTGGTTTTACCATGTAAATCTTATTATTCTCTCACTTGGTTGTTATTTGATCTACTTATGTTGTTTTCTAATTTCCATATGGATTAATTTAGTGGTGGATCTTGGCATTATGTTAATTTTAAACTCATTTACCTATTCATACATGATTCTCTTATTGTTGCAGACATAACAACCATAAAAACCATGAGAAGGATGCCCAAAATATAAGAGATGAATAATTGATTGATGAACATGCTTTCTTCCAATCCACATGAATGGATGATTATCTAATGAAAAGACAAGGATACATTTTTTTCTTGCATGAGATCTACTCTTTTTCCAAGGATATGATAATTTGTACTCAGTACAAAAGCAAGTCAAATATTAACCAAAACAAATGTAGAGAATAATGTGCAAGAAATATTAGTACTTCCAAAAGGAAAAGAAGAACAACATCAAATCACTAAACCACCCATTTTCTCTTCCATTTTTCTAGCATCATAGTCCCCTTTTTACTTTCTTAAAGAACCTTTTTGTTAATATTACTATTATGTATTTTATTTATACACACTTTTACATAAATATAAGTTAACCATGGAAAATATAACAACCATGCCATCATTTAACCCATTACTAGGTCTTATAAGCATTTACTTTTGGGGCTTTTGCCTTTAACTCTACACTAAGGAATGGTTACATTGCATATCACCTTATTTACAACATGGGGTCATTATACTCAACTTATGTGGTTTGACTCCTATCACATAAATCACCTCCTACAAATAATATATTATTTATTATTTTATAATTTAGGGTTAAAATCAAGGCATTACAAAATCTTTTTGAATATAGGTTGATGGAAGATTTTTCCTTCATATTTGGCTTCTAGGTGGAAGGAACCCATGAATATATATTTGACTGTCTTAGCCAAAGTCCATTAAATATTCAAATTAACCTATTGCTTTGAAACATTGTATTTTTTCTATTGCATACCAAGCTATAGGTATATTCAATGCTCATGAGTCTCTTACTATTTGATCCTCCAATGGCGAATGGGTGCTTCTAGGCTTAGACTATTTTAAGAAATTTTAGTGATGGCATCCTTACATGATTTTTTTCATTAGATCCAACAATAGAGGATGGGAGTGTTGGAATATAATCCTAACATCTACATTTATTTTTTATCCTAAGTATCCTTGACTTAGCCACATGCACTAAAAATCATGTTCACACTTGGTTTTTGGTAAACTAGCTCGGTGGACCAACTTTCCCTTGTTTATTGCCTTTAAAGGCTTAATATTATGGAAATATTGGTCCAACCACTTTCCTAAACCATTTAGACACCTAAGTGGATGTTCACACCTAACCACACCTCATCCACTTGAGTTATTTGGGGATTGGCACCCCACATGAAGATTCCCTCTTAAATCAAGGGATTTGGTCCCCCAGACCATTTTAGCATGTTTTAAAGTTGCCGTCCTTGGGAAATGCACCCCTCCTCATGCTTTCCTCGTGGCTGATAGTTGGGATAGGTTGTATTGAGTCATTGTTGCTATTTTAGGCCTCCCTTTAGCTTTTCTTAGCCTTTTCTAGTTTTTTACTAGTTTTTTCCTAGTTTTCAAGATTTAGCAATTTCTATATAACCACCTCCCTTTGGGATTAGAGGTTTGGTTGCTCATGTATTTCTATTGTTAATTAATTTAATACATTGATTTTATGGAGAAAATTCTTTCTCTCCTCTCTTGAATATTAGAAAATTACTTGTGTTTAATTTAACTAGAATTTTAGATCTATCGAAGTTTCTGCAGGAATTCTACATGGTATCGGAGCTAGTTCGAATCTAGTGGATTATACACAATTTTATTTGCAAGTATAGATCATCAGGAGGCACAGAAAAAAGCAATGGATCATCTCTCTCAGCCCACAAAACTCTTTCTAAATCCTTTCAATTACTTTGAATGGAAGACAGAGATCACTCTGCTCCTTCGAAGAAAAGGGATTTATAGGGTAACAATGGGAACGGACACTGAACCGAATTCTACAGCGGAGAAGATCAAGTATTTCAATAAATTAGATGAAGAAATTGGGCTGATATGCCTATGAATTTCTAGAGAACCCCTCATTCATGTCAGTGGAGTCACTACTCCCGATGCGGTCTGGACCACATTGGAAGGACTATTCAATAAGCAGGATGAAATGAGAGTGCATCAACTGGAGAATGAACTCATATCCCTCAGTCCAACTCATTTAAGAAACCTGAAAGAATACTTCACCAAGTTTAAATCCCTCCTCATTGAACTTGATGCATGTGGAGTCAAGAAAGAGGAAGATCAACTCATCCTTTCGTTTCTCTCAAAATTAGGCCCTGAATATTTTGTATTTGCATCGTCTTTTCAAGCATATAATTGACTCAGGAAAACTGGAAAATGCCTCCATTGAATTAATTCATTGCAACATTGACTCAAAAGCAAGCCAAGTTAGTCCAAATAGGTGCCATCAAGTGTTCAAAGAACCAAGCACTTGCGGCTACTGATGCTCCAAAGAGTAGTGGAAGAGACAAGCAAAAAGGGACGGGTAAATTTAATGAATCTAAGAAGGAGAGACCCGTACAATCTTCAGAGAGCTCTTCTTTGCCTAAGGGTAAGAAGAAGAAGGAAATAACACTTTGCAGCTACTGTTCCAAATGTTTTCATCCCGAAGAAAATTGCATGAGGAAATCAATCAATGCGTTGGCTAAGCAATTGCAGCAGCACAATCTCACCGTGCTCGAGAATGCAAAGAAGAAGGATAATAACAGAACGGGAGATGGGAGAGGGAGAGCACAAGATGGTCATGCTTTAATGGCTATCACATCCACTCCATCAACTTGGATCCTTGGTTTAGCTGCATCGAACCATATGGCTGCATCAAAAGATGAATTTTCCTCCATCGAAGAAAGCACCAGATCCCCAATTTACTTGGGAGATGCCACACCCGCAAAGGTGTGCGGAGAAGGAATTGCAGACCTTGATGGGGGCTGCTTCACAAATGTGCTTCATGTTCCCTCGCTATTTGTAAATCTTCTCTCGATATATCAAATCACTCATTCCGGCTCTGGAAGGAAAGTGGAGTTCACTCTAGACTCCGCAGTGATTGCCGACATTTCCACGAGCTCACAGCTTGCACATGGAATTGCAGATCACAGTTCTCGTTTTTATTTCTTCTCCCACTTTGTTCCTAAATCTATTAGCACTTTATTTCTGTCATAATCTAATGATATTAGTAGGTTATGGCATGAAATATTTTTCCATCTAAACTATAAGTACTTGCATCAACTCAACAAGGAAAACATGGTAGAAGGGTTGCCCGCTATTAAATTCACGAGCGGTGTATGTCAAGGATGCATTATTGGCAAGCATCCGGAGCAAAAGTTTGACAAAGGGAAGGCACAAAGAGCTTCTTCACCTCTTGGGCTGATTCATAGTGACATCATGGGCCCATTCCCACAGCCTTCAATCAGTAAAGCTCGATATGTACTCACCTTCATAGACGATTTCTCCCGCTTTACTTGGGTATTTTTTCTGAAATTAAAATTGGAAGTATTTGAATGCCTTTTAGAATTTAAATCACTTGCTAAGAATGAGTCTGGGTGTAAGATTATGATACTCTGTAATGATAATGGGGGGGATTATGTCAACAAATATGTGCAACAACTTTGTATTGATGCAGATATACAACTACAAAGCACAGTGCCATATACACCATAGCAGAATGGTGTTGCGGAGAGGAAAAATTGGTTGTTAAAAGAGATGGAAAATTGTATGCTATAGTCCAAATCATTAGCTCCTAAGATATGGGCTGAAGCTATTAATTGTTCAGCATACATTCAGAACTGAATTCCTCATAAAGCACTCAAAGGCACGACTCCATTTGAATGTTGGACTGGTAAGAAATCGAAAGTGTCGCACTTTCACATTTTTGGTTCATGAGCATGGGTTCACATTCCGACAGATAAGAGGAAGGATTTGGAGACTCAAAGTGTTGAATCTATCTTTTTTGGATATCCTAACAGTGTCAAAGGATATATATTGCTGGACTCTCACACTGAAAAGTTCCTTGTAGCTCGAAGTGTGAAGTTTGAAGAAGAATCACTGCATGATTTTTCAGCAGACCCTGTCGAGGAACCACTTGTTGCCACTGATGAGGAGGAGTCTGAAACTTCTTTGAGCACTTCAGAGAAGCCATCAGAGAAGCCTCTTGGGTCTGATTCATAGGATGAGGAGCAGGTCATGGCTGCTCCAACTCAGCTGCCAACTTGGGCAAAGAAAACCCTGCAAGATGCAGGTGAACTAGTCGGTGATCTTGCGGATGCAAGAAGGACTAGATCACAGTTTTTTGGGGCTCCTCATGCCCTGACTGCCACCAAACCATTGATTCCAATACATTTATATATGACACTTGGTTTAGATCCACATTCACATCTGAGGCTATTGGAAACCCGCTTTGGGAGGTTACCATGGATGGAGGGTACTCTGCTCTCATGGAAAACAACACATGGGACTTGGTTCCACTTCCAAAAGGAACAAAGCTTGTTTGATGCTAATGGATCTATCAAATAAATATTTCTATAGATGGTGAGATCAAAAAGTAAAAGGCTCGACTTTTTGCAAAAGGACACTCATAGGTACATGGCATACACTACATAGAGACATTTGCACTTGTTGCAAAGATGGACTCCATTCGACTAGTTTTAGCCATTGCTGCTTCTCACAGATGGGAAGTTCATCACATGGTTGTGAAGAGTGCATTTCTTCATGGAGATCTCAAGGAGGAGATATATATGGATCAGCTGCATGGATACATTCAGAACTCTTCCCTCATTTGCAGATTAAAGAAATCTTTGTATGGCCTAAAATAGGCTCCTAGAGCTTGGTATGCAAAGTTGGATTCTTTCTTGCTTTCCATTGGATTCATTCGATGCAACTATGATACAAATGTTTATTTGATGCAACATGATGATTCCTTTTTGTTGATAGTACTTTATGTAGATGATTTATTGATGACAGGTAACCTTATCTCAGTTACTGATTTGGAAAAATCAACATTGCACGACCGATTTTCCATGACAGATTTGGGACTGTTGCACTACTTTCTTGGTCTTGAAGTTTCTCAGTCTACTTCAGGGATCAAGATGGCACAGTATAAGTATGCATCAGATCTACTTGTCTACTTTCAGATGATAGAATGAAAGCTAGCAACATCTCCCTTTCTTTTGGGGATCAGATTTGAGGATGCAGGTACTACACCTTTGGTGGATAGTACATTGTATCGGCACTTGGTTGGGAGTTTGTTGTATCTTACTCACACCTGACCTGGTATATCTTTTGCAGTAGGAGTTTGTTCCAAATATATGCAGGATCCCCATGAGCTTCACTGGAAATATGAAAAGAAAATCCTCAGATATGTGAAAGGTACTTCCAGTTTTGGTATCTTTTATGCTACAGATTGCCCACTTTCACTGATTGGGTACACAGATTCTGATTGGGTTGGCAATGATACAGACTGCAAGTCCACCTCTGGTTATGTTTTCAGCTTTGGTTCAGGGACTTTTTACTGATCTAGCAAGAAGCAATCCACGATTTCTTTATCTACAGCCAAGGCAGAGTATAGAGGTGCAGTGAATGCAGCTACACAGGATGTTTGGTTGTAGGGGCTTCTCTCCAAGTTTGGTATTCAATATCCACTTCTGACTATCATATTTTGTGACAATAAGATATTTTGTGACAATCAGGGGTCCATTCAGATATTGATTGATCCAGTTCAGAGGTAGAGGACCAAGCACATCAAGATTCACATGCAATACATCTGCAAGCTGATTTGTGATCGAGTCATATCACTGCAGTACTGCCCCACTGAGCAGCAGGTTACATACATCTTCTCCAAGTCTTTGACTGAAAATAAATTTTTAGAACTGAGAGCTATGCTTGGAGTGGTGGAGACAGTTGATTAGGCCCTTCTGGCCACTTATCCCCTTTTTCCTCCTTTGGGGGGAGGTGGGGGGGTGGGGGGGGGGGGGGTGGGGAGGGGGTGGTTCCCATGAGGTTTTACCTCTTTCTTCATTTTCTGAGAATCTTTTATTTATTGTACCTGAGTACCTAACATGGTATCTTGGCTGGGACTCAGTTAGATAGATTTAGGATGAAGGGGGGGGGGGGGGTGTTGGAATATAATCCTAACATCTACATTTATTTTTTATCCTAAGTATCCTTGACTTAGCCACATGCACTAAAAATCATGTTCACACTTGGTTTTTGGTAAACTAGCTCGGTGGACCAACTTTCCCTTTTTTTTGCCTTTAAAGGCTTAATATTATGGAAATATTGGTCCAACCACTTTCCTAAACCATTTAGACATCTAAGTGCATGTTCAAACCTAACCACACCTCATCCACTTGAGTTATTTGAGGATTGGCGCCCCACATGAAGATTCCCCCTTAAATCAAGGGATTTGGTCCCCCAGACCATTTTAGCATGTTTTAAAGTTGCCTTCCTTGGGAAATGCACCACTCCTCATGATTTCCTTGTGGCTGATAGTTGGCATAGGTTGTCTTGAGTCGTTGTTGCTATTTTAGGCCTCCCTTTAGCTTTTCTTAGCCTTTTCTAGTTTTTTACTAGTTTTTTCCTAGTTTTCTAGATTCGACAATTTCTATATAACCACCTCCCTTTGGGATTAGAGGTTTGGTTGCTCATGTATTACTATTGTTCATTAATTTAATACATTGATTTTATGGAGAAAATTCTTTCTCTCCTCTCTTAAATATCAACAAATTACTTGTGTTTAATTTAACTAGAATTCTAGATCTATCAGAGTTTTTGTAGGAATTCTACAGGGAGGGTCAATCCATAATAGATCCCGAACAGTGAATGTGAAATGATGGCCTTTAGGTAAACAATATCTAATGGGAATATTGAGATGATATATGGTGTGAGCTAGAGATAATAGGTTGGGTGAAGGAAGAAAATTTATGAAAGTTTGAGGGAGAATTGTGGGTGCCCCAAATTCATAAACTAGATGGAGTGCTCAACTTCTTTGGTTTAGCATGTTTAGAAGGAATGATAAAATTTGCATGTTGGGAGAAAAGAAAATATGACAAAATTGAATAAAGTTGGGATGGAGTCATGGGGTTGTGATGAGGTTAGGGAGTCTAATGAGATGAAGAGGTCATTTTGGGTAGAGTCTAGGGTCATCCATGAAGGCCATGCACAAGAGGTGACAACTAGGCTACAAATCCTAGTAATTTCACATATATTCCCAAAACAGATACATATAGTTATGGGAAGTTCAAAATCTATGAAGAGTTAGTTTAATATATGCAATATATCATTAACAACATTATTATAGAATGAAATAAAAAATTGATAATTTAAATTTAATAATTGTATAGATATAAACTTAATTTGTTTTTTGTAAGCTTAGTAGATCCTTTCTATTCCTTTTCAAAAAGTAGACAGAGTTTACATACACATCCAACAATGTTAGATGACCTCAACCTGCCCACTAGGAAACTGAGTCTATTGGCCATCTAACTGTATGGTAAGCTATCCAAAATTTGAAGGTTCTCAAAGTGTCTAGTAGTGCCATGTAGGACTGAATATCCTCGTTTCTCCTAATATATATATATATATATATATATATATATATATATATATATATATATATATATATATATATATATATAGCATAAAGATTGTAAACACCATATGAGATACATAATTTTTTCAAAAAATAAGAACATGCTAATCAAACTATTACTCATCAAAGGAATCAATATGCGTTGGATCTTTGGCACTAGAATCCGACAACTCTTTCTGAGGGAGACAAGGGATGTGCTTGATCCAGGTGGATATTGGTGGCCACCCACCTATTCCAATTGGACCCTCACCATTGTTTCTTTTATTTTTTCAGTTTCCTTAATTGTAGCATAATTTACTATTTTTCACACCTTTTCGGGTCCTGAACTTCCGGAGCCGTTTTGAGGCCCTCAACAACGTTTTTTTGGCAAAATAGAAATCTAATGATTGCTATGGAAATTGTGTCAGTAGCTGTAGTCCTTAGAGATATATTTCCAACAAGGTATCATACGTGTCAAACATAGATAATATGACCAAGTTACGACCCCGGGAAGTTGGCTTCCCAACTAACCCCAACGAGGCCCATAAACTCTCGGTGTTACATCTCCTTAGGTTAGGGTTTTGGTTGTTTAGGGTTTTCTCTTATTGTTCAATAATAAAAAGACCCTTGAGCCTCATTGTAACTCAGTTCAGAGGCATGTAACTTCCACATCTCTTCTCAGAGATAAGTTACCATCTCTCGAGGTATCTTATTTCCATTCTGTTTGTAAGCATAGTTCAATATTTTTCTATTAATGAAATGAAGTGTTTTTCTACTGCATATTTGTGTTTATGATTATATCTATAAGTTTTAACATTCATGTTTAAGTTTGGATCAGTGGTATCAGAGGGTCTTCTCTTTCTCTGTTTTTCTTTGCATTTCCCCAACGAGGTCAGGGTCTAAGGAGTTAGGGCTCGATCTGATTGAACCATTGTAGGATCAACCTTTCAAAACTTGACGACCTCCCATGGCGGAAGAAAAGAAAGATGAGGGGGCAAGATATCCTTTCAAAATGTTGCTCGAGGAAGCCCTCGAGTGACAAAAGGACGCGATGATGGATAACTTTGCCTAGATCCTTCGACGACTACCCATAGGCGATGCATGTTCATCTAACAACCACTCTGGAGGTGCTACTCCTTTTAAGATACAAGTTAACTTTGATATTCCCATATTTGAAGGCTTGATAGATGCAGATGTTGTAGATAAATGGTTAAATCTCTTGGAAGGATATTTTTCAGTTCATGACTTTTCCAATTGAGAAAATATTAATTTTTCACTTCTCAAAGTCGCCCCACATGTCAAGGAATAGTGGGAAACCTACTGTGAACAAAAGGACGAGAGTGAACCCTTGTTGTTTTCAGCCACACCCACCCGAAATTCTCTCCGAGGTGCCATTAAGGAACAATATTATCCAGTCGAGAGATATGAAGATAAATACATAAAGTGGACCATGCTATGGCAGGGAAGGGACCAAGATGTGTCATAGTTCACAAATAATTTCCATAACCTTCACATGAAGGTGGGTATTAAGGATACTAAGCAACATTTGGTGCTCAAGTACCACGATTATCTACACAAGTACATCTAGGATGAGATGGAGTTCCTGGACATCTCCTCGCTCGGCACAACATATTGGTACGCTGTAAAGATTGAGAAGAAGTTTAAAAAAAAGAAGCAAGACTTTGGATCTATGAATCCAAAGCATGGAAAAGGCACCCTTAAACCACAGGACAAAGGACCAAGCCAAGGCAGGCCTACCTAGGACAACCCGCCGAAGCCGCAAGAAAAGAAAAACACCAAGGAGGAAGAAGGACACGGGAAAATGGTGTGAGTTCCATAAGAGCTCCACTCAAAATACAAGTGAGTGTTGGGCCAAGAAGCCACTGGTGGTTGAGTTGAAGGCTTTCGAATAAGAAGCAGGTTATGACTCTGAAACATAACCCGATAAGGAACTGACAAAGGGAAGCATATCATTGATGAGGAGCCTAGTGCCACTATGGCCACCACAAAGATCCAAAAAATTGAGCCCGAAGATCCAGAGGAGGGGAACGCCTCTTCCACTCACAGATGTGGGTGAAGGGTTCTCTGCTGCAGTTCATTGTCGACAACGGGAGCCAAAGGAACCTCATTTCAATAGGGTTCATGAAGCGGATGGGACTAAAGACTACAACACATCCACATCCGTACACCATTGGGCGGCTTCAGTAAGGACGAGATCTTCATGTTAGCCAGCAGTACTACCTTCCATACAACATCAAGCCCTTCACGGATTAGGTGCTGTGTGACGTTGCTCCTCTTGAAGTTTCTTATGTATTGTTAGGAAAACCATACTTGTGGAAGCGACATGCTGTATATGAGTCTAGACCTCGTTTTTTGATTATTACTTTAGCTAATAATTTGTACAAGGATACCAGAGGTAGCCCCGCCTACCACCATCTCTTTGATCACTGCAAAGCAATGTAGTAAGATCATTTCCTAGACCAGGAATTTTTTTTTTCTTATGATTCACCCCAAGGCAAGGAGAAGGTTGTGGCCACGACTTCCAGGAAGGGCTCCTTTTCACAATAGCAGCAGATGGACAAGGTCGTGGAGGAGTATAGGGATATTTTTGCCTCACTCGCAAGGGTACCTCTGCACTGTCAGGTCAAGCACTCCATCGATTTGACCCCGGGATCGCCGCTTCCCAATGGATCGATATATTGATGCTATGTTCTAGAGAACGATGAGTTCAAGAGACCAATTAAGGAACTACTACAAAATGGGCACATCAGGCCAAGCTCATCACCCTGTGGGAGTCTGATTGTATTAGTACATAAGAAGGATGGGACCTGGAGGCTTTGTATTGACTATCAGGCGCTGAACAAGCTCACTGTCCAGAATAGGTATGCAATCCTGCGAAATGATGACCTTCTGGACCAGCTGAAGGGGGAAAAATATTTCAACAAGATTGAATTGAAGTCAGGTTATCACCAGGTGCCTATCGAACCCTTCGATGTATGGAAGACTGCCTTCAAATCCAAGGAGGGCCTTTTCGAATGGTTGGTCATACTGTTCAGTTTGACAAACGCCCCTGCAACCTTCATGAGACTGATGGATGACATCTTGTGACCCTTCACCAATACATTCATGGTGGCATATTTCGATGACATCTTGATCTTCAACCAGAGTTGGGAAGAGCACCTTCACCATATTCGATAGGTCCTTCAAACCCTTCGACAACACAAGCTGTGTGCTAACTTGGAGAAATGCAACTTTGGCCTGACCTGGGTTCAATTTCTGGGGTACCTCATTGATGAGAAGGGTGTACATGTGGACCCATCCAAGATACAAGTCATTTTGGATTTGCCGGCCCCAACCACTCTAACAGAGCTCCACAACTTTTTCGGTCTTGCCAATTTCTACCGTAGGTTCGTGTTGGAGTTCTCTCATATCACTTGGCCTTTAAGTCAAGTCACCAAGGGCGGAGTGAAAGAAAAGTTCCTTTGGTTGGAAACCCAACAACGAGTGTTCTCTGAGTTTAAGAATCACCTCTGTTCTGCACCAGTGCTCACATTACCAAACCTACAACAACCATAGACAAATGCCTCCGACTATGCTATTGGTGCGGTTCTTACTTAGCATGGGCATCCAATGGCTTCCCACAGTGAGATACTTTCAAACATAGTCTGAAAGTACCCCACTTACAAAAAATAAATGTATTCCATTATGCAAGCCTACTATCAATGGAAGTATTACATTTTAGGGAAGGAAACGGTCATCCACATAGACCACGACCTCTATAGTTCATATAGACACAAGGGAAGTGTTATACTAAACAAAGCGCAGCTGAAATAAAATAAACATACACAGCACATACAAAAAACTCATAAAACCATAACACAGAGATTTAACGTGGTTCACCCAACCAATCTGGGCTACGTCCACCAGAACAAAGGCATCGACAATCTTATTATTCAAAGGAGATTACAACAAATCTAATAATTCACACATGCTCTCAGCTCTCCCCTATTTTCCCCATTTTCTCTACACACTCTTGCAATCCTTTACAGATTACATTTCTATATAGATGGAGCATAAAACTGAATCATAAATTCCCTCACAACAAATATAGGATGCATTAACTCCTCCTCAAAAAATACTGGAGCTAATATAGCAACTAATCCTATTGTTGTCACATACATGAGATTTTTCTCAAAATTAATAAAACAGAAAATCTCAACAATCTCCACCTTGACAACAATTAGCCTGATGCCTTGTTCATTTATTTTTTTTTATCTTTTCTGCAAGCCAAGATAAGCCAGACACCAATGCAGCTTCTCTAACAAAACTAGTTTCGTGAACATGTTTGCACAGTTTTCCTTCGTATGCACCTTTTCAAGAGAAACACCCCTTTCAGTGATAACCTGTCTTACAAAATGGTACTTGATTGGTATATGCTTTGATTTACTATGATAGGCTGGATTCTTAGCCAAGTGAATTGAACTTTGACTATCACAAAATAACTTGATGTTGTCCTGTAACCTCCCAAACTCACCAATCAAACCTTTCAACCAAACCACTTCTTTGCAAGCATGTGAAGCAGCTATGTATTCTGCTTCAGAAGGGGATAAAGCAACAATATTCTGTAGCTTTGACATCCAACTAATAGCTCCACCTACAAGAGTAAATACATACCCTGAAGTTGACCTTCTCTTATCCAAATCACCTGCAAAATCGGAATCAACATATCCACAAACAAATTCAGTACTTTTATTATAAGTGATACAATAATCACTTGTGCCTCTCAAATACCGAAGCACCCATTTCACTGCTGACCAGTTTACTTTTCCTGGATTTTCCATATACCTGCTGACAACCCCAACTGCATGTGAAATATCTGGTCGAGTACAAACCATCGCATACATCAAACATCCTACTACATTTGCATACGAAATTCGAGACATATATTCCTTTTCTTCATCTGTATTAGGACATAAACTGGAAGAAAGCTTAAAATGGGAAGCTAAAGGGACTGACACATGCTTCACATTGTTCATACCAAACCTCAAGAGTATTTTCTCAATATACTTATGTTGTGATAGCCACAGCTTACCATTGCTCCTGTCTCTGAAAACCGCCATGCCCAAAATCTGTCTTGTTGCTCCCAAATCTTTCATATCAAACGTCCTTGCCATCTGAGCCTTTAACCCATTGATCTCCACTATGCTTTTGATTGCTAAAAGCATATCGTCAACATATAACACTAAGATAATGAACATGCCATCATTTAATTTCTTAAAATAAACACAATGATCATATTCACTTCTTATATATTTCTGACTCAACATGAAAGAATAAAACTTCTTGTACGATTGCCAAGGCGACTGCTTCAGGCCATACAATGATTTCTTGAGATTGCAGGCAAATTTCTTATTGCGATGCTGAACAAACCCTTCCGGTTGTTCCATATAAATTTCCTCATCTAAGTCTCCATGTAAAAATGCAGTCTTAACATCTAGTTGCTGCAATTCTAAATCAAGCAAAGCGACTAATGCTAACACAATTCTAATTGAAACTATTTTAACAACTGGTGAAAAAATATCATGAAAGTCAATGCCTGCTTTCTGAGAAAAACCTTTTGTGACCAGCCTCGCTTTGTACCTGTCCTTAGTATCATTCACACCCCGTTTCACCTTGAGAACCCATTTACATCCCACAGTTTTCCTGTCTTTCGGAAGTTCAACCAGATCCCATGTGCCATTTTTATCTAAGGCCATCATTTCGTCCTTCATGGTTGCTTTCCACTTGTCACTTTTCGAACCTTCTACAGCTTCCTGATAGCACAAAGGTTCATCGTCATTAGCGGTAAATGCAACTGAAGTAACATAATCATCATACCTTCTAGGAGGATGTTTGATTCTTGTGGACCTCCTTAAAGATGTTTCTGGTGCTTCTACAATTGGTTGACTACCATCTATAGGAACTTCTCCATGGTCAGCATCTGAGACCTGTTCATGATCTACATCTGAACCCTGTTCATGATCTTGAAACCTGTTCATGACTAGTATCTGAACTATGGTCATCATGACTATCATTAGAAGTGCTTTCAAACTGAATGTGCTGAAAATCAGATACATCATCCTGTTTCAATCTATTATCTACATCTAACTGTACAAGAGAGGATTCATTAAACTTTACATCTCTGTTGATGATGATCTTGCGGGTAGTAGGATCCCACAATCTATATCCCTTTGTTCCATCACCATATCCAACAAAGATATACCTTTTTGACTTTGGATCTAATTTAGTTCGCTGATGTTTAGGCACTAGAGCATATACATCACAACCAAACACTCTGAGTTTAGAATAATCACAAGGGTGACCTTTCCATACCTCTTGAGGAATCTTGCAACTTATTGCCATGGATGGTGATCGATTTATCACATAACAAGTTGTAGCCACCGCTTCTGTCCACAATTCCTTCTGCAAACTGGCGTTACTCAACATACTCCTTGCTCTCTCTAAAAGAGTCCTATTCATGTGTTCAACAACTCCATTTTGCTGAGGAGTATAAACATTGGTCTTATGTCTCTCGATCCCTACATCCTTGCAATAGTTTTCAAACTCCTTGGAAGTAAACTCACCACCATTATCAGTTCTTAAACATTTTATAGTTCTATCAGTGATGTTTTCTACCAATGCTCTAAACTGTTTGAAAACTGTAAACACATCAGACTTCCTTTTCAACATGTAGACCCACACTTTCCTAGAGAAGTCATCAATAAACGATACAAAATATGACGAGCCACCATATGAAGTTGTAGGGGCTGGACCCCAAACATCTGAATGAATATAATCAAGTATTCCTTTACTAGTATGTTTGCCTGTTTTAAACCTTTGCTTACTTTATTTTCCAAACAGACAATGTTTACAGAAATCTAACTTTCCAGACTTTAGATTAGGAAGTAACTTGCGATCAGCCAAAATTTTTAACCCTCTTTTGCTCATATGGCCCAACCTTTGATGCCATAAGCGAATGGAACTACTGTCATGTTTAGACACCGTAGACACATGATTTGACCCTGTTCTTCCTTCTAACTGAAATAGATTTCCTACCTTCTTAGCTTTCATTACTAGTAAAATACCTTTGTAAATTTTCATTACTCCACCTTGAATTACAGTTTTATATCCATTTGTGTCAAGTGCTCCTAGTGAAATTAGATTTTTCCTTAAATCTGGTACATGTCTTACATCAGTTAACATTTTGGTTGTCCCATCAAACATTTGCAGCTGTATACTCCCTATTCCCACAATATTACATGTGACATCATTACCCATGTACAAGACTCCATCATTAATTGATCTATATGTCTTAAACCATTCTTTATGAATACACATGTGGTTTGATGCACCAGAATCTAACAGCCAATGTTGATCATGATTTGACAAATTAACTGATAACACTTCATCACTCATACCTGAACCAGATGCTGAACCTGTATCTGTCGTGTTTGCTTCTTGCTTCGCTGTCGAAGAGTCTTCTTTGGATGCTTGCTGTCTCTTCCAACAGTCCTTCTTCAAATGTCCCGATTTGCCACAAAACCAGCACTTTACCTTACTCTTCTTCCCTTTCGATTTTGATCGTGAGTCGCTGTGCTTACCAGAGCGTCTTTCTCTCGAACGACCTCTAGCCATCATTGCTTCTGATGTAGAGGTGTCAGCATTTGACCTCTTCCTTGTCTCTTCGGACAACAAAGCTCCAACAATATCATCAAATTCAAGGGTTTCTGATGTACTTAGACTGATAGAAGTAACAAAATGATCCCATGACTCGGGCAACGAGCACAATAAAGTTATAGCTTTATCTTCTGATTCAAATTTTACTTCTATACTTTCTAATTGCACCATGAGAGTATTAAAGACATTAAAATGATCAGTAATAGTTGTACCTTCCTTCATAAGCATACTGTACAATTGTCGCTTCAGAAGAATCCTATTGGTCAAGGATTTTTTCATGTACAACTTCTCCACAAACCAGCAACAGTTTTCTCTGACACGATGTTAAACAAAACATCATCCACCAAACACAGTTGAATACCGCTCAGAGCTCTTCCATCCAATTCATTCCATTCAACATCTGTCATGGGGTAAGGCTGTTTGGATCTTCCCAACATCGCCTTCACCACGCCTTGTTGCATAAGTATATCGTGCATCTTCACTTTCCAGATCTCCAAGTTATTTTTGCCATTAAACTTCTCGATCTCAAAACGAGCACTTTGAGTTTTTGCCATGTTGTATCAAAAAAACAACCTCCAATTCCGAATTAAAAAATGCCTCTGATGTACCGTGTAATCACAATTTTAAAAGAAAAAACCAAAATTGCAAGTTTACCAGAGAAAAAAAAAACTATCGGACGCTCCTGGACAGTGAAAAAACCGCGCCTAAAACACATCCACTGCCTGGCGCTCCGCTGACAGCCGATCAACTGCGCCAGAGCAAAATCCGTTTAAGTGTCGCAAAATTGGCGCGCTTAATCTCGTCGATTCCGCGCCAATCTGAATATTGAATCTCTAGCGCAAGTATCAGACTCGGAGCCGCGCCGTTGGCGCGTCTATTCCAAAATAAACCGTGCCAACCCGTTCTGCTAGAAATTGGCGCGACTGTCTCTGCTAAAACCGCGCCAATCGCTGAAACTCCACCTTCAGCCGATCTGTCACATGCACCAGGGCCACAACCGGAGACTTGTAGGTTATGGGCCCTCCATGCTCCGCTGCGCCACTCTGATACCACTTGTTAGACTAAACAAAGCGCAGCTGAAATAAAATAAACATACACAACACACACAAAAAACTCATAAAACCATAACACAGAGATTTAACGTGGTTCACCCAACCAATCTGGGCTACGTCCACCAGAACAGAGGCATCGAAAATCTTATTATTCAAAGGAGATTACAACAAATCTAATAATTCACACATGCTCTTAGCTCTCCCCTATTTTCCCTATTTTCTCTACACACTCTTGCAATCCTTTACGGATTACATTTCTATATAGCTGGAGCATAAAACTGAATCATAAATTCCCTCACAAAAAATATAGGATGCATTAACTCCTCCTCAAAAAATACTGGAGCTAATGTAGCAACTAATCCTATTGTTGTCACATACATGAGATTTTTCCCAAAATTAATAAAATAGAAAATCTCAACAGGAAGTTGCAGAACAATCGCCATCAGAAATGGTCCACCTATCTGCAATAGTTCCATTTGAACATTAAGTATAAGAAGGGTAGCACGAATAATTTTGCTGATTGCCTCAGCTGACCATTGGTCATGGCACTAATCACTGCACTTGACTCCTGTAGGCACGAGACATTGGGGTGGCCGCATCTTTACAAGAGTGATCCAAAATTCAATAACATATACCAGACACTCCTAGAAGGGAAGCAAGTTCCAAATTTTAACCTTCAGCATGCAATGTTATGACACTTAGGACACATTTGTGTTCCTTCAAGTGAGCGTGCCAAGATGATTTTGGAGGTGCACTACAATCAGGTCACTAGACATTTCAGAGTACAAAAAACAATGGCGGTATTGCAGAAGTATTTTAATGGTCGAAACTTTGTCAGGATGTTGGGAAGTACATTAGATCCTGCACCGCCTACGCTATTGCCAAACTAACCATCAGGAAGCAAGGCATGTATACTCCTCTACCTACTCTTAGTCGACCTTGGGAATCTGTCTCCATGGATTATATGTCAGGCCTTCCTTCTACTAAGCATGAAAACGGTTGTGTTTTTGTGGTCGTCGACAGTTTCTCTAACATGGCCATCATGGTGGCCTGCAAGAAGAGTATCACAACAAAGGCCACTGCTAAGCTCTTCTTTGAGAGAGTGTGGGTACACTTTGGGATCCCATAGTCCATTATCTCGTATCGAGACAACAGATTCCTTAGTGCATTTTGGACAAGTCTCTAGTCAATGCTGGATACAAAACTTACTAAATCCACGAATTTCCATCCTTAAACTGATGGCTAAATAGAGGTTGTCAATAGGATGATCGTACACATTCTACGCATGTAAAACTCAAAGCATCCACACACATGGGATGAAAGTATCCCCTATATCCAACACAACTACAACAGAGCTCTCCACAGCTCAATAGGCCACAACCCCTTTCAGGTAGGGTTGAGATTTCAACCATTATGCCCCATTGATGTGGCCATATCGTTTGCAGCCACTCAGGTAGATTCAGCTCATGTGCAGTTCGAAGCTGAAAGGACTAATAGCTTCATTGAGCGCATTCAACACATCTGTCAATAGGTCCATGATATATTGGACAAAGCTAATGCTAAGTACAAGCAACGCCATGATCAACATTGAGTGTTGCACAAGTTCCAGGTGGGCGACAAAGTTTGGCTACATTTGCAAAAGGAGCGCCTTGCTGGACCTCGCTGTAAGCTTCACCTGCTCCGCTATGGGCCATACACCATCACCAAGGTCATCAGTGACAATGCCTTCGAGCTCAGCGTCCCACCATTCCTTGGTCTGCACCGAGTGTTCAAAGTAGATTGCCTTCAACCATACTTTTGACCATTGTTGGACACATCTGACATTGCAGAACAACTCACACCAACACAGCTCAAATCGGACTGCAAGCAACATGCCACAACTGATCAAATCATGGACACACAGATCAAGAAAACTCGAAAACAAAGGATACAAATATATCGATTTGTCAAAGCAGGCCAACTCCTTCACCAAGGAAAATGTCTCACAAGGGACCAAGTTCAGCAAAAGTTTCCTCATCTCATGGAGGAACTCAATGCAATGGGGACCATTGCTTCCTAAGGGGGGAGGACAGATCCACGTCGATATTGGTGGCCACTCGATTATTCCACTTGGACCTCACCATTGTTTCTTTCATTTTTTCAGTTTCCTTATTTGTAGCACAACTTACTATTTGTGACACTTTTTCGGGTCCTGAACTTCCGGAGCCGTTTGTGGCCTAAACAACGTTTTTTTTGCCGAATAGAAATCTAGTGATTACTATGGAAATCACATCGGTAGATGTATTCCTTGGAGAGATCTTTCCAACGAGGTATCTTATGTGTCAAACAAAGATAATATGACGAAGTTACGACCCTGGGAAGTTGGCTGGCCAACTAACCCCAACGTCGCCCATAAACTCTTGGTGTTACATCCCCTCGGGTTAGGGTTTTGGTTGTTTAGGGTTTTATCTTATTGTTCAATAATAAAAATGCGCTTGAGCCTCATTGTAACTCAGTTCAGAGGCATGTAGCCACCACATCTCTTCTTAGAGATAAGATACTATCGCTCGAGCTATCTTATTTCCATTCTGTTTGTAAGCATAGTTCAATATTTTCCTATTAATAAATGAAGTGTTTTTCTATTGCATCTATGTGTTTATGATTATATCTTTAAGTTGTAGCGTTCTTGTTTAAGTTCAGATCAGTACTTCTCAATCCAGTTGAGGCGAATATTTTGGAACTGAATTTGGCATTAAATCAATTGAAATTCTTCGTAAATTTCCTGCAACTTAAACTCTTGTTTGAGATAAACGTAATTGATTATATATATAAAAATAAAAATAACATAAACTTGATTAATAATATAAATAATAATAATATGAATTAAATAAATAATAAAATAAAAATAATAAAATATAACACTGGTGAAACATTTCAATATGTTTCTCACCATTTTATTTTTAATTTTCTTAAATTATAATTATTTCAAAATTTCAAACTTATTATTTCACACATCTTATCAAAGCGGCAAAAGAAACCAAGTCTCGTAAGTACATCTCCTACGCTCGAATCTGTGTATTCATTCGCCTTAACGAAGCTCTTCCAGAGTCAGTAACTCTAGCCCATCGAGATGAGGAATGGATCCAGCCTCTCGACTATGAACATGTTCCTTTTCAATGCCGAAAATGTCATGCCCTAGGTCATCTCTTTAGGGATTGCCCTCAAAATGTCCAAAACAGCTTACCTGACTCTTCTGACACCCCTGCCCAGGACGGCTTCACTAAAGTCCCTAGCAGGAAGCGTTCTCACAAAAAACCCCAAAATGGGTCTAAACCCCAGCCCATCAAGTCTCATGGCCCAGTGACCAAGAACAGCTTTGATATTCTTGGCCAAGCTTCTGAGGAAATCCCATCCAATGTTGAAGCCAACCCTGATCACCCATCCTCCTCTTCTCCTCCCCCTTCATCTAATCCCCCTCCTAAATCTCCATCCCCCATCATCATCCCTACCATCCTTAAAAGGGATCAGAAAGATGCTGCAGAGATCCTCAAAGAAATGGAAGTTGATGGTAAAACAGACCTTCCCCAGAATCCAGAAACCAGCATTGAAGACAACGATCAACCGTAAATAATGGAAGAGGAACCAGAGAGTATAGATCTGAATGGCTTAGACATCCTGGAATTGGAACTAGCCTGCAAAAAGAAAGCATACGATACAATTCCAGAGCTTCAACTCAATAAGCTCGAAGTGATCATTTCTCGAGCTTATCATCAGAACCAACTCGGGATACAACCAGGCAGCCAGTGGGATGGAAGTCTGCGCCCAAAAGATACAAAAAAAAGAGGAAGAAAGACAGACCTGCAAAGAACAATAGAGATTGGGAAAATCCTGGTAGATTCAGGCAGATATGCTAAGTTGACAAAGTACTACAAGCCCTCTGTCAACGGTTAATCATGAAGCTGGTGTCTTGGAATATAAGAGGGCTAAATAGCCCCGGAAAACTCAGGATGTTAAAAAACATGATAAAAAAGGAAAAGCCACAAATGTGCTTTCTCCAGGAAACTAAGTGTAATAGCACTACGCTAGGCAGCATTCTTTCAAAAGCCTGGCCCGGATGTAGTTCGGTTGCAGTGGATGCCTCCGGAGCTTCAGGAGGGTTGGCAATAACATGGAATACCCAAGCAGTATCCCTTTCAGATTTTCATGCAACACACTACCTTATACAGGCGACCTTTCACATTTTGGGCACCAATATTTACGGCAACTTATCAAATGTTTACTTCCCACAAGACTCTGGAAGTAAGGTAGCGCTCCTTGACATGATTGAAGCTCTAAGCAACAGCAGAAGGTACCCACTCTGGATCGTTGCTGGGGATTTCAACATGATAACCAAAACTGAAGAGAAGCTAGGAGGCAGAAGTAGATTGGAGCCTGAAGTCAGTCGCTTCAAGGATTTCATACAAGCAACATCTCTTATAGACATGCCGTTCTGTAATGGCACCTTTACCTGGAGTAATCGCAGGGCTGGCAAACACCAAATCGCATCCAAATTGGATCGCTTCCTCCTCTCAGACAATGCGGTCCACTTAGGAGGAGACATCTCAGCGGCCATCCTTGCTCACACTGGATCGGATCACTGGCCAATAGCTCTACAGTGGCAAAGACCAGGCAACTTAATCAAAAGACCCTTCCATTTTGAAGGATTTTGGCTCACGCATCCCACTTTCAAGGAGTTTGTCAAGACTACCTGGGCCTCATTCATTCCCCCAGAAGGAGCAAAAATGTATCAATTCCAGCAAAAGTTAAGATTTCTCAAAAGTCACCTAAAAAGATGGAACAGGGAAACCTTTGGAAATATCTTCGAGGCGCAGCAAAAGCTAATTCAGGACCTGGAGATTCTTCACCAAAAGATCATCACGGAGGGGCACACGGAAGCCACCCTGGAGCAGGAGCGGCTCATCCATAGTCAGCTGGAGAATAGGAGGAAGCAGGAAGAAATCTACTGGAGGCAAAAGTCAAGGGTCAGATGGCTGAAGGAGGGCGAGCGTAATACCAAATTCTTCCACAGAACTACAGTTCAGCGAAGAATGCATAACAATATACCCTTCATTCAAAACCAAACAGGGGCAAAAGTAGAGACTCATGAGGAAATTGAAGAGGAACTCCTCAACCACTTCCAACAGATCTATCAAGAGCAGAGAGATGATCGGCGACAGGCCATTAGCAAAATCACCAGCAATATTCCAAAGATTATAACAGAGGAACAAAATGATCTCCTAATGCGCCCTATTCGTCCCCAGGAAGTCGATGAAGCAATGACGCAGCTCAAAGAAGGTAAAGCCCCTGGGCCAGATGGATTTACCACCACTTTCTTTCACTCTTTCTGGGACATGCTAAAGGAGGAAGTCTGGCAGATAGTTGAAGAATCCAGGGCAATGCGCTGGCTTCTTCCCTCTCTCAACTCCACCTTTATCACTCTCATCCCCAAAGAGGAGGACTCCATCACCCCTGACAAGTTCAGGCCAATTGCTTTATGCAATGTCATTTACAAAGTTATATCAAAAGTCATAGCAAATCGTCTTAAACCGCTCCTTCCTGGGCTCATCTCTCCGGAACAGTCAGGGTACGTGGAAGGACGACATATAATGGATGGCATCCTACTCTCTCACGAAATCATTCACTCCCTCAAGCACTCAAAGCAAGCAGGTATGCTTCTCAAATTAGACCTTTCCAAGGCATTTGACAAACTAAGCTGGAATTACATTCATCATATGCTAAAAGCTTTTGGTTTCTGCTCTTCTTGGATTCGTTGGATCATGAGCCTGATTACTACAACTCATTTTTCAATTCTTGTTAATGGTATTCCCTCCCGTCCCTTCAATCCTTCCAGGGGTATCCGGCAAGGGGATCCCCTCTCCCCCTTTCTCTTCGTCCTTATGGCTGAAGGGTTGGGGCGACACATTAAACAAGCCCTCCATTCTCATCAGATCAAAGGCATCTCCGTGCACAGCTCCCCTGCCACCTCCCACCAGCAGTTCGTAGATGATACTATGCTTTTTGGCTATCCTTCTGCTCAAGAAGCCCTCCGTCTGAAATCCCTCCTCCAGGATTTTTCGGAGGCCTCGGGCATGCATATCAATTGCGCTAAGTCACAGGTTTTCTTCTTCCATACTCCGCCCTCAGTCAAATCAGCTGTTTCTTGCATCTTGGGTTTCCCCTCGGCTTCCCTTCCCTCCAAATACCTGGGCGCACCCCTCACGGCTTCAGCCATTAAGCTTCCCGCATGGCGCTCCCTTCTTGAGAAACTTGAAAACCGTCTCAACCTCTGGACTTATAGATCTCTTAACTTAGCCAGTTGAATTGTCCTCATCAAATCGGTTTTGCAGGCAATGCCTCTGTACTTGTTCTCCATTCTAGCTGCGCCAAAATGGGTTTTAAAAAGCATAAGAAACCTTCAGCGCAATTTTCTGTGGAGCAGCTCTGCTACCAATCGCAAATGGGCCCTGGTGAAGTGGACCAATGTATGCATGCCCAAAGATAAGGGAGGCATTGGGTTAAGGGACCCTGAGCACAACAATTCCATCATGAACGCCAAGATCTGGTGGCAATGGATCACTAACCCAGATAAGCCCTGGGGAAAAATCTGGACAGGCAAATATGCAGGAAATCGACCTCAAGAAGAACTCATCAGATTCATCCCTACTGAAAAGGGATCCACAATTTGGAATGCAGCCAAGCAGCACTATCAGATAATCCAAAAGCACAGCTTCTGGGAAATCAAGAATGGATGCACTGCAAGATTCTGGACTGATGCCTGGAATCAAATGCCTAAACTCAAAAATATTCTTCACCCTTCGCTTATTCCAGATAGGCAGGAGCAACAGCAGGAAAAAGTTCACCAATTCTGGATGCCGGAGATGGAGTATGGCTTCAGGAAATGGAAACAAAGCAACCAAATACTCAACAGCACAGATGTTCGGAAGGAGGAAGAGCTCAGGATCGAACTAAGGAAAAGAAGTATTAGGCAGGATAATGGTAGGGATATTCTCAGATGGGGATACCTACCCAAGGGATCCTACACTCCCTCAGAAGCCTACAAGTTGATATGCAACTTCCCCTCTCCTCCAGACCCTGTTTGGAGCAGAATATGGGAGCTCGGACCTTGGCCAAAAATCTCCTACTTTCTCTGGCTGGTAGGTCACAAAAAAATTCTCACTTGGGATAAGCTAAGGAAGCGGAACTTTCACGGACCCTCGATTTGTCTTAACTGCTCTCAAAGTGAAGAAACTCTCCATCATCTCCTAGATACCTGTCCTCTAGCCAATCATCTCTGGGATAAGGTCAGTTTCAGATGCCAAAAAAGATGTAGAGGGGAGGGCGACATCATCAATCTCTTAAGACAATGGCCAAAGCATCCCTACAAAAGCAAGATCCTCAACCACTTATGGAGTATCATTCCGGGGATTGTCCTCTGGAATGTCTGGAAGGAAAGAAATCAGCGC